>VWZP01004826.1:4281331-4418645 GCA_013396995.1 Dicaeum eximium | reverse complement strand
AGGCAGGGCAGGGGCGGCCCCCAGGCCGTGTGCGGCGACCCCTGCCCGGGCGGGGCTGTGCCTCTGCCTCCCGGCCCGCTCCCCCCGCCCCGTGCCCGGGCTGGCCGAGGCGGTGGGGGCCGCGACTGGCGGCCGTCAGGGGCGGTGACAGCGGGACGTGAGCGCGGGGGTGGGATGCTCCCGGGAGAGGGGGAGCCCCCGGGCCCGGCCGCCGCCGGGAGGAGGGGGTGCGGGTGACCCTGATAATCGCTTTATGTTGGCCCGCGGCTTGCGTAATCTGCGATCAATTATTTATTTCATGCACCACTTACGGGGCTGAGGGGCAGCGTTAAGGCCTTTGGTGTGGCTCAGCGCAGCAGAAGGGAGGCTTCCTTCCCACGGGTGTGATAGGGAAGGGATGTGGAGGCTTTTTTCTAGGTTCAGGTAGTATTCCTAATGCGTGTTCCTCCCCCCGTGCAAATTTAGGGGATGCGAACGAGGGAGGTTCTTCTTCATGATGCGTTTTTAAAGATCAAGTGGAAGCCGTCCTAGTCTGAACAAAAATAACCTTGTGTGGTTTACTTCATGTGCTAGATTGTCTTTTTTTTTTTTTTTTTTTTTCCCCTCCGCTCATTCTGTGGCAGGTTGGGCTGCTCAGCCAGCCTGGAGAGAAGGCTGAAGAAGGAAACATGTCTTCTGATTCTTTTTGTCTGTCTGCTCAAACAAGGTTTGACTCCAAATGGTTGAAGACAGACTTGCAGGTAAGGAATTTGATGGTGATGTTGCATTGTGACCTTTCTGATCAAGGGTGCTTTTAGTCCAAAAAGCTGCCAAGTAGAAGACTGCAGCTCTAGAGATTGTGTATAGGTTTTCCCAAGTATGCTGATTTTTTTAGTGGTTTTGAAGAAACACTAAGTTATTTTGAGCTGCAAATAGATCTGCATTTTCAGTCCAGTCCCTTCTGCTTTGAAACAAGCTGGGCTACATATGTGTGTTATCTTAGCTGAGTGTCAAAGCTCCTAGCAGAGTATGTGGCATTTCTGCTAGAACTATTAATTCTTATTTAGGCTGTTGCTAAATGTCTTGCCTGCATACCAGCTAGCAGTTTAATGCACAGGAGAACTGAAGCGAAAGGGGGTGGAAATGTAATTTATATTTTGAAGAATTCAAATCAGATTTTGCTGTAGTTGTTTGCATTATGAGTAGAGGGTTCCTTTAAATTTTGTCCTTCTTGAAGGGAGTTAATTTTTTTGTCAAAGGTACAAGGTTGAAATGGAAGTGGTCTTCGCTGAAATATGCCAGTATTTGGTGAAAGTTTTGTTTTGTCTTAGAATATTTCTTCAGTTAGCAAAGTTGTGTGATATGGGGAGGAAGAGGGTACAAACATGTTTTCCCAGTTCAGGTTTTATGAATAAGTGGATAATATAGAGAAATACAGTAGTTTGGGTGAATTATGTTTGTTTTAGATGAAATGAGTAACTAGATGAAGTCCTTGTCTCTTTGCCTTCCTTCTACCCAGATGTTACATATAAATCTCTTACTTTGAATAACCTTTCCAAGTTTCAACTCAAAGCTGTGAAGTTCTTTTTGGGATGGGCTAGCCAGTGTTATTCTTTTGTTACTGTTAATGATAGTGCTCCTGAAAAGCTCTTAAAAATTCAATTTTTGTGACTTTTTCCCAGATTACCTGCTGGTAGTCTACATGCTTGAGTTGTTCTAAGGATTTTCCCCATGCAGTTGTGATCCAAAAGCAGCCTTTCTCCAGTATTTTACATCAAACAAGATAAATTTGTATCAAAAGTGACAGATATAGCCTAAGAGGTTCCATTATTTAGTAGGTCTTGAATGTAAATGCTATGAAATGACAGGGCTTGCTCTTGATTTGGCTAGATTAATTCTATTTTCATCTTCTGTTCCTACCAAAGTAAAAGTTTCAGTCTAAAGTCAGATGTTTTCTCTAATGTAGTAAATAAAGATGCTAAACAACGTTGTGGAGATAAACATATTAAGAAATATGGAAATATTTTTTTTGTTTCCAGAAGGGTGGCTTTTAGATTACAAGTATATTGCTTCAATGATTGCTGAATACAGGAAAATTTATCTGAAAAAGTGGCAACCTTTGTTTGTAACACCTGCTGACTATGCGGTGCCTCTTTTTTTCTGTATTATGTGGGGTGAAAAATGTGACTGTTCATGTGATTGATCAGATTTTTCCTTTTTTGTAGTGCCTTTTTTCTACATCCTTTTTTTTTCCTATTTATTTAAGCTTTTGATGGGAGTGTTTCAGTTGTCATCCAGAGTTCTAAGGGTTGTTTTCAGTTGTGTGTATAAATGTAATGAAATATTTGTGATTTATGAGACTAGTTTAGTTAATGTGTTACAAGAATTCTTTTTAATAATAAAAATCTTGATTTGCAGCATATTCCTATTAAAAAATGCTCTTACTTCTAAGAATTCTTTATGAGTAATAACAATTTAGACTCCATTTGCCAGAGTACTCCTTTTTTTTCCTTCCAATCAAGCTGTAGTCAAAATAATGAGAATAATGAAATAAGAGAACAGTAATGATTTGTGATCTGCTGTGTGCAAACATCACTTCTCTGGAATCTGAGGACAAGCCAGGTCTCCTGGGTATAATATAATTTTCTTATTAGGTTACCTGTTTTTGGTGTTACACAGATCCTCATCACAGAACTCTTAATTGGATGTGTGTGTTGAGTATTCTGAAAAATTGAGCATGTGAATCTTGAGTAGCATCTTTTAATGTATTAAATGGCAGATGCCTTCTGTAAAGGAAAGGAGTTTTGAGCTCTGGAGAATTTTTCTGCTACATGAATGATTATTTTAGCTGCTGGTTGGCTAGCATGACTTAGCTGTGTGTGGTTATTTTTTTAATAGGTATAAATCCTGTGTCTTAATCCTTTTAGTTCTATGTGTACTGAATATGTAGATTTCTTAATGTGCATGTTTTTACTGGCTCAGCTGTAGGAGAGCCCTGTTGGTGTTCGAGAGACTGTCAGCAGGAATTGAAAAGGTGAACACAGTACTGTGAGAGTTTTGAAGAAGACACACTAAATTTATGTAAAAGGATTAAGATGACTACAAACTGTTTGGAATTGGACCCTGGAGCTCTTCACTTTGCAGCTACATTTTTTAACTTCTCAGTGTACAGCAGTCCAAGAATGAGTAGGTGACAGTCCTTGGAGAAACAGAATTATTTTGGGGAATTACCTTAGGAGACATAGATTAGTCAATACTGATTAGTTTTTAGAATAAATTCTGCTGCTGCAAAATTTGGGGTGTATAGCTAGGATTGGAAGTGAAATGGTTTCATTTGGTGGCCTAGTGGTCTCCAAAGTACTTTTTTTCACTTTTTTCCTTTGTCACTATTGTTAGAGAGTTTGTTCTTTAGACTTGATAACTGACAATTATTGTAGATTAAGCCAAAGAGATCTCTATGAAAATTATTGTATTCTTTTTTGCTTTAGCTCAAGAAGGTGTTGCATGAATAATGTAATACACAATATTCTGGTACTATTTGCGTTAATAAGTATTAATTATTACTATTCATAATATTAATATTGTGGTATTAATACAATAAGAAAAGAATGACATGTGGATTGGAGCATGGCTTGTGTTTAATCACCTGTGTGCCTCACTGTTGCAGCTGGTGTCCAGGCCAAATTTAAATGTTCTTACTCAGTTTTGGGATGTTACTGCTGTGAGACAAAGTACATGTTATCACTGCTCTTAAGTGAATATCAAAGGCACAAGTCCTTTTGTAGCAGCAGTGAGCCTGTGGCCTGCAAGAAGACCTGATGTGGTGTGAAATGTTGATGGAACTGTATCTTCACAATGATTTTTGCTTATGTTAATTTTTCTGAAACTGAACAATACTATTTTAGGAAGCCAAAGTGGTCTGCAAAGATCCAAATGCAACCTGTAACTGCTCCATGGCTTTTTACAAACTTTGTACTTATTTGTATGATTTATGGCTGCTAGTGTA
Source organism: Dicaeum eximium (assembly GCA_013396995.1). NCBI lineage: Eukaryota > Metazoa > Chordata > Aves > Passeriformes > Dicaeidae > Dicaeum > Dicaeum eximium. The sequence goes on along the minus strand of VWZP01004826.1, from coordinate 4,414,660 downwards.
ATTTTGAAGTGCTCAGAAACATTTATTTTGCTTTATAAAAATCTAAATGTCCTGGTGGAGCAAAATAAGAAACTTTATGTTGCCTGAAAAAACAAAACTGTTGCAGCAGCTGAAAAATCAGGGTAGTTCAGCTGAATATGTGAACACCAGTATGCATTATGTAGTATGTTCTCCTATGACATATGTGAACAGGATGTGTATAACATCACCATTAATAAAATAGTCATGTGAAGTTATAAAATAGGTGGATTTTAGTGCAGGCCATTTCACGTGTCATTCTTCATATAGTTGCTTCAAAAGGTAGTGTATTATTTCAATTTATAAATTGTTTATTTAGATTTGAATTAATACATTGAAAATATCTACTTATTGATGACTATTACTATACTATTGATGACTGTAGTAGAAACCATCACATTTACAGTAAACATTGTATATAATGAGAGATTGTGTTTCAATGACTGTTCCTAAGGAAGACCTCCTTTATTATAAAAAGGGAGGATTAAAATTATTTACTTAAACCTAGGTACCCAGTTTGCGGAATCAAACTGTGCTTAAAATAATTCTGATTAAATAGATGTACTGTACAACTAAATTAGAATCTTATGCAGAGACCTTTAATTAGTGATGGATGAATAACTAAAAACTAGAATTGCTGTGAGCTAATGGGATGCATGTGTGTGTTCAAATGGAGTTTAATTAGGCTGCTTATTCTGGATCCTGTGGAGAACTGTTGTGCTTAATAGCAGGAGCTGGAGGGAAAAACTTTCGTTTTCCTGTAGTGTGGAGAAAAACTTAAGGCAACAGTCAAGCTGCAAGAGCTGTCTGCAAGAGGAATATGAGGCATTTCCATCAGTTTTCATTGAGTTCATGGTTGGCAGACTATTTCTGTTATTATCTTTTGCCACAGACATGAAAATGAGTTTTTTGAAAGTAAATAGCCATGTTTAAGAGTTGCATTGGTTTGAAACCTTTTTACCCTTCAAAGTTACATTCATCATTTTGGTTTTCTTGAAAATCCTTGAAAAACCTTCCAACATTCAGATCAGTGTCTTTACTTGTGAGAAGATTATGTAAAGAAATGATGTCTTGGCTATTAAAAGCAAGAAGTTGGTGAGAGTTGACTTCTCTATTTTGTTGCTTTCCTGTTAATCTTCTTCTATCTTTTGGTTTTCTATCAAAAAAAGGAAGGGCTTATTATTTGGAAGTCCTTACAGCAAACTGTAAATGAGGACTCCTCTGCATTTAAAGGAAGTGAACTTTAAAATAACTTTTAAAAATTGCTATCACAAAAATTATGTAATGCTGTCTCTCTGAAATAAGTGATTTCCAGATGGAGGGACAAACACCTACATGTGGTGTGATAGGTTAGAGAAATTAGATTTAATACATAGGTTCAAATATTTGGGCTCAGACAGAGCTGTTCTTCAGATGCATATAGTTTCTAGGTTTGAGGGAATTGCATAAGTTTTTGTGTGTGACTATTAAGTGGTAACTTTTCCAGCAAGTGGAAGATCAACACCCTGCTATTACAGGGATGTTTCTAGTTTAACCCCAAATGTGTTGAAGTAATGTGGGGCTCCTGAACTTTTTGACTTTGCTCTCTCAGCTCTCAGGACTGTGTTTAGGTCTAGTGATGTTGCACCGTGCTCTGCATAGGTGTGGTGAGCAGCTGTGCTTTCAGGGCATGCTTAGTGCAGCAGGAAAGGAAGGAAGCTAGGACAAAATACTGAGACAACAATGAAAAAGGAAACACAAATTGAATGGATTCAAAAAAGCAAAAACAAAAGAGAGACTTAGGAAAGGACTTATTGTTCTGTGATTTTCTTCACTACTACTGGGCTGAAAATGTTTTTCACGTAAATATTTTTCTAATGAGAAGTTTTTTCTTGTAGTCTTTAAAATACAGCCAGTGGCTAATGCAAAAATAACTGAATAGAAGAACGGATTCTCCACTACCCTTGGCAATTCTGAGGTGAAGATTATTTAAGTGGCTTATATTTTAAATCCATATTGATGTTTTGTGTTTATAAAGTCAGTTTCTTAAATTTCCACTGCATTTATATAATCAGGAATCCTGCCTGAGTCAATCCTCATCCTTTTGTGTAATTTTATTTTCCTGGAGTCATTTTTCTTGACGTGAAGTTAACTTTTATGAAGGCTTCTATGCTTTCTGCAGGGAAGTTTATGAAACCACATTGAGAACATAATCTAATGTACTACATAGTTTTTGTCTAATTAAAATAGTTGACTTCAGAACAAAATCAGAGCTGCTGATTATTCCTAAAATAACTTACTGAAAGCAAAAATGTAGCAGTGCTTTGAGAATTCTCAGGAGCTTACCCAGTTATGCTTGCAAGATTTAATATTCTTGAAATGGAAGGAAATGTTAACGCCAGTGTCTTATTGTTTAGAGTTGATGGGGATGTACGGGAATTTCACTGCCAGCCCTGTTGGAGGTTGGCAGCAGCATATGTCAGCAACCAAACTAGATACCCCTTGGACTTAATCAGATGTTGTACCAGACAGAATAAATTACAGTTCTACTGCAGAGATAAGATTAACAAAAGATGAGAGTGGAGGCAGTCCAGTTTACAGTAGAATTTCACTTTAAAGTCTCCTTAGGCCCTTGCATTTTTAGTTTGGGATAAGTGAGCAGGGCTCAGCCTTAGGTCTGCGTGGGAAGTATGGATTTGTTGAGATACATGGCTTTCAAGTGCAGGATCAAGACATGGTCTGGGCATGAGAAAGTGTGACAAATGGTGGAAGAGGCTTGGGGTTTCTGAAGGTGAGATGCGTAGGAGATGGGGATTGAGAAGAGGTCAGTAGATGTCATGGGAAAGGATAAGGGAGATTTTTAGCATGGAGAGTGAGTAGGAGGATTAAGAGCATGGGCCAAAGTTGCAAGGCAGTGGATAATAGTAATGTATATAGAGCTGCTGTTGTCCTGGTCTTTGGAAGGAAGCATGTAAGTGGTGGGGCAAGCAGGACCTGGGGAGAGATTTACAGAGGGTACATCTCTGGTGCTGTAGTCAGTTGCAAAAGTTCAGTGAAAACTTCATTATCCTTAATTTGTTAACTTACTGAGTTTAAGTTCATCCCTTTAAACATGTACAAATGAAGTCACTAAATTGTTAGAGGGAAAGATGTTCATATGAATCAAGCAATCTAGTGACAGAGACTTTACAAAACACAAGTTTTGTAAAGCTCTTGTGTTTGAAACTCCAGTATGTCAGGAACAATGAAGACATCAAGTGTGTTTTTCTTCTCTTGCACTGTACCACCAATTGCCCAGTGAACATTTTTCAAATAATTTAGTGGGGGAAGTACCATTTTTCTTCTCTGAAAAGTTTTAGTTCTCTAGTTTGAATGCTGAGATGTGTTAATAGACTTTTTATGAATGATTGAATGCGAGAGGTATTGGGAGCAAAGGAAGAAATAATAGAATACTTTAGGAAGAAAAAAATGCAGTATTGGGATGTTAAGTTTCTCAGGGTCACAAATGTTTGAGATTGGAAGGGACCTCTGGAGGTCAGCTGGTCCAACTCCCCTGTTCAAGCAGGGCCACTTAGAGTCCAGTGCCCAGGTCTGTGTTGGCATGTCTTCTGAATATCTTCAAGAATTGGGAATCTACAACCTCCCTGGGCACTTTGTGCCAGTGCTTGGTCACTCTCTTACAAAGAAAATGTTTCCTGGTGGTCAGAGGGAAGCTCCTGTGTTTCAGTTTACACCCACTCCCTCTGGTCCTGTCATTGGGTACCACTGAGCAAAGCCTGGATCCATCTTTTTTACACCTTCCCTTTAGATTTTATGTATAGATACAGGTAGATGAGCTTTCTTCTCAAGCCTTTTCTCTCTGCCTTTCCTCATAAAAAGGGTGTTCCAGTCCCTTAATCATGGCTCTTTGCTGGGCTCTCTCCTTTCTGTCCATGTCTGACACACTGAGCCCAGCTCTGGACCTGTACTCAGGCTGTTCCTCCCCAGCTGTAGGACTTGGCACTTCTTCATGAGGTTTAGCTTCCTGAGGTTCCTGTCAACCCATTTCTCCAGCTTGTCAGGGGCCCTCTGGATGTCAGCAAAAAGAAATATTTCTCTTAAGGGAGCTGTAAATTTTCTATTTTGATTATGTATTTTTGAGATAATGAAAAAAATTGCTTAAATAATTTATCATTTAAAAACTCACACTTTTCTTTCACATTTAGCTAATATATATAGCAAATACTAGATATCTGCTGAATGTTGAGTAGATTAACAGTAATCTTATTACAGTGGAAATTAAGTTGCCCTTAGTTATGACAGATGAATTGGTTGTAAATATTGTTTCTTAATTATATGTTCAGTTGGTTACTTTGATTATTGCTGTAAAAGTCAGTCCAGTGTTTCTTTACTTTCAAACTTGTCTCCTTTTTCCTTCCCCCAGCGCAGATACTGCTGACACAATGTTAACTACAAACTGAGTAGTAGGCAAAATTTGTTTATCTGGAGACTGCTTGTGGTATTTGGAGAAGGAGGTGGAACTCTGTGACCCGTAGTCTTGGTAGTTCCTCTATCTTTTTGCAACATACCAAGAAAATTACTTTGATAAGACTTTGAACCAAGCCCAAGGCCGAAGAAATTTTGTTTACTTTTTCAGTTTTTAGTTGCATGAAAGAGTTGAGTGAACCTTGTGCCATGTAAAAGGATTAGAGGTTGAATTGGAGGAGAAAGCAGTTCCCGATTCTGCTTTATATTGATGCTTTCAAAAGTAGTAAGTAAGTTTTCTGAAATAGAACAGTGCTACATTATGAAGGGTCTGGCATTCAAAGCCTGGAGACATTTAGATTCTGTGGGCTGTGAGAATAATTTTCCATACCAAGGTGATCTGAGAATGTAAAGATGTGTGAAAAAGAGAGCTTATTAGAGAAAGATCTTTAATTTGTGGAAACTAATTTATTATGCAACTCATCTTGAGGGTTGCCTCACTTGCTATTTTTCAAGCTTGTATTTTACCATAGGTTAGTGTTTAACAGGTGGAAGCTTAAAAAAATAATCTATCACCACTATATGAACCAAAATCAGTGAAACAACTGTTTTGCTTTTCTTACACAAGAAAAAAAACTGTGAAAAGTACATTCCCTAGGTGCCCCACTGAAGTATATGACCACATCTAAAGAAGGAAAACGTGAACACCATTTATTGTTGAAATATTCATAGACTGGGAACAATCAAGAAAATCAGTTAATGATGGATGATTTTTTTCATTGTTGAAATGCAACTTCAGATTATTCCAATTTTTAAAAAAATGGAGCCAAATGTAATGCTCTTAGTGAAACACAAATCTTTGCAAAAGCTCTTTGTGCTCTTTATCACTGAAGAAGAGGGACAGTACATTTCGGTAAAGCATGGTCAGAGTTTGATTCTGGTGCTGTACAATTGATATATCACAGATAAATAATGTCTAGCTTACACTGCCTGATTCTGCCCCTGATCAGGCAATAGTAAGTGACACAGGTACAGTGTGTCAACTCATATTTTATGCTGAAAGGAGAATTATTGAAATAATTAATACATATTGGAATGGATTTCTGAAGTACAAAATATGAAGTCAAGAAATTACTATGGTCATTTAGTGTGTTACAGTGGTGTGAAAGCATGCAACTTGTCTTTTAATTTCTGTTAACTGAGATGAGCTGGATCAGCAAATGTCTTCCCTGCTGCTGGGTGTGTCTCTTAAAACCTGTAATCCTTGATCATTACAATATATTTTATTATGAGTTATTTCCTCAAGACAAGTGGACTTCTGTGTAGTGGTAAGTATTTTATGGCAGTTGTTGTAAGCCCTATCTTTGTATTACTTCTCAGCTAAAACACTTTGGATTTGAATGCTAGTTACATAACACAAAGATGCTTTTGAATAAGCCTTCAGCAGGTGGTAGGGTTTATTTTAAAATTTTTTTTGGTTTGTTTGTTTTTGTGGGGGTGTTATTGGTTTTGGGTTTTTTTCCTTTTTTTTTAATGTAGTCCACTGCACCACTTTGGTATGCAGAAAGTATTCTGTTTTTCAATTTTGTGTTCTGCCCTCCTCCCTTACGCTGTACAATTGTGAATTACAGCCTGATTACTATGGAATTCACTTGGGCTGCAGATACCTGTTTTGCAGTGTTTTATAAAGCAAAAAACAACATCGGTAGAAGAGAAGTTATCTTGCTCATTAGGATTCTCCAAGGGAGATCCAAATTCCTAAATCATTAGGAGACTTGTGTTACAGCCAGTGCTTTTGTGAGTTGTTCCAGCTAGCAGATTCTATGTTCTGTTGCCAGTATTTGTCCTCTTGAACACAAAGTGTATTGGGAGCTGACCTGGGCTGAGGCAGCCCTTTGCTCTTCCTCTGGGTGTAGCTGGTTTTAGGCTTGATCCATTCCATAATCCGTTTCTTGGTGGGAGAGGAGGCATTGTAGCAGTTGGGAAGAAGAGGGAGGGTTGTGAGAGATGCTTTGCACAGCAGGACCAGATTGAACTGGCTGAATTAATTTACAAATCTGTGCCTTGATGTCATCATTCTGGTTAAGATGCCCAGCTCCTCAGTTGCTGCTTGGCGAGGGGACTGTAAGCTTCTCTGTCTTGAGATTTTATGCAGCTTGACTTTGTCTGGATAGCTTTTCCTAAAGAGAAAAAGGACTCCCCACACCCTGTCTCTGCCCCCCAGCCCCCAGCTGATGTCATCTTGAATGGGTGGATAGTTCTGAGGTGACCAAATCTATGCTTTTGATGAAAATTTGTCACCAAAAAAAAGTTCATTTTGCTGAACTTGAACCTATCTAAAATTTACAGTTTTGCACTTGTAACCTGAAAATAGCACAGCTAGACAATCAGAGAGTCTGAAGATCTTTTAAATGCTTGTCATTTCCAGTGAGATGGTACACGTGTTTTCCCTCTTCTGGGATGATGTATAAAATCAGATGTGTTTTAAGTGTTAGCTTGAGTTGTCTTGAGAGAAAAGTGTGTATAACTATATATAATGTATTATTTTTAACAGCTTGCTTTCACACGAGATGGACTATGTGGCTTGTGGAATGAAATGGTAAAAGATGGAGAGATTGTATATCCTGGAACAGAATTAATACAGAGTGGTGAACTACCTCCAAGAAAAGGTATGAATTTTAAATTTCTTTTAATTTGTTCATTTTTTTCTTTCATTGTGTTGATGAAACTGGACTTCAGCTTCCATACTGTCACAAAACTTTCGTTTATCATCACCTGTCTGTACGATTTGCATGTTTTGAATTAAATACAATTGAAAGTGATTTTTTAGAAGTGTACAGAAAGGTTATGTCCAAGCCTCCAAATAAAGGCTTAAGTCTGTTCCAGCCTTGTAAAATTTAACTTCATAACTAGGCATAGAGAGGCTTGGCTGTGTCTTTTTGTTTGGTATGCTTGGTGTGTTTACAGCTGAAGCCTTTGTTTAAAGGAAGTGGACTGAGGAATGGGATAAAGCTGATACTGCTATTTCTAATTTTGTTTACAATCTTCAGAAAGTAACTGAAAGGTCAGCTTAAAAACTGTCTACAATCTGCCTGAGAACATAGTGCCTGGTGGGTTTTGGTTTTTTTTTTTAAAGTTTTTCCAGTGTACTTGAGAGCAGTTCTAATACTGCAAATGGCAGAGTAATACATCTGTTTAGAGAGTGTACTTTGGTGGGGGTGGATTTTGGTTTTGATGGGCAATGCTGGAACAGGGTGATTCTGCTCTTGCCTTTCCTTCATCTTTACCACAACAGTGTTGTTCTTTTGACTCCTTATTGAACAAAAAATTAAACTGGTCAAAAAGGAAAATATTTCCTCATCTGGCAGAAATGGACTCACCAAATGGTCAGATAAGTTTTGTCAGTAATTTGTAAGATTCCCAGATAAATGAGGAGATGGGTAGAATACTGCCTTTGGTAACAGTGAACAATTATTTTAGCATCTATTACTTCCTGAACTGTACTGTGGGATAGACATGATATTTCAAACCAAGGCTGCTCAATTACTCGTGTAGACAATTTTTTTAGTGCCTATAGTATGCCTCCTTTAAAAATAGGAGGAATGGATGTGTTTTTGACTAGAGGAGGTAATTTTTACAGGAAGTAAGATACAATAAATAATTTATGAGAGAAGAATGAATTATACATTTACTTTTCAAGAGTATAAGCTTTGTAGGCTATTAGTGGCTGCATGCTGTAGTAAAAATCAGGTTATGCTTCTAACTGTTTCAGGGTTAGAAAACTTTTGTCTTCCCTATGCTGCTGGCCCTTTGGAATATTATTGTTGACAGTGGATGAAAATACAGCTGATCTTATCAGAAAGGCTACTACAAAGCTGCTCATGAAATGAGTGGGGGTAGTGTAATAGTTTATTCTTTGGGTTGGCTAGTTCCATGTATATTAATAAAAGGTGGTGTAAACTTGATGCAATAAAGGGAAGGATTACCTCCTAAAGGAATTGTAGGAAACACTTTCCTGTTCACTGACAGCTCATGATAGAGGTGTTGTGGTATAACAATTCAACACACTGTGCTTTTCATGTAGAAGAAGGATAACAAACATCTGTAGTACTGAAGGGTATAATAAAGTAAATACCTGCTTTGCAAATGAAATCGATGAATTGATGTTTTCGTGACAGATACACATTGTTTTTAGATTTGTACCTATGCTAGTCTTTGCCAGAAAACTGTTCTTCCAATATCTTTATCGCTAAGCAGCTGCAGAGAATTGAGATTTTTAGTTAGTTATGGTGCTGTAGTGCTTTTAGTAATTCTGAGAAAGCTTATAGAAAGATGTGATAGTATAATTGTTTTTAGTTTTCAGGGTAATCCTTGAAATATCAGCTAGGAAAATGCAATCTGTCACTTCTGATGCAAAATATGGACAGCAGTATAAAGTAAAAATTCAGAAGTGCTAAGTCAATCATCTGTGACTTCATGTTTGTCCACACTTAGGATGCTTATTCTGAACAATGATGAGAATTTTTTTTTAATGCTGGATGTATGTATGTATGTACAAGTCTTAGAAAGTTCAAAAAGGTATGAAGTGTTAAAGACTGTAGAACACTGTTATTTAAAAATACAGAGTTTCTGACACTTTACTGTATGAATAAGGCTTTTTGGTACTCTAAAATGTCCAAGGTGTGATGAGGCTTTTGAAAGCTTTCTCATATGTATAGTGAGGTGGTGGTGAAGGCAGACTGCCACTTGTTGTTTCCAGTATTGTATTGTGCTGGGTTGACCTTAGCCAGGTGCCCACCCTTCCAGCTCCTTGTTTGCTGCCCCTCCTCGACAGGAGGTAGAAAATAACATGTCAAAGCTTGGGAGCTGACACAAATCCAGGGAGATCACTTACCAGTTACTATCATGGGCAAAATAGTCTTGGGGAAAAATAATTTCGTTTATTTTAGTGCCAATTAAGATAGTATTGGATGGTGAAGTAACAAAGGTAAAAACTAAAACATCCCCTTCACTTGTCCTTGCTTCTGGAGGAGTTAAGTGTGGCAATTACGTAGCACAGATCACACCTGTTCCTTTCCACAGCTGGAGGGTGTGTGTTCTTCTACATATTTCTTGAAACACTGCAGTAGTTTAGAAATTTAAATAACAGCTTTTTCAGGCTCTTAACTCTTAGGATTAATGTACAAAGTGTGTTTCAGTGAAGTTAGTCTTCAAAAATGCTGTTGTGTTGGCTACAGGATTCTAAAATACAGCTGTCTTGCTTACCAGGCTTGAGTTTTGAGGAAAAGAAAAGGCTAATCAAGGCTATTTTTGGTCACTGTCAATCAGGTTGTATGTTTGATCATGGAATCAGAAAAATTGATGGTCAGTTTGCACCTCTGAACTTGCAGCTCAACTTGAGCTTCATGAAATTAAAATCTAAAGTATTTCCATCTGTTTAGATGGTACATACTTTTTTTGCATAAATGATCTACAAATATAATTCAAGAGGAGAGGGAAAAGTACATATAAGTAATGAAATTTATGTAAAACCCAGTGGTTTTATAACCCATTTAGATTAATGTGAATATTCAGAGTTTGCTGCTCAATTGACTGATCTGGAGATGAAGAAGAGAGGTTGCTGTATGTAGTCCCTTTTATTCAGTCTTTTTAAAGAAATTGTGATTGAAGCCCATCCAGTATAAGTCTATTTCTTCACTGGTGCTCTCTGCTTATGCTGACTGGACTGTTCAGAAGAGGCACTTCATTCTGTCAGTGGATATTAGCTGTGGCAGTAGACTGGAAGAACATGCTATTGATAGCAAAAAACATTCCTTTTCTCTCCAGGAAGAATATAGAAGTAGAGCATTTTTGTTTCTCCTGTGAGCAGGAACGTTTGGTTAGGAATAAGGTCTTTGTTTTGAATTCATGGCACTTTAAGAAAAACATGTTTGATAAATGTGTTCAACAGAGTGTGTTTGTGTGTTTCCACATATCATCTGAGGACACAGCTGTGACAGTAGTGATGTCCAAATGCAGGTGCACTTGCAGCATTGGATGTATTTCAAAAACAATCAGGCTGCCCTCAGGAAATTTGGATTAGATGAATACATTCTGTATGGGAATCTATGTTCTGAAAATAATAAAAAGTATTAAATAGTATTATTCTTACTAAATTTTCAAGTTAGAAAACTGTTACTGTAAAATTTTAAGGCATAACAGTCTCTTTAAGACACACAGGTCTCTTTTGTGGGTTGTTTCTTACTTATTTTTGATTCCTTGAACTTCTTAGGTGGAAAATTCTGTTTCAATTAGCTGTTTTAAGTTACAGGACAGAAATATAAAATCATCTGCTTCATGCCTCTGTCCTGTCTTTGGCAAACACTGTGGGCTTCCTCTTCTGGTCCCCCTTTCCTGAAAGTTGGACCTTTCTCAGCCTGGGGCCTCTAAATACACAAACCTCATTCAGTGTTGCACCTGCAAGCAGGTTAAATGAAGTCCAAATGCCACAAGCAATTCCAGAGAGGCTGGCAGAAACAAAATATTTATGACAGGAATAACAGAATGTGGGGATTGGTAATGGTGGCCACTGTTCAGACCACATGATAAATCAAACTGTAGTAGTGTGTTTTCTTACGGCTGGCTCCTGCTCTGAGCCTCGTTTTTTGTGTAAGGGAGAACTTGTTAAAAATGACAAGTGCCACTTTTCTCTTCTGCTTCCCCTGACCCAGCTGTGGACTGTGCCAGAATTTGGTGCTCAGCTGTGGATTATCATACTCTCTGCAGGATAGGGAAGTCTGTAGTCACTCTGTTGGACAGTTTGACTTCGAAAGTGTAGAATGCTCTGTTGTAAATAAAAAAATAATTTAATGCATTTTAAAAAAATAGTATACCAGGGAAGAAAATAAACTTTATTTCTGATTAGGGTTAGGAGATCAGAATCTTATAATCTAACTTAGAAGGCTGTATAAATACGGTTTGCAAATAGTAAGGAATGTATCTTTCCCTCACAAATAACTTATCAATTTTGTGTATGTAGGTATACAAATGTGTGTGTAAAAAAGGAAGGATTTTTGACAGAAAATATATTGCAGCTGCAATATTTCCTGGATCTGGGACTACCAAATACTGGCTTAGGGTGGTTATAAGATCCAGCCCTTGTTGAAGCACACTGTGTGACTTTTTGACCCATCAACACCTGTAGGGAAACTGTTGCAGGGTTTCTCTTGCTGTGGAGGGATTCCCAACTACATGAGTTCATTGGCATTTCAGAGCAGCACAAGACCATACTAAAACAGGTGGTGGAGGCCACTATGCAGTGTCAAGTTTTTTTCTTCATTGATTATGAAATGTAAATTCCATTTTTAGTGCTTCCTTTTTATCCTGTGTTTATACCAGATTAGGCTATGGCTGTGCAAGATAGTGCACACATGGTGAGTACTAGCACATAGCAATGCTTTGATTTGGGAGCTAATTTCTAGTTGAGGATGGTTACTTCAGTTGTTCAGTTTTGACTGCTGGCTGTGCCTACCTGCCTCAGTGTAGAGGTATAAGGCTGTATACTAAAACATAATAAAGAGAAAGGTCTTTCAGGGAGATCTTATGTAGTTGTATCCCCAATATCCACAATATTAAGTTAAATCATGCTGACACACTGCACTGTATTTTTGCCTGCATTGTTTTGAGAACTGTCCTACTACTTGTTACTTTGGTCTGTTCTGGCTTCACTTGAGATATTTCTCCTCCCTGCCCATCTTTGTGAAAAATCTTTGGGTCTTCCTGTTTAAAAATCTTTCATGAAGCATAACAGAACTTCCATAATTATGATGTCTGTGTTGCTGCTTTCAATCTAGACTGATACCAGCTTTATCTGTTATGTGGCAGATATTTTTTTGCAAGTTTAGTGAACTTTGTGGAACAATTTGACATGGTCTTTTAATGTGATCTTTAGCTCATTTCCTTCCCGCTTTCTCTCATTGCTTCTCTTCTTGGTTCATAAAGACAACTAAAAAAAATCCTCCTGTGGACTTACATGCCAGGGTTGTTTTTATTCCATACAAAGCTTGAGTTCCTACCTGGACTGGGATCTTCTCTATTTGCAGTGAGGAGTTTGATAAAATGACTTAAGTTTGTAGCCCTTGGTTGTCATCCTTTGACAAGGATCTGTTAAAAAGTGTAACAAGTTCTCCTACAGCTGCCTCCAAAACAGTGTCTTGGCACAGCACCCTTCTACCCACTAACTAAAATTCCAGACCCTGCAAAGTGTGGCTCTAGACGTGTGGGTGAGTGGAGAAACCGTGAGATTATCGTGTTGCTGTGGAAATATTCTGAAACACTGAGGCTGAACAGGGTCCTTGGTCTATAATGGGTTCTGTGCTTTTAATGTTATTTGTTTGTGCCTTTGAGAAGAAACAGCTGGATTGAATCATATTTTGGACATTGTTATCAAACTGGTGACTCACAGGCTGTTCCTCAATGTTTGAGGGACACAGCTTCTCTGCCACTTACAAAGTATATCCAAATCACATTTTCCTATTCTCAAATGACTTTACTATCTCTTCCTTGGCCTACAATCTCAGCTCCATCATGGATATGCAACTATGCCTTCTTTCTTTTTTTTCCTGCCCTTCAGTCTTCATCTTCCGCCTCCTTAGCACTAGTGTCAGTTATAGGTTAGGAAACAGTGCTTTAATTTATAATTTGTGTAATTAAGGCTCCCCAAAAAACCTTTATTTTGGGAGGTGTTATTGTCTCCAGTTTAAAAAAACATAGAGGCAGTCACAGATCCAGTTCCAACCAGATTAAGCATTAAGTTATTGTTAGGCCAGATGGAAAGAATAGTTGCATGTTTTTGTACATTGTGATAGGTGCGTTTTGTGCATTCCGAGGTAATGAGAGCCTTTGATCTTACTCTGAGTGTGAGGCAGGCTGCAGGCAGATGTTCTCTGTCTGGCTACTTACGTAAACTCCTTGCTTATTATTTTCTTCTGATGGATGCTGGTAGAAATGACCTTTTTTTTTTTTTGGGTATGTGGGATGAGAGAGGAAAAAAGACAAAATACTAGTGCTTATCTGTCATGTGACTAGGACCTTTAGGGAGGGAGTCTCTGGCAGATAGGAATGAAGGTTTGGTCAGTTCTAGGAGCCAGGTAAAAAAGGCTGAAACTAAACTCTCCATGGACAAATTTCAAATGGTGGACTTGAGAAATTTTGAGTTGTATGGTTTAAAAAGAAGGTCAGGGTGAGGAAGGTAGCTGGCCATGGGTGCCTCAATTGCAAGGCAGTCTTAGGCATTGAACTGACTGGAGCTATGGGTATGGAAATCCATAGTCCCTATATAAATAGAGAGAAACTTCCAGCTGTCTAGTTCTGTTGTGTTTAGAAAATTGAGACTTTCAGGCAGCCTTTGATTACAGAGATAAGTGACTAATGTCTGTGTTCTGACTTTGTGAAAGTAGTCTCAAAAGGATTGCACATGCTGTTTTGTTGCTTGGGCAGAAAATGGTGGTATTATTTTCATTACTTGCTAGTAATTACTAAGATGCTGGATGTTTTACAGATGTTGACATACTGCTGCATAAAATTAGTGTAAATGCCAGTATATAAATATTCCTGATTTTGAAATTAAGGCTATTGCTGTCTTTTTTTATTCTTGGAAATGGAATATAAAACCAAGTAAATACTGCAGCAATATGGATAGTTGGGAGCACAATCTGACTTCAAGTGCCTCTTTTCAGTACTGTGTATTGCAAATCCTTTGCAATTCTTACATGATAGTATCTATATTAAATGTTCATCATCCTGAGGGGGTTACAGAGGTGATTTCTGGATTGTAAGGTCACTGTCTTACGAAATGTAACATGAGACCCAGCACCTGTAACAGTTAACATGGTAAACTACTACTTTCCCCCACCCTGTTCTCTTAGTGATAGACAGTATTTCTGTAAGCTTGTGGGCTAGGGATTTTCACCTTTACATTTCTAATCTAGACCTGAATTCCAGCCTGAATTGATGGTAGCTTAACTAGTCTTTTTTTCCCCCTCTCTTTTGTTTTTTGTAGATGATAGCACTGAATGCCAAACTGCAACAAAGAAAGAAGAGCAAAATGACAAAGAAAAGAAAGATGAAGAAGAGACTCCGCTGCCCACTTACAGGGCCAAATCGATTGTTGAGAGTTGGGTGTGGGGTAAACAACCAGGTATCACAGCTGTTTTGGTAATTTTTACTGACATTATGTATTGTATATTGATCAGTACTTTTGTGGCATCATGAAGTATTTGTATCAAATGTATTTGCTGACAGATGCATCTGTTAGTTTAGTGAAATAAGTTGGATAATTGTTAATTGTGATTGAAATGAAACATTTGCTGTATTTAATTTCAGGTTTAATTAGACTCCTAACTTGAAGAGTCAATTTGCCCCTTTCAGGCTTCTTGAAGGAATGGTAGACTGACTGGGGCTACATGAAGTTACTTTTCACCCAGTGAAAAGTTCCAGTGCCTTCAGAATATTTCTTTTCAGTTGCAGACATTATGAAGAAATAGCTTAGTTTCTGAAGCCTGAATTTTCTGCAGGCAATAATGGTTTAATAGGTGATTTTTCTCTTTGGTTTCATGGTCTGGTAGATAGGTTTGTGTGGATCATGGGAGGAGGAAGGTTGAAATGGTTAGTTCAGTTAACTGTTTGTCCTGACTTTGCTGACAGTAGTTGCACCTGTGACCACAGTGAAAAAGCAGTTTGGTGTTCACATGTTCGTGCAGGGATCTATAAAATACTGCTTTTGATGCTGAAGCCAGTTGAAGTTTGTGGCTGTTTGTTACTGTAGAGCAGCAGTTCATTGTCTAAAATTGTCCATGTTTAAAAATAGCAGATCAGAAGAAGCCTCAGTTCAGTAGTTTATTTTATAGTTCCTAGTACACGATGTTGCCCAATTCAGATGTTGGCATGTACAAACTTCAGAGACATCTGAAGTTTGTGTCACTTGTCCTTTCCCCTCACCCAGAAGCACTTGAAGATCCCTGGGAAAATTATCTCTTCAGTGCCAGAATCTGCATCTGTGTAGCTGTGTTTGCTAGGGGAGGTGTTTGTTTCTGCTGAGCCACAGGTCAGCTGCCAGTCTGCTGTCCTCTGCTCTGTGCCAGCCTGCTTGCTCCCTTTCCTTAAGGACAGGAGGACAGATGGATTTGCTGTCACTCTGGTAGTAGGACAGAATCTTGCAGTATATCAGCCATGATAAGAATTGCCACTACAGTGGAAGAGAGAGTGAGAATTGAATGTGTTGGAGAGATGTGAGCTGAAGGTCACATTATTTATGTATTATATTCTTATTTAATGTATGTTGATGAAAAGTAAAATAAAACTATTTGCAGAATGGTAATCTAAATGTCAAAGATCTTACCAGACATCTTCCAGTTGACCAAAGTGTTTGGGACAAGACTTGGTCTTCAGGCTCACCCTCCAATTATTTTTTAAAAATTTGAAAAAACAGTTTTTCAGAATAAAAAGGATGGATGTGTGTTAGGAGTTTTCAGAAAGAAATAGCTTTCTGTCTTGTAGTTACTTTCAGTGGTTATGTATAGTATGGTTTATTGACAGTTAATCTTGGATTCTTGTTCTAGAAATAACGTGTGAAGACTTGATAATTTGTCAGAAATAAATTTTTATTCCTTGGCCTCTGTTACCTTTTATCCTCCAAGTTTGTATCACCTAGCTGTGACAAAAATCCTTAGCAGTGATAGGAACACACTAATGGTATATTTATACATACAATATACAATATACAATATATATATGTATACAATATACAATATACAATAAATATAAATATATTTATTGTATAAATAAACTGCAAGTGTGGCTTTTATTCATGATTGTAGGTTACCTTGTTAATTTTTGTTTTGCATTTGTCAGAAATATAGCTAACAGCTGCCTTTTGAGCCATCCTAGTTTTTGTGGCTTGGTAATTAATTTTGAAGGAACTACAGCATCGGTTCCATTTTGATACTTTCTGTTAATGTTTCATAAAATGAGAACTGTTCTACGCATTTCTTCTGTTATCCTTCAAAAAATAAACTTTTAAACATTTCCATGTCAAAACCATGAAGGAACTTTTAAAAAGGAGAATTGTTTCTTAAATATATAATTTCTGATCAAGTAAGAATTCAAGACTTACTATGTCTTTGTGATTTATATTCCTTAACAAGCAAGGTATAATTCGGAAATGGAGATTTTAAGTTATGTTACAAAAAGAACTGAGGAGGCATTTAAAGTCAGTGTTCCAGGTCAACATGCTGAAGTATTTCTACTGAGTTTCATGATTTACAGCCTTACATTATGAAAATAGTAACTAGATATTGGACACTGTATGTTTTAGAAGTGCTGTAATACAATCTTATTTTGCCAAGCGTGGAGGATCTTGGTGTTGAACTTCAGGCTAATCTAGGTCAGTGGGCCTTGTGACAGCCCTCCCTCATGAGAGATCGTGAGAGCACAGAGAAAAACCTGCTCATTAAATGTGTTGAGAAACAGTACTTCATGTACCCCTCAACTCCATGCTTGTTTTGTCATCCTGGCACAAGTTCAGAGAAGCAAAATGCTTCCTCTAGGTCGCATTTATGCTGAGATCACTGTGCTGCTAGAACAGGGCAAAGATATCATAGTTCTTTTCTTTTTTCTTTTCTTTTTTTTTTTTGTAATGGTCTTCCTATTCCAAGTACTGTAAGAATACATAAGATAATAATAAATACATGTGTAAGTAATTTTGTTACTTGTCTGTCATTTTGTGTGAACTATTCATTTTTTACATGAATACTCCCTTAAAATATCTTCTGCCTATTGTGTTCATACCAGGTTGAGTACATTCATAAGCAGTTCCTCTGGCTCTTTCTAGAAATCTTTGTTTACTACCTTAATCAGCTTTTTTTTCTGAAGATATTTAGGTTTTAACATCTTACATAATCTGAAGTCCAGGTGTTCAGCCCTAGGTATGAAGAAAAAACAGAGGAAACTCTTTGAAGTGGTTATTCAAAGCCTGCAGTGAGCAGAGCAGTATTTTATCTTCTTGGGCTTCTTTTTCTTAGTCATAATATGCTTAAGGTTGGCTATATGGAATCAAACTGTTCACAAACAGTGTTGCATTTTATTTTTCTGATATTGTTAGTAGAGCTGATGGCACCAAGAAATGCCTTATGGGCACTACTGAAGAGGCAAGGTTAGATTTAACCATGTGACATAAGTGAGCTTGTTGAGATACCTGTCATTACCAAGTGCACTTGTATTCCTGCATTTGTGTTGTGAGAGAAGGAGATGGGCAGAACTTCCATTCTATAAGGGGCTTTTAGGTACATGATTGTGGATACGCTCAGTTCAGTCGAAAGAACAGAGAGAATTGTTTGGGAAAACTTAAGAATTCTAGACTCCTCTTATGTCTGCTTGTAGCTGTTGTTTATAATAGCTAGCTACTGTTTGTAACAGTTTGTCCTTCAGGGAATGATGTTCCCTATTCACCAATTAGGTGAGAGATGTTCTTTTGTAGCTCCTTTGTATCCAATCATAATTCTCCTTAGTGAAGCATGTTATAAAAGGCGTGGAGTTTTAAATAAATTTCCCTTTTTTGCCCTGATACCTTCTGAGAGTTGGAGTCTTTACCTTACTCACCTGGATCAATAGCGACACACGATGAAATCTAAATTTACACTGTGTACAGAAGTAATTAAAAAATATCCATGGCATTGAAAAAACCCTTCTTTATTGAGATATTTTTGGCTTTTATCAAATGTCTTGATTCATACGTTCTGGTTTAAATTTAGAAATGCTGAGTCAAAGGATGAAATTTGACCCCCCCAGTTTTACATTTCTCAGAGCTCCTTCATCCATGTATTTTCTTTTACCTTTTTGCGTTTGCATCATCATCCCATCATGTTCCCTCTGCACAGCTTAGAACCACTTGTCCAGCTCCAAATACCTGTTTGATGTCTATTTACACCCTCAAGGAGTGTATGCATTAGTGTGTATCTTTACACACAGACCGGAATTTAAATTCTTGCTATTTTGTTCTGTGCATGAGTATTAGAATATCAATTTAAACAAATTGCTGTAAAACTTTGAAAATTATAGAATTGTAGAATATGCTGAGTTGGAAGGGACCCATGAGGATCACAGAGTCCAACTCCTGGCCCTGCCCAGGGTGCTCCAATAGTGACACCATGTGCCTGAGAGCTTTGTCCAAACCCTTGCACTCAAACAGGCTGGTGCTGTGACCACTTCCCTGAAGAAATGCAGTGCCCAACCACCCTCTGAGTGAAAAACTTCTTCCTGATATCCAACCCAAACCTCCCCTGACTCAGCTTTATGCCATATCCTTGAGTCCTGTCACTGGTCACAAGAGCCAAGGATGGGTACTTGCCTTTCCACTTCCCCTCACAAAGATGTTGAAGAGCACAATGAGGTTTCCTCTCAGTCTCCTCCAGNTGTGCCTGAGAGCTTTGTCCAAACCCTTGCACTCAAACAGGCTGGTGCTGTGACCACTTCCCTGAAGAAATGCAGTGCCCAACCACCCTCTGAGTGAAAAACTTCTTCCTGATATCCAACCCAAACCTCCCCTGACTCAGCTTTATGCCATATCCTTGAGTCCTGTCACTGGTCACAAGAGCCAAGGATGAGTACTTGCCTTTCCACTTCCCCTCACAAAGATGTTGAAGAGCACAATGAGGTTTCCTCTCAGTCTCCTCCAGGCTGAACAAACCAAATGTTCCCCGCTGCTTCTCATAAGGCTTCTCCTCCAGACACTTCACTGTCCTGCACCCAGCCACAAAATGAGATGCATTCTGAATGCACATGCAGCTGATCAGTATTTCTCCTGCTGAATTACTAATAAGGTGAAGTCTGATGATGTTCATCTTTTGAACAGCGGAGGAGAAAGCTAAAAGCTAAATGCCCTTTAGCCATTATATTCTTCGTTAGTATAAAATAGCATTGAAAGCCTATTTTGGTTTTGTTTCTGCAGGAAATTATGTGTTTATGATGGCATTTTTGTCCTTCCCTCTAACTTTTGAATTTGCTTATTCTAGAGGTTTGAAGGATCATTAGAAGTCTGTTAAGCCAAGCCAACTGCATCCTTTATCTCCTCTTTGTCCAGTAGAAATAGTATGTAGTGGAAGGGGAAACAGAAGACAAAATATCAAATTCTCTAGGAAATTGGGGCACATCAGTTCTGCTGGTGACAGGAATGTGTACTCATTATAACAGCAGATTCATGCCAAATTGTGCTTGAAATGTGTTTCCAAGTTTGAAATCTCTCCACACTGTAACATCTATATTTGCTGTTACTAAAGTTTGTGATCCAACCTGGAAATGTTTCAGTCTGATATTGGCATTTCTAAGGTGCCTAATTTATCTGTCAGAAGTGTGCAGTGTTCCCTAAAAGAGCTAATGAAATGAGTGTTAAGAAACCACGAAGCATGTTGTTATTTCTTTGTGCTGCTAAAACAGGAGCAAGCTGCCTTTGGACATGTTACCTATCTTAGGCTCATGTCAGGTTAGCATTCTGGCTCTGGCTGAGGTGGTTTAAGACGCTGCTCTTTTCAGCTGTTTGTTTTGTCCCTGTTTTGCTCAAATATCTGATTAACACCACTTCTTAGTGCTGTTCTGTCAAATAGGCTGGGTTGAACAATTCCAGTGTTTTTCCTTCTAATGCAGGGAACTTTGGGCAGGAGGAATTAGGAAGTGAAGATTTGTAGTTGTGTTGTTTGCTGCGGGGAGGGAGAGATGTTGTAAATTTTAACAGAAGGGGGTAAAACCCTTACCTATCTGTACTGCAGCCAGCAACATACCTGACTAGCTGCCAGGTAACAAGCATTCTGCTAATGGTGCTTTGAGAAATTACACTGGTGTGGTATGACTCCAACTCCTGCAGTGCAGGTGCAGATTAGGTAAATAATGTGTCTCTACCCTTGACAAAATAACTGGCAAAGCATAGCACTGCACAGGATGGTTAGCATCAAGGGCTGGTGCAGTGACATATGAACAGTTTTGTTTAAGGAGTTCCCTGTAACCTTCTCAGATGAAATTTGAATCGTTACTATTAATAAGCTATTCTCTCATTAGACTGTTGGGTTCATCAGTAAAAAGTGTTGCTCAGATTTGAAGGTTTGTTGAAATGAGTTTCACTGGGTTGATTCCGAAATGTATTTAAATCTTTCGAAAGCTTAACTCAATTTTTTATAAAGCTAAATTTACTTATTGTGGAATAAGAGAAGATTAGAGTGAGGAAGTGTATAGATATATCTCACTTAAAAATAGTGTTACTTCTAATAAAACAAGACTGTCCTTGGTTCAGTTTTTAGATGTCTGAGTTATAAAGGATACTATTACTTGTTCCAGCCTTTACTACACTTTGTATATGAACTTCGTTTTGCATTCTTGAAATACTAAGGAAATTCATATAAAATATTTATGAGGAGAATTGTTTAATTTTGATAGGAAGCTTTCCTAAAATTGTAGCCATTTGTAACTGTGAAGGCACATCCTTCTCCCCCAGTTTTTGTAACCTCCCCTAGGTATGTGGTCATTAAAACATGTCAAACCCTAAACCTTAACAAAGTAATTCTGCTGATAAGAAATGTGTCTTTCTTAATTTATGTAACACCTGGGTGTCATTGTGGCTGATGGAAAGTGATTTGAAAGGTATTCAGTTGCAGACTTTCAGGGAAAGTTCCTTGTCAAGTAATTGCTGGAGGATTGGTGAGTAGGTGGTCTCTGCTTGTCCTAAGTGTTTCTTTCTAGTAGTCACCATGATGGATTTTTCATAAGTGTGTTGTTTTAAAACAAAGAGCTTTTTCACCTAGGTTGTCAGCTCTCAGAAGTGATTTTAGAGAGTTTCCACAATTTGGTAACTTGCCAGGCAGGAATGAAGGATGAATGCTGTAGCTCTGTATTACTTGACACCCTGCTCGATCATCGAGTGCTTGTTTTTTGTAGCACCAAAAATAGAGTCTTTTCCCCAAACATAAGTGTTAAAATGCCTTCTTTTTTCTTCATTGACTGTTTCTTTACTTTTCCTATAGATATGAGACCATAATTTGAGAACTGAATCTGCAGGATAAAAATATTTGCCAAAACAAGCAGTGTTAAGCAAAGTCTCTTTGTGAAGAAGAGACCATGGTCATTTTGTACATTGGTGTTGTAGCCTGGTGGTATTTTAAAGGGTGATAGGACTTTGGTGTTCAGGAAGGGAGGAAAAAAGTCCTGATTTTTATATCTTTGAATGGTTTTCCTAGAGGGATCATGGAACTGGGATGTCAGTATTGACTATGTTCTGTTGCAGTACGCTGCAAGGTGTTTCTTTTTGTGTTTTTGCTCTGTGCTACAGTAGTTTGGGAAATTTTATAGAGCTCAATTAAGCATGGTGTGGCTTTTTGTCAAATTTCTTGTTGGTTTTGTCATATTTCTTGTTGTTTGAGTCAGGATGTATGATTGCTGCCCTCACTTTCATATGAGAAGTCTAGACTGCAAGGAATATTTTTTAATCTGTTCTTTCTTGTTGAAAAAATAAGTCCCTCATAGTCAGGTGGAAAGATGTGAATTGCCTAGGGAAAGGAATCTAACACATTATGGAATGGTGAAATGTGAGTAGCAATGTTGAAAACAGGCTGTGGTGCTGGCTGACAGCAAACCATAAGTGACTGTGCAATGTGATCCAGTGGCAGAGAGAGCTGCTTGAATTCTTTCCTGGGTACCCAAAGATGGGGGACAAAACTTTGAAATACTCTTTACAGCTGCAGTTCCAAAAGAAGTTTTATGCCTCCTTAGATAAAACCTTTAACCATAGAGACTACCATAAATGTGTCCAAACTTCTATAGTTTGGAGGCACTTGTTCCAAAAACTGTGTTGATTTTGTATGGTTTTGGGATTGGTTTTTTATAATTATTGTGAAATGTGTCCATCTTCTCACAAACTGTTGTTATATAAATGCAGACATATCTTTTTTTTTTCATACCCCTTAGTCAGGTGTCATTTAAAACAAAGATACTTCTGTGTAGCTGCCAGGCAACAAATGTAGTTGGCTTAGGGACAAGTATAGTAATGCAGTGCAAAGCAGAGTGGGGTGACTCAGTGATCAGACTGTTAATGAAGGGACAGAAAAGAACCCCTTTAGGAATGTACATTGTTGATGTTTGTCTTAGGAATTAAAGCTACAGCGTATATAAAAATGCAGTTTCCAAATTTTTATTGTAGAGTGGTTTTTGTTGTTGTTTTGACATTGTACTTGTTACCATCTGTTATTAGATTAATCGAATTTTGGGCTTTTGCATACTTGCTGTGGTGAAGAGAAGGAAGAATTAATATTCTAGCATTGGTACATAAGTCAGATCTTTTATTTGCTAATTGTACTTGAAAGCATCTTCAATTTCAGACATTATTTGTTTCACAAGCAAGCAGCTCTGGCAGTGATCCTAGAGCTTCTGAGAGTAGTTTTATAACTTCTGAGAAACTTAAATAATACGTATCAGTGCAAAATGAAAGCATATTCTTGTGGGGACTTCCAAGGGGCTTGCCTGCACTTAAGAGAAGACTGACTCTGAGGTTGGATGATGATAAGAATTTGTTGTCTGACTGGCTTTTTTTGAAAAGAATAAATATTTCCTGTGATTTAATTTCAGACATGGAATATGAAGGTTTAGATATGTTTAGACAAAACCAGTTTTGATGATAACCTTTGTCTAATCACCTGTTTTATTTATGTCATACCATGTGCATTAAATATAGAAATGGGGAGTTTCACTGGGTTCAGACTTATGGTCAATTTACAGTTCTCAATTTGTCTTTATTTTTCTTGATACTGTATATAGCAAACATAAATCTTCATAAAATGATCTCTCTCTCTGATTCTCAGACGTGAATGAATTGAAGGAATGCCTTCATGTACTAGTAAAGGAGCAGCAAGCTCTGGCCACACAAACTGCAACAACAGCTCTCTCAGCTATGAGGCTAAAGCAGAGGCTGGTTATTCTGGAACGCTATTTCATTGCTTTGAACAGAGCAGTTCTTCAGGAGAACATCAAAGTAAAGTGGAAAAGCAGTAGTGTTCCTCTGCCCACTGTGGATAAGAAAAGGTAATAACACATGCATGATCAAGTTAATCCATTAGAAAAGCCATAGAAATGTTATCAACCTGTCTGTGAGGGCTTAATGTGATTTATTCCTCCTTGTGAAACATTAATGGTAAAGAAACTTGTTATTTCATAAGATGGCTTTACCATATTAAGTGGTGTTACCTGCCATCAGTCCTCCTTCTTGCCTGGTACTTTCTTACAGTGTCTCTGTACTAGTAGGTTTTTATTATAATACATTGCTGTAGACATTAACCTTTGAGCTGTAAGTATACGTTTATCGAAGTATTTCTTTTGTTCTGCCCAGCTAGAAAGTATTTCTTATGTTCTGCCCAGCTGGAAGAAGCCTGTTTCAGAAATGGTGCTAATGGAAATTATTGTTTGAATAACAATATATTTTTGTCAAAGTTGCTCAGTTAAACAGTTGCTCAACTCACATAAATTAAAAAATACAAATACATAAAAGCAGGACATAGAACCTTAGCTTGGGTGAGAAATGATGTAATTGTGCATTTTATATGCAACTGTTTCAAGAGAAGTAACTGAGTAAGGAATCACCTGATTATTTTTCATGTTTGCGTAGCTATCTACACCTAAAAATGGAAAAATCTATCAGATAAGGCATAAAAGAAAGTGTTCAATAGCTGTCTGACAGAACAAGCAATTTGGCTGGGGAATTTTTCTTAGATTGACTCTAGAATCAGATATGAAACTAGAATGTAAATAGATATCACAATTAGTTATTATGGAATTGGAGTTCTGACAAGGATATCTTTCTCTGCATAGACTGTTCTCTTGAAATTTTTTTCAGCTCTGATTAAAAAGAGCACTGAAATGTTTAAGTTATCAGATTGATAAAAATGCAGATATCATTTATTGAAGAAGTCCTAAGCTGTTCACTTTTGTTGTAGTCTCACAGAACAAACTAGACTTGGTGGTTCAGTGTTGGAAGTGGTAGGAAATCTCTTGTTGCTGACTACAAAGGGGAGCTTACCTAAATTAATTTGATTGTCTGTATGAGAAGTTAAAAGAAATGAATGTGAGTCCAGTGGATATTACCAAAAGCTGAAGCTCTCTTCCTTACACACACAATACAGAAACTGCAAAGAGAGATTTTTCGCATCAACAGTTGAATAGAAAGATAAGTAATGAAAAAATGGGTGGAATTAATTATCAGTAATTAAAGATGAGTTTTTGAAAGTCTGCAAGCTTAATTTATGCAGTCCAAACTAACTAAAAAGACAGACTTCCCAAATAAATAATTAGTACATGAAGTACCTTATGTTTGTGTATTTTGAATAAAGCATCATAATTTCACTTTGAGTAACTATGGGTATTTTTTGGTGGCAGACCATTATGTTGCTCTGGTTTATATTTTTCTCTGTGAAACCTTTTGATATTAAACCACTTTCTTTGAAGTGGTTTAATTTTGGTTGCTGATGTTTTGATCTTGTTCACCTTGTTTCTCAAGGCACAGCTAGGATTCTTTACAAATAAAAATTGTGTAACTGTATATGCGTGCATATGGCTCAATGATAAAATCATCGAATATATGTTATACAAAGTAATTGTAACAAAAATATATATTATTGTAATACAAATTTATTGAAACTATTCATACATAATTTTATTCAGTTCAAGACCTGTAGGCAAAGGTGTGGAAGGACTTGCACGTGTTGGATCCCGAGCAGCACTTTCATTTGCATTTGCTTTCCTTCGTAGAGCTTGGAGATCAGGTAGGTCTACTCTTGAGCATATTGCATATATATTTCATTTGAAGCCATATGACTCATTAAGGTGTGTGTATCTGTGTTAAATATTGGCATAGAACTATAAATTTATGAATGATAGATTTGCATATTGCACTTATGTGATGCTATGCCCAACAATATTGTTGCTGATCAAAGCCACCCAAGCCAGTATCAATGTTGGGTTTTTCTGGGATATTTTATGCTGAGGAAGGTAAGTTGGGATTTCATGAAAAGCATGTATTTTTTATAATAGATTTCAGAAAAGTTTGATTTATTCTTCAGACAAGGTCAAGCCACTATATTATTTTTTCTCAGTGGCTGCATAGTGAAATGAGCTGGTTTGGGTTTTCACCTTTTTTTATTTTTTCTGAATTTTTTATTTTTTCAGTGAAGATTTCTTCAGAATCTTGTAGTCAAATGTTCAAGTGAAAATTGAGAACTTTGTCTGTGGGAAGTAACTTGTATCTTGTGTTGAAGAAAAGCCCCACGAAATATTGTGTACGACAATTTCTCTACCTTCTGTAAAGGTGGGAATGTAACTGCTCTTGCTGTGTTCCTCAGGTGAAGATGCAGACTTGTGCAGTGAATTGTTACAGGAATCACTTGATGCACTGCGAGCTCTACCAGAGGCATCCCTTTTTGATGAAGGGACTGTATCTTCTGTGTGGCTGGAAGTGGTAGAAAGAGCTACTAAATTCCTAAGGTCTGTTGTGACTGGGTAAGTTTCTTTTTTTGAGCTGTTAAATGGCAAGCTTGCATCTCTCAGAAGCTGGTGGTGTAAACATAGCGATTTGTAGAAAATTTGAAAGATTTCCTTCCTTTTATAATGTAGTTATACAAGCAAGCAAAAAAATTCTTGAACTATTGAAATTATTCTCTTTAAATATGATTCAATGATTTTAGCTGCTTAAGAAAAATCTGAATTGGAATATTCTGAATCACTGCATGAAGACTGACCAAAACAATTGTGTTTTACTAATGTAAATATATCCGCATAAGAATGATTTGGTAGTACTATATATGTGCACACTTAATTGTGCCCTTCAAGTAAAACAATACAGACTTTAGTGCATGAGGAAAAATACACTCATGTCGGACTTGGAACAGTTCCCTGCTTTTCCCTGTTACTTAATTAGGCTTCAAGTTGTTACCTTTTTACAGTAGTTTCTAGAAATGTCTTTTCAATACTGAAACTGTGTCCTTAAGGTGAATATCATAAAACATATTTGAATTTCACCTGTGAAAAATGTTTTTCATGTTCTTAGTATGTTTAATAGAACTGTAGATAGATAGTGAAGCTTGGGGTGTTTGTAAAGCCTATCTGTCCCTCTAAAATTTGATTTAGTTTGGAATGTGTGGGCTTTTTTTCTCAGCTGCTTGCATCACTCCTTTGATATTTTTCTGTAAGTTTGGTGGTTCTTGGGGTGCTGTAAGCAATTGTATATTATTTCCTATTAGTTAATATATATTGTTTGACTTTATTTAAACAGAGATGTGCATGGTGCTCCCAGTACCAAAGGGCCAGGAAACATTCCTTTGCAAGACCAGCACTTGGCACTTGCCATATTGCTTGAACTGGCAGTGCAGAGGGGTACACTAAGGTGAGAAGCATCAGCACTCTGATTTTTAACCATCACATCATGTTGGAATGGGCTGACAGTCTTTAGTTTGCATGGATTTGGTTTTAATGTGATAATTGTGGTTGAAAGCATATGCACCTTTTCACTAAGGCAGTGGTGATTGAATGCTATCTAGATTGCAAAATCCATTTTTTATATTTTGATAATCTGTTTAAAACAGAAGGCCCTGACATCCGATTTTGCTAAGCTTCAAAATGTAGAGATTGAATTGTATGGATAACCTATCCCAATAATTTTAGGAATGCTTATTAATAGAAATTGTTGATTCCCTCTTTCAGCCAAATGTTGTCTGCAGTTATGTTGCTGCTTCAACTTTGGGATAACGGAACGAGGGAGACGGATAATGAGCGATCTGCACAGGGAACAAGTGCACCCCTTCTACCTTTGCTGCAAAGATTTCAGAGTATAATATGTAATAAAGACATGCCCAATACTGAGGAAGAGATTCAGGTACTTATTACTGGATTATTTGAAAGGGGCACTATGTTGCAATCAAATTTCATTTGCCTAGCTAAAATAATGACAAATTATCCAAACAAAGTTATTGGTAGTGTTTTCCATGTAAGATGTATATACACTGTGGTTGTTTGGTTTTCATGTGAACATGTGGGTTTCTTGAGGTAGGAGGAAGAATGTCAGCATGATTAGAGATGGGAATTGTAGTCAGTGCTGATGTGGTAATGAATTTAGATGTGGCTAAGTAACTTTTCTGCATACTTGGATTGTTTTAATTTTGTGTTTAAAATCAACTGAACTCTTCGTGAATATTACTGTGGTTGATAAAACATAATTAATCAATTTTATTATGCGTGTAACTTTCTATTATATACACAATCTGACTATTTTGTCAACATTCATGTTTCAAGGTTTTCTCTAATGTAAAAAAAGGATGTGCAGAGTTAAGTACTTTTCTCTTAAACTTGCTCAGATAGTCATCTTGTCTAAACTTTATTGTGTATCTGTATGAGTAGTCTCTTAGATATACCTTGAATGTTTTTCTGACTGCTCTTTTCTCTTTTCCAGCTCCTGACTTACCCTCTAAGTCCAAATGAAAGTTTTCTGAGGTATCTGACTTTGCCACAGGACAATGAGCTGGCGATTGACCTGAGACAAACAGCTGTGGTGATTATGGCCCATTTAGACCGCCTTGCCACCCCATGTATGCCTCCACAGTGTAGCTCTCCTACATCTCATAAGGTAATTTTTATTAAAATCTTAAATCATTACTGAATTTCAGAATGTAAGGAAAACAGCTCCTAAGATTCTTCAAATTCCTTTCTGATTTTCACAACATAACCCTGAGTTCTGAAATTTGTCTTACTTGGGTAACTTTAGTTAGGTAACTTCAGTCTAAAAAGTTACGTACTAAAAAAGACGTACTGAAAAATAAAAGAAAGGGAAAAGTAAATGCCAAACTTTCCAACCTGAAAAATCTCCGAATTTCTTACCATAGGTACTTATTGCTCATTTAGTACCAGACTGAACTGAATATGATGCATGCAAATCTTTATATTTGGTATCTTCTAACTTGGTAGGTTTTATTGACTATTGGAAAGAAGGACGGTCTCAGATGTGAATGCATTTGGCATATAAAGGTTTAAAAAATAATTTGCTCTGTGCATTTTATTAAGTTGTGTATTTCAAAACTTAGTACTTACAGAATTTCTTATTTCCTAGGGATCACTGCAAGAAGTCATTGCCTGGGGATTAATAGGTTGGAAATACTACGCTAATGTGAGCGGTCCGATTCAGTGTGAAGGACTGGCCAACCTTGGTGTTGTGCAGGTTGCTTGTGCAGAGAAACGTTTTCTGATATTATCTAGAAATGGAAGAGTTTATACACAAGCATATAACAGCGATACTTTGGTGAGAGTTTTTAATGTGCTTTTAAAATTTGTTCTGTATTACGTCATAAGTTTCCTCTTCTAAATATTAACGGTTTCTTAAGAGAGAAGGTGGAGACATGCTGATTTTTGTGAGCTGTACAACTGTACTGTTGTATTTGAACTTTGAGAAATAGTGGTGTTTGTCTCTTCGGTTGATTTGATGAAAAGCATATGGATTCTGTAATTTCTGTCAGGCTAGAGGTTATGGATACAGTGATAGTTGCTTTTATTGGTATGCTGGCCTTGGTAACTTCAGAAATTGGAAGATGTGAAATGGATTTTACTTTAGTGATATAACTGTGTCCAAGCTGTGTAGTTTCTCAAACAAAAATACACTGTAAATAGAAGCCTTTGTCACTAAGGTGGCCTGTAATGTTAAGATAAACGCCACTTTCATATGTACTGAAGACCTATAAGAATGGGAACAAATAACTTCAAAGCATTGCTTTTGTCATATTTGACAATTTTTTTCTTCATGCCTTCACCTCATTCATTTGAGAGCAAAGTTCTGATAAAACTGGAGATAAAAAAACTGTACCTAGTTATGTGATGGAGAATGTCAGCAGATTTTGTAAGCATATTGCTTTTGTTTTGTTTACAGGGACCACAGCTGGTGCAGAGTCTAGCTTCCAGAAATATTGTGAAGATAGCAGCACATTCTGATGGGCATCACTATCTGGCTTTGTCAGCAAATGGGGAAGTTTTCTCTTGGGGCTGTGGAGATGGTGGAAGACTAGGTCATGGGGATACAGTGTATGTATTAAAAATAATCATAACATTTATTTGCAAGTGTTCTGAATTAATTGTAAAAATTACTTTGTTGTGTATAGAAGCAATGCTCAGCAGTTGACATTTGACTCTGTTAGTGAACAGAAGTTGCATTCTCCCTGCGTGTTTTCTTTGTCTGGAATATTCCTAGTTCTCTATTAGTGCTACTTTCTGAAGTACTTGTAGGTGGAGGGTGTAGTAGTGAGCACTGTTATTAGGCCTTTTATTAATGATTTTTCTAATCCAGAGCACATGTTCTCTGAAACACAGGCTCACATTTTGAGCAGGGTCATTTTTGACTCACATTTTGGAGCAGGGTCTTTTTTTTTAATGCAGTCATCTTGTACATTATTCAGTTTTTCTGGGACATTACTGTCCTGCTTTTGTGTAGGAGCAGTCTTCTACAACAGAATTATATAGGGGGTGTACGTAATACATTTTAGAGATTTTATGTGTCTTCCACCTGTACAGAAGTCCCTCTAAGGCAAGAGAGAGACTACACAAGGATTATCAGTGTCATGAAATTAATTGTGCAGATACAGTAATTAAAGGTAGTACTTTTAACAATAGACAAATATTTTTTTAAAAACTCTGCATGAACTCAGTTGAAGACAGAAGTTGCAGTTGTTAGACATTCCTTCAGTGATGCATATTGCTGGACAATTTGAACTTAATTTTGGCTTGTATTTCTATTTGTTTTATTATATATACCTATATTTTATTACTTCAGACTAATAATAAGGCTGGCAGGTAGAATTGCAGCAATTCTAACTAGTATGTCACACCTTTTATCAACTATTCATCAAATCACCTTCTGTGAAATATGTCACCTTCTCTTCCAATAGGCCTCTGGAGGAACCTAAGATGATATCTGCTTTATCTGGGAAGCAAGCTGGAAAACATGTTGTTCATATTGCATGTGGAAGCACCTACAGTGCAGCCATTACTGCTGAGGGAGAGCTGTATACATGGGGACGAGGAAATTATGGCAGGCTTGGTCATGGTGAGTTAGTTGGTATCTTAAAATAACTTATTGAAGAATTTAGTGCCTGTTGCAAATTATCTTTCATCCCACATAAAGCTGGTTTGAGACATTATGTGGCATCATGTGAATTGAAATAATTATGAGAGGAATTGTCTCAAACCCATTAAATTCCTGGAGTCATCTGGAAATAAGAAACTGGATGGAGCAGAAAAATCTGCTGTGTTCTCTGTTCATTCCCTCGTGAAGCTAAGACTATTTCATGGGTTAAATCCTTGTTGGATGTCTCTAAGAAACCATGTGGGAGCTTAGTCATGATACTCAAATCTGAAAACAAAACTAAACAACGCCGCCCTACACCCACACAACAAAACATCTAAAAGCAAAGAAGCCAAAAAAACCCCAAACAAACAAATGAACCTGTCAGGCCTTCTGGGTTTTGCTTCTCACAGAACCACTTTGTTTTGAAGGTTCCAGTGAAGATCAGACCATCCCAATGCTGGTCACAGGGCTGAAAGGACTCAAAGTTATTGATGTGTCATGTGGGAGTGGAGATGCTCAGACTCTTGCAGTTACTGAAAATGGTTAGTAGCAAAACAAAACTTAAAATTTTAAGTAACGCTACCTGTTCTTCCTTTTACTATGAAGATGTTTATACTGCAGATATGCTTATTTCTAGCAGCTTGAATTCTGTAAGAATTTGAAGCTGAAATTCCTTCTGAGGAAATAAATATGTACTTTATACATTTTGTATATAATATTGCAGAGGTATTTCCATGCACAGATATGCAGTATTTCCTTATGAATATGTAAATATATTGAGTTGTGGTGTATATATATTTCATGTAAGTGTATAATGGACCCACAAAATAATACATATATGTGCATGTGTCTAAAGTTTATTCATTACTATATAAGTGCAAATATCTCATGTTGTCACAAGAGCCAGAATTCAGAGTATGAGAGCTCTCTTAACCCTTTGGAAGTGTCAAAGAGAAGCTGCATGGAGGTTCATCTTTCCAACATCCCTGACCAAGGTGCCTAGGATGAGACAGATCCGAAACCTGCATTTCATTGTGAGCTCAAGCCCCAAAGTAATCTCTTAGAAAGTAAATAGATCTTGGAAGCTTGTTGTTCCTCTGAAATACGGGTGGTTAATATGATGTGCATCGTTTAAAAACCGAAATGTTTGCTCATACAGGAAATGGAAACCCAGATTTTATCAATTTTGTTTCTTTCTGTGGTCTCTGCCTTGCATGCTTCCATTGCTTATCAGAGTACCTTAGGGACTCTGCTTCTGCAAGTAGGGAACACAAATGCATCAGAATGTAAAACAAGACTTTCCATTTGGACATGCATGGGTTTACCATTCTTAAACCATAATTTTATTTACTGCAGATGCAGAATGACTTGACTGTTTCTAAGTTCCTACAGCAGGACTTAGATTTAGTAGTGTATTTCAAAAGGACATGATTCATCTGGTGATTTAATTTCATTTTGAGAAATGCTTAAATGATAAAAGTAAAATTAATTAAAAAAAATTAAAATAGATTTAACAGAAAATTTGGCCATTTTGTGTGGAAAACATTTTGTAAGTTCTTACAAATAATTAAAGAAAGCAGTTTTTAACTTGCTTGATTTACAGTAAATCCTATGCTTCATTTATTTTAGGAAAGACTTTCCATACACTGGTAGATTTTCAATGAATGTTAGATATCTCACTTTTTATATTTAGTTTTATCAGTGTGAAAATTTTTCAAATATTGTTCTTTCTTACTGTCACAAACAATTAAAAATTATTTTGGAACTGCTTTTCCTAAAGTACAGTTTAAAATTTGTGCTTGCTGTAGAATCTTGGATTATAAAGAACTTACTTGTTAAAACAGATGAGTTAATTACATGAAAAAAGCAGTGCAATTATTTTTTGTTTTCTTTCTCCTGATTTAAAGGCCAGGTGTGGTCTTGGGGTGATGGAGACTATGGAAAACTGGGAAGAGGAGGTAGTGATGGTTGCAAAACTCCCAAGCTGATAGAAAAGCTTCAAGATCTGGACATTGTGAAAGTACGCTGTGGGAGTCAGTTTTCTATTGCTTTAACCAAAGATGGCCAGGTCTACACCTGGGGGAAAGGTGACAATCAGAGACTTGGGCATGGGACGGAAGAGCACGTTCGATATCCCAAACTGCTGGAAGGCTTGAAAGGTAATTATCAGAGTTGGAAATATTCCAGAGCTCTTTCTATTGTTGGGGCTTTTTACCTGACACATATTAACTCTACTTGGAGTGATGGTACCATGTACTCTGTCATATTTTATGCTGGTAGCATTGAAAAAGGTAATAATGTGCATTTCCTATCACTGCTGCATTTACTCCTGTATGATTTTAGCAGACTTAATGACACTATGTTATGACTACTTTAAATTCTGCATGTGTTGTTCTCTTTATTCTTACTGCTTTTCTTTTATTAGGTTTACAGAAATACTTATTTAAATCAAGTATGTTTGCATTGTCATTCAAATAAATAAATATATATATATAATAGACGCTTAGATTAAGGCAGGTGAATGGAATAAATGAAAATAACAGACAACAAATAATGTCATTAAAGTTGTTTGACTTTTGACTGGTTTGTAATGGAGTGAAAATTACTTCCTTCATTCTTGAGAAGCCTGAGGTTATGTAAAAAGATGAGGAAGAAAAGTATTTTATTGCTCTGATTTTCCTTTTAATTGTTACTTGTATATGTTGAATGATCTAAATGAGAATAATTTTACAATCTCTCATTGTAGATGGGAAGATCTTTAAATAACTCATTCCCAGAAAAGTTTCTAAGTAGAAGGGACACAAAGTAGAAGATTTTTTTTTAAAACTTGTAAACTTCTGTACTTTTCTGTCTCTTGGTTTATGCTTTGCTGTACTCTTCCAATCCACTGCTGAGGCAGAAATGAGACTCATGGCATCCATAATATGTTCCTGGTTAAGCATGGTTGTAATTAACATAGTTTTCCTTACCTCTGCTATTTTTCTGTCAATGATTGTAATATCTAAGTTATATTTTCCATATCTAACTTTCCTACCAGGAAAGAAAGTGATAGATGTGGCAGCTGGATCCACCCACTGTTTAGCACTGACTGAAGACAGTGAAGTTCACAGCTGGGGAAGCAATGATCAGTGTCAGCATTTTGATACTTTGCGTATCACAAAACCAGAGCCCGCAGCTCTCCCGGGATTAGACACAAAACATATCGTTGGAATTGCCTGTGGACCTGCTCAGGTAGGTTTTATTTTTGAATTCTTTGGTTTTACTTCCCACTGAGGTTAGTGTTCTGTATTATAATTCTGGTTCTTCTTTTTGTGCTTGCATGACTTGCTGTGTTCTTCCTTATTCTGAGTAAATGAAGGCTTTGGAAAAAACAAATCCTGTGCAGTTGTTCTGCCAAAAAGGGGTGATGAGCTTTTCCTCTGTTGGGTGTCCTGAGAAGTAGCTATTTACCTGTTTCATTTTGTGTGATACAGCAATTGAGGAGTTAGCAGCAGAATGTTTCCTGCAGCAGAAATAGTGAGGTATCTGGACTGGGTATGACAACACATTGGAAAATGTGATAAGGGCGTTCTGGGTCTGTATGGGTTTATATATAGGATGCAAGTAGAGCATTCTCTTTGACAGTTGTGCTGGTATTTCCACATCATCTATTACTGTTTGAAGGCAGATGTAGCTTTGCACTCCTATCTGTAGTCAGTGTCATATTTAGAAAATAACAAACTGTGGAACTTTCTGTATTGTTTCCATTTATAGAGTTTTGCTTGGTCATCATGTTCAGAATGGTCAATAGGCTTGCGAGTACCTTTTGTGGTGGATGTTTGCCCCATGACATTTGAGCAGCTGGATCTGTTACTGAGACAAGTGAGTGAGGGAATGGATGGATCCTCTGACTGGCCCCCTCCTCAGGAAAAGGAGTGTATGGCTGTGGCAACATTAAATCTTCTAAGACTTCAGGTACCTTCAGTTTGTTACATTTTGAGCAATTATCGAGCTGAATGTTTTCACTAAATTGCTTGGGTGAAAACTATGACCTCTAGTGTCCCTTGAAATACTTCTCTTGATTTTAAAAAGTGAAATTGCTACACTATCATTTTATACTCTTTGAAATTTGGCATCTAGTGGTTGTTTTTTGTTCTTCTTGACAGCTTCTTGGTTTCATTAACAATGAACTATTACAACAATATCTAAATGGATTAAGCCTTGTATACTCAGAGATTCTGAGTATTCTAATGAGTTTTAATAGCATTTTTAAAAATGAATGACCTCTATAATTGGTGTCTGACAGTCACTGAAAATGTTCTTTTTTCTTCCAGCATAATGTAGTGACACAGAAACAGTTTATTCTTCATGTTTACTTCAGAACTTTGGGGCTCACATCTACCATTTGTAATCTTTGAGTATTGGTTTAAATTCAGGATGTAGGCAAGCCAGCATTTCCCTTTAATTTTACGAATTTGCCAGTGAAAGTTTGTATCTTTGTCACTGAACTTACTAACTTGCTCCAGGACTGACTTTCTGCCATCCCCACCAAGTTCATATCACTTGTGAATTAAAATTAGCCTCTTTTTTTTTTTTTTCCCCCTCCCCTTTTCAGCTTCATGCTGCCATTAGTCATCAGGTGGATCCGGAATGCCTTGGCTTAGGTTTGGGCAGTATTCTGCTCAACAGCCTGAAGCAGACAGTGGTGACGCTGGCCAGCAACGCTGGGGTTCTGAACACGGTGCAGTCGGCGGCGCAGGCGGTGCTGCAGAGCGGCTGGTCTGTGCTGCTGCCCACGGCGGAGGAGCGCGCCAGGGCGCTCTCTGCGCTCCTGCCCAGCGCAGGTCGGTCCTCAAAATGAAGCCTCTTTCTTTGGGCCTTGCGTTTTGACTTCATTAATAGCTTCTTCCATTCTTAGTTTCAGGAAACGAAATGAATATAAGTCCAGGACGTAGATTTATGATTGACCTCTTGGTGGGCAGCTTGATGGCTGATGGAGGCTTAGAGTCTGCACTGAACGCTGCTATTACTGCAGAAATTCAGGTATGGTTGGTCATCAGCTTTGCAGTTCAGGTTCTTCTGCAGGGCACTGGGTTTGTTACTTTTATAAATACAAGAGTAAACGTGCCCTCAGTTGTGATCTGTGCAGCACCTACTGGCATGTGTCCACCATGGTTCTGTGGACTTCCCTGTACTCCTTTTTAACCTTCACCACCCTCATCCCTCCCTTCACCTTTCTTTTTACATTATAATTGTTTTCAAAAAAGTGTGCCCGTGTGGTTGTTGCAGAGTACACAATACGCATTTTGTTTGGTAGGAATTGTTTCATTTTTGCTGTAGGTAGAAGTAACTTGATCTTATTACCATGAATACTTGTTAGCAAAATCATAATGATAGTGGAAGTTTGTGTGTTTTCTTCAACTGTATTTACTTTTTTAGGATATTGAGGCAAAAAAAGAAGCACAGAAAGAAAAAGAAATTGATGAACAAGAAGCAAATGCATCAACACTTCATAGGAGCAGAACTCCACTGGACAAAGACCTTATTAACACTGGAATCTATGAATCTGCAGGAAAACAAAGTTTACCATTAGTTCAGTTAATTCAGCAGTTACTAAGGTAATTGTTTTGAATTTGTCTTTTACTTTTGTACAGAGGATATGTTTAGACATTCTATGAACTAGTCAGCTAAACAACGGTTAATTTTGGTTAGCAAATAAAGTCTCTTGCTAGCATTTTTAGCTCCTCAGAATTCAAAACATTGAACATTGTTGTAGCTTATCTGTAGTTCTGCTCTATTTGTTAAGGAGCAATGTTCTATACTAAATTACCCCGTTTTAAAAAGACTGCCTTGCTTTTATGGACTTTCAAATACTTGTCCCTGAAAGAAGTATCTGGAAGTTTTTCTACCAGATATAGGACAAATGTTTAAAACACTGTCTCTGCAAAGTGTGAGAATTACTGTAAATTTGTTTAGAACTGAGTATTTTGTCCTGTTTATTTAGAACTGCCTCAAGGAGACTGTAAGTGGGGAAGAAACCTCCATTTTAAATTCTTGACTGAGAGTTGTGAGTGCATGACCAATTTAGGGTGCTGAGAGCAAAGCTGCTTTATATCAGCCAGAAGAGCTACAGGAGTACTTAACATAGAGGATGTATAGCAGGAAATAATTACAAGTTACCAAATTACCAATAAATTTTTTGTACTTTTTCACTTAATTGTGGTGGCAACCGTGTAATTTAATCAATACTGAGACTCTTTTGTGCTATGTAGTGTCATGGCTTTCACTGTAGCCTCTCAGTGAAGATTGTCAAACTGTGTTTTGTAGTGAGTGATGACAAAAAGCGCAAACTTTGAGGTATTTTATGAATCCTGTTAACTAAAATGTATCCACCAAACCACTGACTTTTTGAGCACTATAATACAGAGGAGTAGAAGTTGTGTATAGAAACTTTGCACAGGTTCCTCATATATTTATGCAAAATTGTAGCAAAAGCTTAACCCATGGACTGTGGACTGTCTTCACTCTGAGCTCCCCTTAAGTGATACTTTTATACCACTTAGGAATATCGCTTCACAGACCATAGCCAAACTAAAAGATGTTGCTCGCCGCATTTCTTCCTGCATGGACCAAGAACTTTATAGCAAGGAGAGATCTGCTTCTCTGGACCTGTTGCTCCGTTTTCAGCGTCTGCTTGTTAGCAAACTTTACCCAGGAGACTGTGTTGGCCAGGTCCCTAATACATACAGTAAGTTGTGGTTTTAAAAATAAAAGCAAACAACCCTCGACCCCTCCCCAAGTATTTCTGTAATAGCTTTTACAGGGTAGCAGTTTCTTATGTTATCTTCTTGTCTCATTTATCAGCCTAGTTGCTATCTGAAGAGTGTTTGAAAGTAGTTTATTTACACTGCTTTCTGTAAGTGAAGGTTTTTTTTTTGTTAGGTAATCGGGTCTAGGTAACAAACTACTTAAAAAGATGTGATTTCCTAAATTAGTGCTAATATTGAGTGGCATAATTTCAGAAGAGTTTGCCAGCTTTTGAAGTCTGTTTCTTAAATATGACTGTGTGATGGTTTTCTGTGCTCTTCCTTTATTTTTATACAGGTCCTGACCTCTTAGGTGTTGGTTCTTTACTGAAGAAATACACTGCTCTTCTGTGCACACATATTGGTGATATACTTCCTGTGGCAACCAGTATTGCTTGTACTAGTCACAGGCATTTTGCAGAAGTATCCTGTGTCGTGGATGGAGATTTAACAGGTGGGTTTTTACCTGTTGTCTTCTTTTCTTCCCCTTCCACGGAATTTTAAGACTTTCTTGAAAGTTCTAAATGACTAAGAAGGAGTCAGTTTAACTTTTTGGTTAATGGGAGAGAAGGAGGGAAAATTCAATGAAGAAGGCAAGAGCTTTGTACTCAACACTAGTAGAAGGCAAAATATATTAATGGTGATTTACTTCTGCAATGCAATGAATGTAGAACTTGAACTAAATGTGAGTATCTTCTGCTTTTGTTTTTTGTTTTAGGCATTCTTCTTCCAGAACTGGTGGTTTCTATAGTGCTACTCCTCAGTAAAAATGCTGGATTAATGCAGGAAGCTGGTGCTATCCCTCTGTTGGCTGGCTTGCTGGAACATCTAGACAGATTTAACCACCTAGCCCCTGGAAAGGAAAGGGATGACAATGAGGATTTAGCATGGCCAGGAATAATGGGTATGAACTTAGCAGCATCTGGACTGCTTTCATAAAGTAGCTGTACAAAAATGGTGGCTGTTCATGAACTGCTCTCAGGAAGGGAATCCTACTTCACAGTACAAAGTTTTATTAACCAAATTATGTGGCAGTCATAAGGCAGTATTTATTTCTGTCAGTACATTCTTAAGGAAGTTACATAAAGACATAGCATTAAGCAGAGTACAGATGCTGCTTTCTCTAGAAGTAGTTCACATCATATCGCATTTTGAGTATGAAAAGTTGCAGTGAAAACCTGAGTAGTACATTTAGGCATTTTGCTACTAAATTCTGTCTGTAATACAAAGGATGAGTAATGTGAAAGCTTTGAAATAAAGGATTTTTATTTTCTCAGGGCACTTCATAATACGAGCTGTGTCTGTGGTCAAAAGAGAGGCTTCTTTTATATTAAAAAAATCTGAATTTAAGCTGAAATGAAATATACAGCAAATTCCTTGCAGGCAAGTGAGTAATAAAACCAAAGTAATTTGGAGGAAGATGCGATTAGAGCAGTGATACACCAGAAAACTGATTGTTCTGCTCCACCTCCACACAAAACAGCCATATAGCTGGGCAATGCTAGGTGACATTAAAGATTAATGCATAAAAGAACACAGTATTCAGGCAATTTAACTGCAATATGTAGACAGGAACATATTAATATAAATAAAAGCATATAAAGCATATTAAAAAAAAGAAGCAGCTTTTGAACAGATGTGAAGAACTGGATTAGGCACCTCTTAAAAGAATGTTCAGAAAAAGACCCTTACTTTCTGATTTTCTGTTGATAAATTTTCTTTCCTGTTTTGTATGGATAGGTTCATTTTTTACTGGCCAGAGTTGCAGAAATAATGAGGAGGTGACACTAATACGTAAGGCTGATCTAGAGAACCACAACAAAGATGGAGGATTTTGGACAGTGATCGATGGGAAAGTGTATGATATAAAGGACTTCCAAACCCAGTCTTTAACTGGCAGTAGCATACTTGGTGAGAATTTTCATTTGACTTAGACACAAATTACTTTTGCCTCAAAACCAGGTGGAGTTAACAGATTTTTAGATACTGTGTTGACTACTTAATTGTTTCTTTAGCTCAGTTTGCTGGTGAGGACCCAGTTGTTGCTTTGGAAGCTGCTTTGCAGTTTGAGGACACACGGGAATCCATGCACGCCTTCTGTGTTGGCCAGTATATAGAGGTAAAAATGTTACTAATGGGTAAATGCTTACTAAAGTCAAGCCTTGCTTTGCTGTCAGATTTCTTATTGGAGCTCAGTTCTAGCTTACAGTTGCTATTTCTTCTGTGCAGCCTGACCAGGAAGTGATTACAACGCCAGATCTGAGCACTTTGTCATCGCCTCTGATAGACACAGAACGGAATTTGGGTCTTCTCCTGGGACTGCACGCTTCCTACCTGGCAATGAGCACACCACTTTCTCCTCTGGAAATTGAATGTGCCAGTAAGCAGGGTGTCATTTTGGGCTTTAATAGGTGATAAATACTTGTCAAAGCATGCAAAAAAAAGGACAAGGGACAGATAATTTAACTGATAATTTAGCGCTTCTTTAGTCTTGATATCTTCTGCAGGAGTTCTTTATTCTTAACATTAGCTACCACACGCATCATAATAATTTAACAATATTTAAATAGGTGTTAGATCATTTTGAGCAGTTAAATTAAGAATTTCATAGTATGCAACATAAAATAGGAAACATTGCTACACAGTCTCCTATCTCACCAATTTGTTGTCAGTTAAGAGTGCCTGTATCATGTGGTATTGGATGTTTCCTTATTGGGTGTCTTGGTTTGGTGAATAGAAAGTATAATTCCGTATTATTAGCAGAAAAATTGCAAAGGCCCTATATCTCTAAATCTCTAAATTGGATGGCTGCCCTGTTAGTTGTTTCTTGGTTACAGAACCCCTTTTTTTCCTGTGAAAAAGTTTCAGCAAATGAGAAACTTGCTAAATGTTGTAGAAGCCTGTGAATGCATTTTATTAGAGGAAATTGAGTCTTGGTAGCTTAGCCTTTGGTTAGAATATTCACTCATGTTTTCTTTATTTTAGAATGGTTGAAGTCATCCATCTTTTCTGGAGGCTTGCAAACCAGTCAGATTCATTACAGTTACAATGAGGAAAAAGATGAAGATCATTGCAGTTCACCTGGTAACACTACCCCCAATAAATCAAAACTATATACACATCGATTAACCTTGAGTGACCATTCACAACCCTTTCTCCAAGCTATTGCAGATAATAATATTCAGGATCACACTGTGAAGGTAAGCCCTCGGTAGTTCTGTGCACTAACACTGTTTCTGAAGGGTGGCAGTGGTGGTGAAAATTCTCCAAAGCAAAACCATTGAAAAAGTTATTTCAGAATTACTTCTTGTGAAAGGAATGGTTGAGTGCTACTAATGGATAAAATGTGTATATTTCACTTAATGGCATAACTGTGTGTTATTTCTTCAGAATTTTTGAGGGAGAACTAAAAAATTTGAATAGTCTTACAAAAAAATTAGTAATGCATTACTCATGTCGAGTTTCAGTAGCATTGAGAGATCTTGCTCGCCTCCGGTTGAGCTAAAAGTTTTTTTGTTAAGATGAAAATGTGTTTTATGTTTCAGATTCACATATGCCTTTGTCTTAAAATCCCTTTGGGTCTTGAGGATTAAGTTTCACATGGTTAGAATTGTGGACATTATGAAAAGCCCTGTGATTTACATTGATCACTGTCTTCTGTAATACATTCAGATTTTCTAACCCTCTGAGTTCAGCTCCTTTATGAAAAAACCTTAAATAAGTCTTTGGGAATAGTGATAATGATGATTCATGATTTATCAGAAGACAATTGAAAATTGTGTTAGGTGACCTGACTATCTCATGATGAGACCAAATCAGTAGTAGCTTTATTCCTTGAGTCATGTTGCTCTTCATACAGGAGAAAGGATGTAGGGTATTTATAGTATTGGGTTGTAGCTGCTGTGTGTTTAATTGCACATACTGCGTATTGTATCTCAGGAATGTTAGTTCAGATTGTGGAGATTATTCAGTGTTATTTAAGTGCTGCCTGTGGTATTTTGAGTCCTTTCATTGTATTTTAAAACCAAAGTGAAACAGAGGCTGTTGTTTGTTTTCTTAGGACTTCTTGTGTCAAATAGAGAGATACTGTAAACAGTGTCACTTAACAACACCCATCACATTCCCTCCTGAGCATCCTGTGGAGGAAGTAGGACGTCTGTTACTGTGTTGTCTTCTGAAGCATGAAGATTTGGGTAGGTAGGCTTGTGGTGTGTTTGGTTTGACCAGTTTAAACTCTGCTACAGATAGTTTTGGAAATGCACATTCAAACATTGTGTTTTCCCATTAAGGTCATGTAGCACTGTCTCTTGTTCATCCTGGTACCCTTGGAGTTGACCAGGTAAAGCACAAAACCTTACCAAAATCTGTAGTGGATGTGTGTCGTGTTGTCTACCAAGCAAAATGCTCACTGATTAAGGTAAGCCTCTTAGCTGCTGATGTTTAGATTAATTTTCATTTGAAGTGTTTTATTAAAAAGTTACATGTTGTTGATTTTATTGTGTATCATACAATAATTTAATATTTCAATGTCTTTTGTAGACACATCAGGAACAAGGGCGTTCTTACAAGGAAGTCTGTGCTCCTGTCATTGAGCGTTTGAGATTCTTATTCAATGAGCTGCGTCCTGCAGTTTGCAATGACCTCTCTATAATGTCCAAATTCAAACTTCTTAGTTCCTTGCCCCGATGGCGAAGGGTAGCTCAGAAAATCATTAGAGAAAAAAGGAAAAAAAGAGGTAAGGCAGAATTAATGTTGTATTCCCTTTGAAACAATGGAACTCAATCTTATTTCAAGGTTTGCTGCTATATGAGACTCTCCTTAGATAAAGCATCAAAGCCATTAGCTTTCTGCTGCTTTTTCATGAAGTTTTCTAAACTGCAAAGTGGTTGCATGTCAGATTATACAGCAAGAACTGGCCAACAAAAGTGTCAAGTTTTTAGTTGAGGCATGTTTCTTCATGTTTCATGTGTATTAAAAATGACCCCTCAATATCAGACCCTCTGAATTGGTTTTAGGAACATTTAGTAATAAAACACAAGTTTTATTAAAGTGTAGTCAAACAATGATATAACTGGAAATAAATTAATGTGGTGAACAGACACCAAAGGGCTTTTCAAGTTTGTCTTTAAAGATAAAAGCATATTGCAGGTAATACCAGAGTTAATTTGGTAATAGTTGGACATTGAGTTCACCAAGAATACATTTACATTTTATTACAGATAGATCTTAAGCATTCTGCGTGCTTAGGTTATCATGCAAACCTAAAAATGCGACGCTGTAAAATCTAATCAGACTGCATGAAAAAATAATAATTTTTTTTATAGTGCCAAAAAAATCTGAATCTGCTGATGTAGAAGAATCCAAAATAGGAAACGAAGAGAGTGATTTAGAAGAATCTTGTGTGGTACCTCATAGTCCTGTACCTATAGATAAAAAGCCCATACCAATCAAAT
Source organism: Dicaeum eximium (assembly GCA_013396995.1). Lineage (NCBI taxonomy): Eukaryota > Metazoa > Chordata > Aves > Passeriformes > Dicaeidae > Dicaeum > Dicaeum eximium. Next base: position 4,371,803 of record VWZP01004826.1, on the reverse strand, counting down.
CACCCAAGGTAGGATATCAGATTTTGAATCAACCTTGTCAATGAAAATAACAAGAGAAAAAAGAATGAGCTAAAGCATGATTGGTATAACTTGACATTTAATGTTCTGATAATGGTATTTGGGATGTATAATTAAGTGTGACATGTTTCAGTGAAGCCTGGAATGATTTTTAAAAATAAGGTTGTACTATGTATGTAGTGTATGTAAAGATACCTTTTATAATTTTTAAATTACTGATAGTCTGAGACAAAGCTTCATTTCAAAATACAATGTTACTTCCTCTTTTTATGAACATGAACACATTAGAAATTTTATGTAGCAATAGTAAAAAAGATAGTGAGTTAAAATAGTACTAAGCTCTTCCCTGCTTTTAAGAAGTTATCATTTTCCCCCCAGACTCCCCCCCAAGTATTTTAAATTTGGAGATTTTTTTGCGTGAAATAACTTATGTTTTCAGTAATTTAAAATTGTTTAAAAGTTTTAACATGCTACCTTCTTGTTTTGCAGGATAAGTGGCAGCCAATTTTGAGTACAGTTACAGGTGTCCACAAATACAAATGGCTGAAGCAAAATGTTCAAGGCTTGTATCCACAGTCTGCCCTCCTTAACACCATTGTTGAATTTGCACTTAAAGAAGAGCCGGTGGATGTAGAAAAAATGAGAAAATGCTTATTAAAACAGGTAACATGAACGAAAATGTGCCTCTTACATAATTATGACAGTTATTAGCAGTTTACATAAGTGTATGACAATTTGTTTTTTCTCTTTGACAGTTGGAAAGAGCAGAAGTTCGTCTGGAGGGAATAGACACTATTTTGAAATTATCAGCTAAAAATTTTTTGCTCCCATCTGTGCAGTATGCTATGTTTTGTGGATGGCAGAGGCTTATTCCAGAAGGAGCCAACATAGGGTAAAACTTCTTGTTGCTTTTGCTTCCACAATTCTTTACTAAGAAAGCAATACTTACTTTTGTTGTTGTTGTTTTTCTTTGAAGGGAGCCCCTTACTGACTGCTTGAAGGATGTTGATCTGATCCCACCATTTAACAGAATGCTGCTGGAAGTAACTTTTGGGAAGTTGTACGCGTGGGCTATTCAGAATGTCCGGAACATCTTGCTAGATGCTAATGCAAAGTTTAAAGAACTAGGTGAATCTCATCTTGTTGCTGCTTTCTGTGGAGAAAACTGTTTCACATTAATATTACTACTTTTTTTAAAGTTCCCAATAATTAGGATGTCAGAATCAATTCCCTTGATTTGTGTTGAGAATTACTTGGAGTTTGTTTCTGTGTATTGTTCCAACCTTCCTGTCTTGACCCCTGGTTAAGTCACTTTTCAATGTTTGAGTATATTGCCTATATCCCAGCAACAGGTGATTGATAATTATTGCTCATTAGCAACATTCTAGCATTAAAATACAAATCATAATCAGTTTCTTGGAACTTCTGCTTGTAAGTTCTCAAAGCCAAGCAGGGAATAAAAAATACTTTAAACCATCAATCAAACAAATCTATAACCTATTCTATTTGTAGCTCCCAAATGTCAGCTGACTTTGTTATTTATATTATGTTTGAAATAGGTCTGCAGCCTGTTCCTCTTCAAACAATTACTAATGAGAATCCAGCAGGGCCAAGTCTTGGAACTATCCCACAAGCACGTTTTCTGCTGGTCATGCTGAACATGTTGACGCTGCAGCACGGCGCGAATACCTTGAGCCTCCTCCTCAATTCTGGCATGCTGGCCCTGACACAAACCACGCTGCGGCTGATAGGTACAGTTCTTCCTTCTTACTTGGAACAAAGCATTTGCTTTAAAAATCTCCTGTATTTTTTACCTGTTGATGTACCCAAATTACAGAATCACTTTGCTGTTTTAAGATAGAGCTTAATGGTATTTACCTTTAACCTGATACAAAAAACACATCTGCAAGCATAATCGAAAGGAAGTTAATTTAATTGCAGCCCTTACTCAGTCTTTTGTTTTTTAAGTAAGTTTTTGATTTGGCCATCCTTTGCTAAAATTTCAGTTAATGTGTAGTTTTGGTGGAACCATTGCAAATAAATTAAAAATGGAAAATTTAAAATTAAAGTAGTAAAAACTGCCCACTCTCTACTCTCCATTTCATTTGTTCTACATATGAAAAATGTTCCCATTCTGCATATTTAAGCTTGAAGCTTTCTTTGTCCTGTTATAGAAGTTCTCTGGTGTGTTTTGCTATGATTGAAATTGCTATGGCTTTTCTCTTTGTTTTCTTCTATAATAGCAAACAATTGTTCCTGTAATTTGAGTTTAACTGGAGTGTGCACCGGAAGTTTTTAAAAAAAATCTGTTTCTAGAACCATTGAGCCAATTGAGTCATCATTATTAATGTCTCTTATTTGTCACTTGTTTCTCCATTCAGAATCAAGTATTTGAATTCCTGTGCATTCAAAACCATTACATCCCAGTTTTTTAAAAGGTCATTTAACTTATCACCTGCTAGTCAGCTTTACTGTTTGTTTCTGCTTTTATATTACAAAGTTTGTGTCTGTAAGTTTACGTGTGTCAAAGGTATGTATATACCCGTGTAGCTGGATTTAATCTCTTTCATGTTTTTTTCCTTGTTAGGACCCAGTTCTGATAATATTGAAGAGGATATGATTGCCTCTTCTCATGGGGCTTCTGCCACAGTCCTAGAAGAGTCAAGAAAGGAAACTACACCTGTTCAGCTCCCTGTTTCTGGACCAGAGCTGGCAGCCATGATGAAAATTGGTACCAGAGTGGTGAGAGGGGTAGACTGGAAATGGGGCGATCAGGTACAACTTCTTTCCTACAGGTTTTGGGTGTGTTATTATGTAAAGTCTCTGTTCAGTGGACTGTCTGTGAAGTTTCTGGTCAATCAAACTTAAGGGCATTTTACATTCCAAAAATGTTGAATTAAGGATATGGGAATTTAACAGAAAATAAACCTTGCATTTCAGCTGGTTCTCAGAGATCAGAGGGGCTGGTTGCAGCTGAGCTTAATTTCTGACTGTAGCCCACTTTAGCATTATACATCTGAGCTTGGAGGAGAACTTGCACGAGCACAGGAGCACCAGTAGTGCAGTTCTGTAGGTCTGATGGATTCAGTAAGGACTTGTACAATCCTCGTTCACAAATAGTGTAGTTAATTGAAGTACCAGAAAAGCAGGCTCAGGGTTGCTGGTGATAAGTGCACTAACTACAGTGTTAGTATGTGTTGTGACACAAAGTATAGTAAGAGATATAATGTATATGTATATATACACTATATGTATATACACACACACACACACACATATATGTATCTGTGTGTATTTAAATTAATATGGCCAGGTGTGCTCCAACGATGTTGGAGATTCAGAGCTCACATAAAGGCTTCTCTTTGGGAAAAGAAGAGACGTAGTCTGTCAACACATCTTGAGCAGGCAGAGTTTTCCTGTCCATGCCTTTCTGTTCCTGAAGTCACTTTTTTATACTGTAAATTTTGGCCTGTCCCAATGGGATGGAACCCATTGGGAATCATGGTATAGGTGGGGTTTGGTGACTTTGGCCATACATACATTGTTACACATCCCACGTTTCCCTTCATCTGCATCCTGAGGGGTGCCTAAGTTAATAATAGGGCTCATTGAGGAGCTCAGTTACCTTTTGTCAGAATTTACAGTTGACAAAAGAGGTAGAATAAACACTTTGGTCCTCCTCCATGTACTGAGGCAGCAGTAGGGGCTCTCTGACCTTCATCAGAGGGTCTTTGTGTGCATCCTTATCTCCTGAAGGAACTGGATTTATAACAAGGCTTGTTTTTCATGGTGAAGGGAGTAGTGTGGCTGTTGGTTGGGCCCAGGTGCCCTTCTGTGCCTCACTGAAAGATCATCAGTGCACAAGAGCTCTCCAGTGTCACTCCAGACCTCACTCAGTGGTTAGGCCTTGCTGGAGCCAGGTGCAAGATAAGCAAGAGGCCCAGCTTGTGTTTTTCACAAGCAGCTTTATCAATGCTTCACCATCTTACAGCAATGCTGTGCAATTCTGACCATTTACCACAAAAGCCTAGGAGAAGTAACATAAAATATATTAATTAATTATTTGTTTAGCTTAATTCTTGGAGATGTTTAAAATTCTCTTTCAGTTAGACTCTGCCAATTTACCATTTAACAGAAAACTGAATAACTTACTTGCTATAATAACAAGTAAGTTATTCAGTTTTCCAGTTTCCTACATTTCCAACTATGTAGGACATAACTTCTTACGTAAGACATAGTAAAAGAGATCTCATCATGAGTGTCCAAATATGCAGCCTACTGGGGTAATTATTTTGAAAGTTGTGAAATGCTTTCTAACTTCATGCTTGATATTTGAAACCCCATTGAATGTTTGCTGCCTAATCATTAGGTTAGCAGCAAAAAGGAGCAACTGCATTATTATATTGTAATAGTGTTGATTGAGTAACTTGAACCTCTCTCTCCTGTCAGGATGGACCCACACCAGGTTTGGGTCGTGTGATTGGAGAATTGGGAGAAGATGGCTGGATTAGAGTGCAGTGGGACACTGGAAGTACAAATTCTTACAGAATGGGAAAGGAGGGAAAATATGATCTCAAACTAGCTGAGCCACCACCTGCAACGCAGCCCACAACAGAGGATTCAGACACCGAGGATGATTCTGGTAAAAAAAAAAAGAAAAAAAAAAGGTGGAGGCACAGTTTTAGTTTAATTTTGAAGTTGATATATTGTAATATAAAATAGTTCTTTCACAGAAGCAAGTGCTTCATCAAAGAAGATCCATTTAGTAGGTGTACATTTCTGACCAGAATCTTCCTTAATATAACTTTACAATGAGAAAGGAAGATAGACAGGATGGTGTCACATTTGTTGCAGATTCTCAGGTCAGAGAAAATAGTATTACTCAGTTGAAATAGTTTCAGTTACAGATACCTGGAGGTATACATTTTAACATATGTTAATAACATTCTGAAGTGGGATTTTTATATGGCCTAATTATGCATTTAGTCAGAGTGTTTTCCTGTTCTTGGCAATACTTTGGAATTCCTTTCAGCTGGGTACTGCTAGAGAAAATCTTGAAAATATATGTGCAAAACACCTGGTTTATATTTTGCTCTTGCAGTTGGCAATAAGGAATCTTCTTCATGTCAGATCATCTCAGAGAAAATATTTATGACAAATAGTTCACGAAATATTTGTTTGAGAACCTTTGTGGAATAAAGTAACTCAGTATTAAGGTATTCCTTTGCCTTTTGTGTCCCCCTTCAGAAGGAGAACAAGTTGAAAGGAATCTCCACCCGACTTCCATGATGCTGACAAGTACTGTGAACCTGTTGCAGACACTGTGTCTCTCTGCTGGTGTCCATGCTGAGGTCATGCAAAGTGATGCTACTCGGACTTTGTGTGGTCTACTCCGTATGCTTGTGGAGAGTGGAACAATAGATAAATCAGGTATATTACACAGCAGCAGTCTGATTGAGCTGTGTGCTTCTGTTTTGTGCTTTGTTGTCTTGTAAGTTTGTAAATACCTTCTTACTAGTTTTTAATCCTTTTAAGGCCAAAGGCTGGAAAATGCATTTTCAGAGCTTTTAAAATCTTAAGTTTTAAAGGTAATATAAGTGATCCTGTGCATTCCTAGAATATAAACAGTAAAAGCAGAAGAAATGCATGAGATTTGAATTATTTACTTAGACAATTAATTTACTAGCAACCTTTTTGTGTTTGGCAACAACACTATGACTGGATGTGTCATACTCCTTTTTGTAGCTTTCTTGTAATTTCAGAAGTAGTGCTGTTAACTACTTTGAAATGAGGAAATAGTGTAATGATAAGAATTGTTTTAAAGGCATATTTAATAAAAGTAGTTACAGGCTCTAAAATTGAAATTGATAGTTCATATAAAGACAGTGAAATGGCTTGGTGTTCTGATTTGTCCAACAAAGTCCCATGTAGCATATAGAGAACTACATAGCTGGTGAAAAAGTCAACTGTTAAATGTATATATCTTTTTGTTTTTAGCTTCCTTGCCAAATAAATTAGTTTATAAAGAACAGCATAGGAGTTGGTGCACGTTGGGATTCATTCGAAGCATAGCACTCATGCCTCAGATGTGCAGCACTCTTAGTACATCTCAGTGGATAACTTTGCTAATGAAAATTGTTGAGGGGCATGAATCTTTCACTGCTGCTTCACTACAGAGACAGGTAATGTGTGTATTTCCAAATTACTTCAACAGGCAATAAAATTAGTAGACTTTTGTTGTCTTAAAAAGAAAGGTATATTTTACAAAACAGCTGGGAAATGTCCATAAATCAGTTTGTAGTTAGTTGGGAAAAAGATAACATTTTCTTTATATTTAGGAATTACTGGTTTAGATTTACATCTCTTGAATTTTGAGCCTTCAGGATACTATGGACTCCCTTGTTCTACTGAAAAAAAGGTCAAAATAGTGTTCCAAAATTGTGCTTCAGAAACTCCCACATAATATTTCCTATAAGTCGAGTAAATGAAAGAATAACGAGTATATGGTTAGGAAAAAGTTACATTTCATTTAAGGTTACCAAATTATGTATTGCCTACTGTCCCTATTTCCATTGGAAACTGTTAATATTATTTAATTTACAGTCTCTCTTAAGAAGCTACATCTTTGCATCTTATTTTGGTGTTGTATTTCCCTTGTCATTTACCCTTTTCTCATTTCTTCTTTTCTTTTAATTTTTTCTCTCTTTTTTTTTTCCTCTTTTGCTCTTCCTTAGCATCTTGTTAGTGCCTTTTACATGAGACTGAAAAGAAAATTAATCATGGAATAACAGCCAAATTTTAAGGCTTGGGGATCAAAAGATCATTTTACTCTTTTCCTTGATAAGCCATCAGCATTTTTTAACTGAAGCCTTGTATATAAAGGCCTGCTCATTTTTGTATGATCTTCCAGTAAATTCTTGCCAGTATTTTTAATGTGCTGAGACTTCTGTTATGATCCAGGACTTAGTGCAGTAGAGTCACCTGTGCTGTTCAGGGAATATTCAAGAGAAATGACCATTCCTCATGTACCAGCACCTAACTTAAGAACAACGAAAATATGAGACCTTGAAGTTCTATAAAGATGTGTTATTGACAGAAGTTTGCAAGAGGAGAGTTATCTTTGCTTTTAGTCACTTGTACTGGTCTTCTGGGTAGAAGATGAGGAAGCTCAAAACCTGAAGTGCTTCTACTCAGACTGTGCAACCTCCTCTGCTCTTTGATAGTGCAGTGCTGCACCTTGCCCTGTTCCTTGTCAGTCCTGCATTGAGTGTCTGGGTTCAGAGATGCCAGCCTGTTCCTTCTATACTGTGTTGGAGGCCCTGTTTTCACAGTGGCTACTTCTGGGTGTCACTGTGGCTGCTGTTGCTTGCTTTCCACCATTCAGCTTTATATCTCATGAATTTTAACTATTTTACAGCTTCTTTGCAGAACACTTGGCAACTTTCATTGTGGAATATATCTTAGTACTAATTTCTGAGTCTGCAATCTGAGCAAACCTTCCCATTCTGTATTCCTATTTTTCCTCTTCGTTTTTGTTTCTCAGTGTGCGTGTATGTCTCATGTCCTAAGTATTGAAGAGATTGGTTCACTAATACAGTGTCCCAGTAAAATTGTTACTGACACTGAACTGTATCCACTTCTTTTAAAATACCCCTTAGCAAACTCAAGATCAGTAACTCTGTAATTTCCACAGCCAGAAAGATACCAGCATTGTAAAAAGAACTACAAAGGAAAGCAAACTTTTAAAATGTCATTCTTCTCTACTTTATATGTTTGAGAGCTTCTTTAGTATTTGGTGACATAGACTAGAATAACACTAGTTTTGTTCTCTTTTTAGATCCTTGCTGTACATTTATTGAAAGCAGTACTTCCATCCTGGGATAAAAATGAAAGGTCAAGAGACATGAAATTTCTTGTGGAAAAACTGTTTGGATTCTTAGGGAGCCTGCTAAGTACTTGTTCTTCGGATATCCCACTACTCAGAGGTAGGGGAATTTTCCCTTGGTGGCTTGTTTTTATGTATGGGAAATGTGTGCATTAAACTCATAACTGTTCTGCCACTGCTTTGTCTTTCCAGAATCTACTCTGAGGAGGAGGAAGGCCAGGCCCCAAGCATCTCTAACTGCCACTCATAGTAGTACTTTAGCAGAAGAGATAGTGGCACTGCTGAGGACGCTGCATTCGCTCAGCCAGTGGAATGGACTCATAAACAAGTACATCAACTCTCAGCTAACCTCCATCACCCACATCTTTGCAGGAAAACAGTCAGAAGGGGTAGTTTCCACGTTTTAAAATAAGCTCATTTTTATAGCAATATTTATTTTGAAATTATAAATACTAAATCTTTGTAAACAATATTAAGCTTAATATTGAAACCATTTTTCTATTTTTATATATATATATGTGTTGTAATTTTTAAGTTGAAATATGTGTGATTAACTTTGTATTTTAAAGCAGATAGAAGGGTATGTTTTCTCCCTACAGTTAAATTTTATTGTTCTTTGTTAGGCTGTGTTGGATGACTACTTCCCTGACACTGAGAATCCAGAGGTGGGAGCTCTGATGGCAGTCTTGGCTGTGATTGGTGGCATAGACAGTCGCCTGAGACTGGGTGGACAAGTAGTTCATGATGAATTTGGAGAAGGCACAGTGACACGCATCACCCCGAAAGGGAAGATCACTGTGCAGTTCTATGACATGCGGACGTGTAGAGTGTGCCCTCTGAATCAACTGAAACCAGTAAGTTTGTTTTATTAAGGCTTTAATACTGGCCTGAAACCAGTGAGTTTGTTTTATTAAGGCTTTAACATTGGGAAAGTTTAAAACTCTAATATGGACCAAAGAGAACATTTGTTCTTCATTGGCTAAATACAGTGATATTCAACACACAGAATGCTCTGAAGGCACATCTAAGATGGTCCTCATGCAAACCTTTGTAGGACCTTTAAATCCCATCCTCATTTGCTGGGAAGGTGAAAGGAAGAGGGATTTAAGCCGGAGTTGTTGGATTTGAGGTAAAGACCCAAGTTGCTGTAATGTGGTTTGTAGCTCTTAGATGAGAGGAGCTTTCTGTTTAACTTGATTTGCTAACTAATGTAGAAAGTCCTGGGTATTTGCAATTGAATCTTGATTGGTTGTTATGACTTCAGTGAAACCACAGGCCAAGTGCTTGGTCTGCTTCAGAGTCTGGAGTTCTTTCTTGTTCTGACTCTGTTCTGCTTTTTCACCAAGAAGACCTGCAATTGTGTGGTACAAATACAGGCTTAGGAGCTGCGTAGGGAATAGAAATCCTCTCTAGTTGTTCCTGGTCAAGAGCAGCAAGACAAATGCTACTTTTCCTCTTCTGCAGTTAATAACCATTGAAACTTTTTAATGACTTGTGAGATTTTAGGAAAATGCTTACCTGTTTCCTTGTCTGGTTCTTCCCCTGCTCTCTAGCTTCCAGTAGTGGCTTTCAATGTGAACAACTTGCCTTTCACTGAACCTATGCTATCCATTTGGGCTCAACTAGTAAATCTGGCTGGAAGTAAAATAGAAAAACAAAGAACGAAGTCTCCCAATCAAGGTCTTTCAGGTACAGCTGGGGGCTTTTTGCTTTTGTTTTCTTTGTAAGTAGATGAATATGCTCTGAGAAAAATAATAGTATCATCAAACATAGATAAAGAAAAGGGTGTCCTGGAACCTTACCTGATTTCTTATTCAGCACTGGATAATAGGCATTTAAGAGACAAGTTTAGCTAGACGGTGAATTACTCTGCACTATAAGGGAAATATCTTTGATGGGAAAATGTAAATAAGGTTTGGGGCTGATACTGAGTTGTTTAAAATACTGGATCCAGGTAACATCTTAGCTGCACTTACTGTGTTACAAATCAGCTGTATGATTGTCCCGGCTGTGAAAAGTAGGAAGACAGTATTTTTAAAACCATGAGTCATACGATGTGTGCAGACTTGTGATCCATGTGCTGTTTAAACTGTGAGCAGTACACAGTGAGTTAAAATGTAAACTGGTGTTTGGGCTGAGGTTGTATGAATGATAATCTTTCTTCTCTAATAAAAGAGATTTCTAGCACTAATGGCTGCTTAATATTTCTGATAGGTCAAGTTGATCTGGATCTGCTGCGGTGCCAGCAGCTAAAGCTGTACATACTAAAAGCAGGACGAGCTCTGCTTTCTCACCAGGATACACTAAGGCAGATCTTATCTCAGCCAGCTGTTCAGGACTGTGCATTAAATCCTGCAGGTATTCTGGAATGCTACCCGATTGTGCTGGTCTTTGTTTAGATGGTCGATAGAGTATATGGCCAGAACCCTTGCTAGTGGCAGTTGGACAGTAGAAATTCAGTTTGCTCTCTAAAGATCAAAAATTAAAATTCATGCGTGTTTTAAGCTTCTGTGTTAAAAAGATTTTGACTTTTTAACTTAAGTTTTGAAAATTAAGAACATCAGGTGTTTGAAGCTTGAAATATTGGAGTTAGCTAAATTTGTAGGTCTTCTGTAGTTAGTAAGCTTTTAAAGTAATTTTAAAATACTTAATACTTTCTGCAGTGGTTTTATTTTTCTGCTTCAAAAGTTAAAATTGGCTATTGATTTTACTTCAAATGTCGTGCAGTTTCCAGTGAAACAAGTATGGAAATACAATTTCTTAAACATAATATTAAAGGAGTTGAAGGAGTTGTAATCCTAATAATTTGAATTATTTCTGCTACCTGCATTCTACATATAAAAATAAATACAATAACTGGGTCAGCTTTTGGGATAGCTATCAATGCCTTTGGAGCATGTATTAATTCCTTGGGTATTTGTGAAGCCTTCCATATCGATAAATATACTAACATATTTGTCTTACATGGATATTTTTATGGGATTTTTTTGTCAATTGCCAGATTTTAAGTCAACAGAATCTTCAGGGTTTTTTTAATGAATGTAGCATGCTTTGACTCTTACCATCATTTTTGAAGGAGAAAAAAGAAGTAACACTGTTTTTTTGAACCAGAATAACATATGTTGAGGACTATGAACTGTTTTATTACTGTTTAATGAAGAGAGAACATTTTCATGTGATAGTCACAGTAAAGATTTAGGAAACATGAATGTTTGTGCCAACAGGAATACAAAATTAAATATGAAAGGTGTAGAATTGTGAGCAAGTTGGTTCAATAAAAGTATCCTGTTTTGAAGGGAGAATGAATGCCTCAAGGGAGCTCTTCCCAAGAGGTGCATTATAGGGAAAATAACTCCTATAATTAATGCATTATATTTTGAAGGAAATCCAATCCATGTTGGACATATCTTAGGTGTATTTTAATAAATACATAGTTTATCTAGAAATTTTGTACTTGCTTTTTTCGTACGGAGATTGTGGTATGTATGGCTTAATCTTAAATGGATTTTATCTCTGGAGAAGAAATTTGTGAAAAATAGCAGTAACCCCTAGAATAAGTCTTCTGATTGACCATGTTACATGGTTTTGGTTAAAATAATGTTTTTCTTTAAGAGGATGGAGCAGTTGCCTCTCCCGACATAGGAGATATGTCTCCTGAAGGACCTCAGCCTCCCATGATCCTTCTGCAGCAACTTTTGTCAGCTGCCACGCAGCCATCACCTGTGAAAGCCATATTTGACAAACAGGAGCTTGAGGTAGAGTCTGTGTTTTCTGCTAAGTAACCTAAGAAATAGCTCTTTATAATTCACATTCCAGTTGAAGCTTATTAAACTACAGGTTTCAAAAAAAAGTGACTCTGAACCCTTTTGGGCAAATAATGTTTAAGGCATGCATGTTTACACACACAAGCATAGTAAATATTCTTGTTTTGCTTGGACTGATTTATTTGTTCTCCTCTAGGCTGCTGCTTTGGCAGTGTGCCAGTATCTGGCTGTAGAGTCTACACATCCTTCAACTCCCCTGTTTGAAGACTGCAGCTCTAGTGAAGCTACGACACCCATCACAGTGCAACATATCCGACCCACAAAAATGAAGAAACGCAAGCAATCTCCAATTCCACCCCTCCCCATTGTAGTTCAGCTTATGGAAATGGGATTTCCTAGGAAAAACATAGAATTTGCACTAAAATCTCTGTCGGGAACCTCTGGAAGTGCTTCTGGATTACCAGGTATTTTGTTCAGTAAAATTAATAATATTAGAAAGAGGATTTGCAAGCTGATTAAAACAGTAATTATGAGGGAGAAGTTGTTACCCTCTTTTTGGCTACAGTAGTAACATTGTCGGAGATCCAATCCCTTAGAGACAAACTGAGTTTTCTTTCTGTGTTAGGAGTGGAAGCCTTAGTTGGCTGGTTGTTGGATCACCCTGATGTTCAAATTACGGATCTTTCTGATGCTGATACTATCTCTGATGAATATTCAGATGAGGAAATAGCAGAAGAAGTGGAAGAAGCTGAAGCTGCTTGTCCTGTTGTGAGTATTAACTTAGTAAACCTAAGTTATGCTAGCTAGCTGCAAATTTTGTAATTCTTCCCTTTTTGGGAAAATGGCGAGAGTACAAGGACAGTCTGCTGTCCTAAGCTTTCAAAACAGTAACAAGGATCATTTTTGCCCTGTGTTTCTAAGACATGACATAAAACAACTGAGAATAATCCATAAATACTTCGTGAGTTAGCACATGGGAGAGTAGAATGCAGGTAGATGTTTCACTGATGGTAGCTCCAAATATCTCTGATAGATTCTCTTAGTTTCTTCAAAAATAGTTGATGTTATATTGTAATTCTGGTGAAGGAGTTCTCCCTTCTCCTTTCCCTTGGTCTGAAAAACACACATATATTACCTCCAAGGAAGGACTTAAGAACTAGAGTGTAAATGGCAAAAAAGTCTTAAATAACTTAGCCTTTTCCTTATAAGAACTTTTTCCACTTACTGATGATAAAATCACCATTACAGTGGGTATTGAGTGTGATAGCTTTAATGTGAATTTATATTAGTCTTCTGTTTACTTTCAAGAACTGTTTCAAAAAAGGACTTGTCAATAAAATTAAATGAGTTTCATATTTCTTTTTATCCTTGAAGGACTTAGGTTTTCTTGCACATGTGGGATTTTGTAATTGGAATTAATGCATTATATTTTGAAGGAAATTAACTTGACAGCTTTTGGTATCTTTATCAGGATTGTAGTGAAAAACTGCTATATTTTGCCTTTAATGAAAAAAAAAAACCCAAAACATGTAATACTCAGAATAGAACAAAGTTTTCTGGAAATTCTCCTTACAGCTGAAATCCAGTAGTTCTCTTAAAAAAATAAACTAACCAAATCTTGAAAGGAATAACTTTTAATAAATACAATTTCATGTTTTTAGCTTGTTTTTCTAACGGAGTAGTTTCAATCTCATTTTACTCTCTAAAGAAAAGCTAGTAAGCTTTAGGTTAGAGATTACCATTCACCACTTTTGGAATGTGAATGTGTATCTTCAAGGCTAATTATGTTAGTGACAAATCCTCTCTCTTCTGATTTTCCTTGGCAGTCAGGTTTCATGAAAGCAACTTGCAGCTTCTTTCAAAGATTTTGAAAATTTACATCTATGGTCCTTGATAAGTAATTGTGGAAAGTAAATTTAATTTAAAATCAAGTAGATCATAAATGTTGTCCTTATAGTGAGTTGAACACCTTGAAGATTTTTCCTGTTTCGGCATGCAGCTGGGATATTGTATGGGCTTATTTTTGTTGGATTATCTTCAGTCTTTGCCAACAATTTTATTTATCTGAATTGAAAACTAATTTTGTAATCGTTTCATATGTATTTTGGACTTTTTTCCAGTCAAGTGGTGCTGTTGTAACAGAGAGCCAGACATATAAGAAACGAGCTGATTTCTTAAGCAATGATGACTATGCTGTCTATGTTAGGGAGAATATTCAGGTAAGTATGATGATCAAGAGCAACATAGAAACTGCTTTCCTGTTGGTACTAAAGCCTTTACAGAGCCATTGCATTCTATTGTCCTTTTTTCCCTAGGTGGGGATGATGGTTAGGTGCTGCAGAACCTATGAGGAGGTTTGTGAAGGAGATGTAGGCAAAGTTATTAAGTTGGATCGAGATGGATTGCATGACCTGAACGTGCAGTGTGATTGGCAGCAAAAGGGTGGCACTTACTGGGTCAGATATATCCATGTTGAGCTTTTAGGTGAGTTCACTTCTGACTGCTTTTTAACTAAAAAAGTGAATGGTAGACTAAGGGAGATGTATTTTTAGAGGGGGGAAACCCTACTCACTATAGGTTTATTCTTGCATCTGCTAGGATTCCCACCACAGAGTTCTGCCTCCCATATCAAGATAGGTGACAAAGTGCGTGTGAAAAGCTCTGTCACCACACCCAAATACAAATGGGGATCAGTCACTCACCGAAGCGTGGGCATCGTCAAAGGTAATGTGTATTCAAAGTGGGGCATGGGGAGGTAATAAACTCAAAACCACGCAGTCTTTCTTCTAGACACACTTAAAAATCACACTGTTCTGTGGAGTACTGTATGATATTAGAGAATATAGAATGCATTTGAAGTCTGTGGTGAATTCACAGACGTGTACTCCGTGGCAGCCCATTTTGTTAGCGTGTCCATCTGCTTTTGAACCACTTCATTCACACACAGTAAAAGCTTTTGGGCATCTGTGCAGCTTCCTGTTGTAGTTCTCTTTTACACTTTGGATGAACCACAAATGATTTTCCTTTAAAAAGTAATTGTAACTTGAAGGCTTCATAAGGAAGTGAGGAGAAAGTGGGATGTACTGGTGTCATCTGTAAGGGATGTAATTGAAGCAATCTGTGGAACACAGGTTCCTTAAAGAGGGTACAGATTGTGGTCATACTGTATCTGTGTTTAGAAGTACATGCTTGCTTGGGAACTGCTTCTAAAAAAAATTAAGAAAAAATCAGAGTAGAATTCAAATGGAATACTACTCTAAGGACTTCTGGCTTCGTTTTAGAGACCTTGCAACACCTTGTATTTTCTCCATATTTTTGTCTCAGCATTTAGTGCCAATGGAAAAGATGTTATTGTAGACTTTCCTCAACAGTCCCATTGGACTGGCTTGTTGTCAGAAATGGAATTGGTCCCCAGCATTCATCCTGGAGTCACGTAAGTGATTATTTAATTTTATCTTAGTGTATAGGGGTTATCCTTTATCTTATTGTCTTGATTCTGTTATCTCATGTTAATGATTAACTTGTACCATATATATATATATATATAGATTGGTTCTTCTCTTGTCAAATCAGGTGTGATGGCTGTCAGATGTTTCCTATCAATGGGCCTAGATTCAAATGCAGAAACTGCGATGATTTTGACTTTTGTGAAACGTGTTTTAAAACCAGGAAGCATAACACCCGACATACTTTTGGCAGAATAAATGAACCAGGTAAGTTTTGCAGTGTAGGTGTTTGTTAGATTAATTTAAAATGTATTTAAGTTGTTTTGAAGTAAACAGTTTTAAATTTCAGCTCCTTAATATGATGAAATTAGTATTCAGATTGACCCACTAGACAATAAAACATTTATAGCACTGCTACAATTGCATGTGATGGACTACAACAAAACATTAACCCCTAAGCCTTCTTTGTAGTGTTAAAAAGTTTAAAAAATGTGACAGTAACTTGACATGCCAGAATGGCATTTCTAACTACACCAAGAGTAAAATGTGTAATTTTATAATGCTCCTGCCTTTTGCTGTCAGCCTAGATGTAGATGAATGGAATTTTCATGGTGCCAGGGGCAGCTGGAAATACCTAAGATGCCTTCTTATGCCTGAGCTGGTCTCCAGCTATTTTGCCTGTCACTGTGTGATGGCTGTTGCCTTTTTTCCTCTGTGATGTGGAGGCTCCAGAGGAGTGTGGTAGGAAAGGAAAGCCTTTAAAAAGACTCATAAATCAGACTTTTTTTTTTCCCTAGGGCAAGAACAGGTACAGCCATTTTAGCTCCAAAAATTTTGGGCTTTGCACTGTTATGCAAAACTTATGTGATGTTTCCTTTTACTTCTTTTACATCCACCTGTCTAACAATTAATCTTATCCATAGTATTTGCAGGATGATGCTTGCTTCTGGATGAAATTTCTTTATATTTACATGTTACCAGAGTAATTGCTTTGGAAAATGAACAAAGCTGATTGTGAACATGGATTGCGTGTGCATGATGGTTTGTTTAATGGGCAAGAAAGACATTCCTTTAATAAGCCAGTTGGTATGGCTGTGCAACTAGAATGGTGTGAATCTGTAATCCTTCCCCTTGCCCTGTGTAGGGCAGAGGAGTTACAATATTCTTTTCATCAAGATTCCTAGATGCTACAAAATCAGTGAAGGGAAGTGCAAGTAAGGTTTTTGCAGGGGGGAAACCTATGTCTCACTAAACCACCTTCTCCTGGAACAAGATTTGAATTTTCCAGTGTTCCAACTTTTTTATTTCTATTCTTTGGTAGGGGATTTTTTTGTTGAGGTTTAGTTGTGTTTCTCATATGCTGTAGTGCCGTAAAAACTTTGTGTGCTGTGGGCCTGTATTTTGAATTACATATCATCATACCTTTTGTTCTGTACTTTAAAGGGAAGGACCTTTTCAAGTAGTTGTGTAGTCAAGAACTTGTAAAGTTGAAACTCCTTCAAAAAAAGGAGCTATGCCCTTTAAGCATGAGTATCACCATGGCGATGTGACAGGGGCCTGTGTTCTAAATGTAGCCTACATACCCAAAATGTTGGCTTTGTTACATTTCCTTTCACCCCTGCTTATGGGTTTCAAAGAAGCAATTTTCTTTGAGAGGTGCATGCTTAATGTGTCACTTAACCATGCAGGTCAGTCTCCCGTGTTCAGTGGGCGTTCTGGAAAGCAGCTGAAGAGACGGCACAGTAGCCAGCGGGGAATGTTACTGGATGATTGGTCAAGGATAGTCAAGAATTTGAATGTCTCATCCTCTGTGAATCAGGCTTCCCGTCTTATTGATGGTAGTGAGCAGTGCTGGCAGTCTTCTGGTTCACAAGGAAAGGTAACTTCAAGCCCTAAATGCTTTATTCTGGTATACTTCATGCTTAAAAGGATCTCCTCAGAGCCTTCCCTTCTCCAGGCTGAAGAACCCCAACTCTCTTTGTAGGAGAGGTGGTCCTTTTCTATGATTGCTTTTGTAGCCCTTTTCTGATCCACTCTACCAGGTCCATGAGGGTTTTTTGTGCTGAGGGCCCCAGAGCTGGATGCAGCACTCCACGTGGGGTCTCACAGGAGCAGAGTGGAAGGGGACAAATCTCTTCCCTTGACCTGCTGGTCACTGCTCTTTTGATGCAGCCCAGGATGCAGTTGGACTGTGAGTGCACACTGGTGACCCATGTGCAGCTTTCACCCACTAGAACCCCCAGCTGTCTTTCTGTGGGGCCGCTCTCCAGCCTCTCATCCCTCAGTTTGTAAGGATAAGCAGGATTACCCCATTCCAGAAGCAGAATGCCCCACTTGCCTTGGTTAAATTTGATACAGTTGGTGATTACTCAACCCTCTAGTCTATCAAGGGCGCTTTGCCTTGGAGGGAGTCAACAGCTTCTCCTACTTCAGTGTCATTGGCAAAGTTACTTAGTAGACATTTGGCTTCTGCAGCCAGATAATTTATAAAAGGTGTTGTTCTCTAGTTTATGGTCTTCCTGTTTCATTGGCCTGCAGCAGTGCTTTGTGGCCAGCCTAGGCACCAGGATTTGCAGTTGGGCATCTGTCCAGTGTGTTTTGATACTCTGTTGATGGCCATGCTAAGAATATCCCCAAGTACCCTTACTACAGGTTTTCTACAGACTGTAACCTAATACTTACATTATGTCCCATTACTTAACCTCCAGTGGTACTGTGCTTTCTGTGTTCTCAGTGGTGTTGGTCTTGGCTGAAATAAATTCTTTGCTATAACTGTTTCTCTTGTAATTGGATGTAGGACAAGCAAGAAGTTCACAAGGTCATTTCCCTTTGGCCAGTTGCCATATATTGCAGCTGTTCTGTACCATTCAGGGATGTTCTCCGTTCCTTCTTCAAAAACATCACATATATATTCTTGTTAATCATATGGTGGTCATAACAATACTATCTAAAAATTAAATTCTGTGTTTCCACTAGCACTGGATTCGCTTGGAGATTTTTCCAGATGTTCTTGTTCATAGACTGAAGATGATAGTGGACCCTGCAGACAGCAGCTACATGCCCTCCTTAGTTGTAGTTTCAGGTATGTGTATATTCTCTAAGAAGTCAAAAATTATTTTTTTGTTTTGCACTCAACAGCAGGTATTTATCTGGTTTTTGCTAACATAGTCATCTGTTTAACATGCACAGTGCCTGTTTGTGAAACAAACACCATGTCCTAAAATGTTTTTCCTTCTGTGTTTTGTTTTCTAGGGGGTAATTCTTTAAATAACCTTATAGAGCTGAAGACAATCAATATAAATCCTACGGACACCACAGTGCCTCTACTCAGTGATTGTACTGAAGTAAGTGAAGTTTGTGTGAGTAATTCACTGTGTGAATTACTCTTGTGTGCAACAGAAATATATTGTGCTGTAAGAGATGGATGGAAAATATTGTTGTGATCATTAAAGCCTGGTATTTTATTTTTCCTCTTAAGAGTATTTCTGGCAAGTAAAGTTAATTATTCTAAAAAGTTTTGCCATAATCACAAAGTAGCACTATAATAGACTTAGATATTTTAGGGCGTTTTATGTAAAACAATATACTTGTGAACCAGTAAGACATTCCAGTAAACTTAAATTTTAGGGATAATTTTGGATAGCAGTTCTGATCTTTTCTAGCAACAGCAAGGAGAAATGCATAATGAATTCTATGAGTTTGGGAGTGAAATTGCTCATGTGAATGAGGCCATATCCTAATGATAAAGCATGAAATATTTAGAGCTGAAACGACAAGCATTTAAAATGACAGATTCATTTTCTTAAAGTGACAAAGTCAAGCAAAAGTTCTAATTCTTTCCCATGTTTTATGAAGTTACACAGACCCCAAAAGATATCAATAGAGTATTTTTCTTCTTAGTACCACAGATACATTGAGATTGCAATCAAGCAGTGCAGAAGCTCTGGCATTGATTGCAAAATACATGGCCTCAGCATACTGGGACGTATACGTGCTGAGGATGAAGATTTGGCTGCAGTCCCTTTCCTGGCTTCTGATAATGAGGAAGAGGATGATGATAAAGCTAACACTGGGAGGTAGGTAACTGCTGTGGTGAAGGCAGGGGGAAATGGTGTCTATATATTCCTATAACTCTGGAGATGATTGAAAGAAGAACATTAGGTTGAATGGTAGTAAAGAGAAATCACTATCTTAGTTTATTAAAAGTTTATTAGAAATAAGTAGTTAGTTTATTAGAAGTAAGTAGATCCTTTGTCAATAAATACATTCTCTAAAATGATCACACTGGTGAGGTATAACATTTTATGTGACTCATCCCCTTTTGCAGTATACTTGGTGTTGGAAACTGAACTAAAGACTTAATGTGCTTGTATTTGATATGTGGCACGTGTGTATTTACCACTAATGAGCAAAACATTCTGGTTTTATTTTCTGTTTTTTTTTTTTTCCAACTGTGGTAGTGCAGTGTGTGTCCTGAAACTGTTCCAAACTATAAAAATCAGTAAATACAGTAAAAAGGTGCCTATGCTATAGCAGGCTGTTTGCTAAACTGACCATGTTTTCTTTTCTCAATATGTTCAGTCTTGTTAGAAAGAAGGCAGCTGGACTTGAATCAGCAGCTACAATAAGAACCAAAGTTTTTGTTTGGGGACTGAATGACAAAGACCAATTGGGAGGGCTAAAAGGTTCCAAGGTAGGTTGTTTTCACACTTAGGTACAAAACAGAACAGTGAAAAATGTATGAGTTACACAACTTAAAATTAGCTATGAAGAGTAGGTTTTGGTGGCTTTTTAGTGTTAAGACATGTAGATGTCTACTGGGTGGAAAATTGGAGAAAATTTGCATTTTGGTTGGTAATCTGAAATCTGGCTTGATTTTTAGCAGCCACTCAGTCATTTGTTTTAGATGATAATGAACTAATTGTTTAAAAAATGTGTGACACTTGACATACTCTGTTCCTGTTGAGTCTGCATGCATAAAACTTTTTTTCTTATGTATTATTTGTATTTGGCAATTGTACAATAGGAATTTCAGCCCAGTGTGCAGCTGTTGTAATTTTAATATAATACAAGATGAGATACATTGCAAATGCTTAATCAATTTAAAATTATGTTGAGAGCATTTCTTCAATTGATGTTGGGAAAGTATAGTATTGTATCCATAGAGTACCTTGAAGAATCAAAAAGTTCACCCTCCCTGTATTCTTCAGGTTTCTCAAGAAAATTACTAAAAGAAAGTAATTGTTTGTATCATCTTTCATTTTTTTCTAAGGTTTTATATTTATCATGATTTGAGTATTAAATTTTTTTAATTGGTTTCTGTTCTTTGCCTGGTGTAATATTAATTGGCATAGGTGAAGCATCTGAAAGTACCTGTTAGATTAACTGGTTTATCACTTAAGAGCTCTTCTTTTCAGAGTGTAAAACATTGAAGTGAATTGTAATGATTTTTATTTCCTGTCTGCTCTAGATAAAAGTCCCTTCCTTTTCTGAAACTCTGTCTGCCTTGAATGTTGTGCAAGTAGCTGGAGGATCCAAAAGCCTTTTTGCAGGTAACATATTTAAAATAAATATATTGATTTAAGGGCAGAAACAGATTTTGAATTGTGAAACACTAATGGTGTTTCAAACTTTTTCCTTCATTTTAGTGACCGTAGAGGGTAAAGTGTATGCCTGTGGGGAAGCCACAAATGGAAGGCTGGGTTTAGGAATATCCAGTGGAACTGTGCCTATTCCCCGCCAGATTACAGCTCTCAGCAACTATGTGGTAAAGAAGGTGGCTGTTCACTCAGGTACTGACTGTTGCTATCCTTATGTACATAAATGTAGTATATTAAGCCTGAAAATAGTTGCTTTGCAGTTTTCTTGGGTGCATGGTGCCCTAGCATATCAGATTCTTTTTTTCAAAATAAATAGAGGTTATTAAATTCTGTCTGTTGTATACAATGTCAGATTAAATCTAACGGTTCTGTTATTAAAATCTGTGAATTTAGACCATACAAATTTTCATATTTGCTGGAAGAACTTCGGTGTTTCCATTTGGTTGAAAGAAAGTGTTTTCATTTTTAATATTTGCAAATGGTGGGTTTGGTTTTTCTCATTATTTTTTATTGTGGTTCTGAAAATAGAAAATTGAGTGATTATTGGTTTGTTTTTTTTGGTTTTTTTTTTACTGTGCCAGGAAACTTACTGTCACAAAAGTTTTTTTATTTTAAATTAAATCACATAAAAGCTCCAAGGAAAATAAGTAATGTCTGTGGAGCTGAAAGGCTTGTACAGTTGCATTGTAGAAGAACAGCAATGTCAAGTTGTTGCTAAGACCTGCTGCCTGCTTGAAAGCTCAGAAATGTAAATTTATGTTTACCATTTCAGGTGGCCGGCATGCTATGGCATTAACTGTTGATGGAAAGGTGTTCTCATGGGGTGAAGGAGATGATGGAAAACTTGGTCACTTCAGTCGAATGTAAGGATACCAAATTTGTCTGTATTTCAGTAAAAGATTCATGTTGAATGATGCAGCACAGTTGATCACCGCTATTGACAACAACAGTATTTTTAATACAGTAGATTTAATAAAAAAATGTGTTGTAAGAAGACTTTCTTTTCTACAGTATATGCCAATTTATGGTGCAGCATTTGTAGCAGGCTTCAGCCATTTAGAAAGGAGGCTATAATATTCAATTAATATAATACTTAGAAAGATGGATAAAGTCTTGACTAATACTTTCAAATTTCACTGATGAAATTCCATGCTTTTGGACATGCAGTTTTTGGTTACTTTTATAAGGTTTGATTTTCAGAAGTGCCTTGAGGAGTAAAACCATAGCAATTTTATATTCCTGAACTGTAACAGCTATAACAGTTCATAATTTAAGCTGTCATTTTAGAGCCCTTTCTTTTTTAGACTCCAATTCACAGACTTCTTAGCCAGAAAGAAACTTCTTCCGCTTTTTAGTAATAAGTTTAATCTTCCACAGGACAGCTTCAATAAAAAATTTGAATTTTCTCAGATTTTACTTTGTATGTGCCCACAGCAGTATTTTGAAAGAAAAAAACCCTGATAAACAGAGCCCGTGGGAATGACTTTTTGTCATTCTGATTTTTTTTTTGAAGACCTGCCCATAATATATACAAAATTAAATCAGATGGTTAATATGTTACAGCAAATAAATGTTTATAGGGCTGGGTCAGACTGATGAAAAGGGAAGTCCAGATGTGAGCAGTATTACTGTTTATTGCTCAACTGCCTCATATTTTATGTAATTTTACTGAAAGTGGGATTTGGAACTCCAGGGCATTTCATAGTAGCAATATTTCCAGAGGCCATGCATAATTTTGTAGAATCTTATTAGTGCTTCTGGTACAGCCAATATTAGGAAATCCTGAGTTGAATCTTTTTTGGAATTAAGAGAACACTGTAACCACATGAAGAACAAATGTTAGCAGTACTCACATAGAAGTCTAACAGTAAATTCTAGTTTTGATTTCTCTGTCATAAGAGCAGAGTTGGGATGAGAGTGTCATCTCTTACTGTGTGTCCACTGCTAATAAATCACACAGCTTTGGGCAGTGACAGGAAATTGGTTTTCACTTTCTATTATGTGCTGTTTAATTGATTGATCTCATTGACATTTTGAATTTCTCACCTAAGTTTGGCAGCATATACATAAAGTATTCTTCAAATGAACTTCGAAGTACATTAAATAGTGTAAACTTTGGGTTTATGGTGATGCTAAAAAGTACATCTTGGCATCAGAGCTTTGCATATTACTTTATCTTGAGATTACTGTTAGTTATTGCACAGTTTGTATTGCAACAGTTGGAGTATATTGTGTGGCTATTTAATGATTAACACAATGGGTTTGTTGTTCATTTTCTCCAGGAACTGTGATAAGCCCAGGCTGATAGAAGCGTTGAAAACCAAACGCATCCGTGATATTGCCTGTGGCAGTTCCCACAGTGCTGCTATTACCTCTAGTGGTGAGCTGTATACCTGGGGTCTTGGAGAATATGGAAGACTAGGACATGGAGATAATACCACACAGCTGAAGCCTAAGATGGTAAAATTAATGTTTCTTGTTTCTGGAAATGCAAACGTGTTTAACAAATGACAGCAGCATGAAGCTAAAGTAACAAAAAACATGAAGGCAGTATGAAGACATTGTTTTGGAGTGATCTAAATTAGGTTTTGGTATCCATACCTCTAGTGAAAGTAAAGCTATTTTAGAAAGGCCAAAAAGATCCAGTCTTTTCTTGGGAAGTGATGTAAAGTGGCAAGTGCTGCTCTCAGCATTCATGCCCTGCATCTACTTTGATACATAGCTGGAAGCTGCCATGTAGCAGTGTTGGATTCTGAGCATGGCTGGGTAGTTCTTTACTCAGGCTGGGCACAATGACTGAGATGAGTCATAAGAACTTGGAAATGTTTCTAAAGTTTTAAAACATAATTTCTTTGAAAACTTCTTTCTTACTCCTTCTGCTTTGTAGGTTAAGGTGCTCCTTGGCCACCGAGTCATTCAGGTTGCATGTGGAAGCAGAGATGCTCAGACTCTTGCTTTGACAGATGAAGGTAGGAGTATCTTGTTTCAGAAGCTTTCTAGCACATGGGAGTACTGTGATCATTGTTTGACCTGCAATTTGCTGTTTGTTAGGTTTGGTGTTTTCTTGGGGTGATGGTGATTTTGGAAAACTGGGCCGAGGAGGAAGTGAAGGATGCAACATTCCTCAGAACATTGAAAGACTGAACGGCCAAGGCGTTTGTCAGATTGAGTGTGGCGCACAGTTCTCGTTGGCACTGACCAAGTCAGGAGTGGTATGGACATGGTATGTTACATTTGCCAGGAAGTATTAACAAAGCAGTTGCTCTGGCTATATTTAATGCTTTTTGACTCCATTTGTGCCTTATGTGGGTGCCTTGTCTTTAAAGCTGGCAGCTCTTCCAGGCGAGCTGCATCCATTCAGTCACTCTAACAGTGTCTCGTTGCATGCTTTCCTGTTTGCTGCACTCTGTTAGAATGCCTGGCTCCTATTGAATTAGAGGCAGAAAGGGAAGATCATTTCTTCTCTTGGTCACCATGAGATATGTAAAGGAATGTTAAGAGTGGAGAAGAAAAAAGAAAACTTGCGAGCCATAGCTTGGACTATGAAGCCTACAGCTAAAGCAGAGACTTGAGAGAGCAAGGATGCAGGAGAGTAAGGAAGTAAGCTGAAATTCACAGCAGATGGGAAGAACTTCCTTGGAAACACAGGAGCACAACAACAGCTTGTTGCTGCTCAGAAGCCTCCACTGAGTTGTCAGTAATGATGCCTTGGAGCAAGAATTGGTATGAGATGATCACTGAGAGTCACTCAGATAGGGTTTTATTTTTCTCATATTTGCCTGCTTGCTCCTGCTTTGTTTTGAACTCAAATCTGGCTTTTTGAATTTATAAACCTTTTTGTGAAATCTGAGAGCTTACTGCATGGCAGGTCAACTTCAGAGCACTAATCAGATCAAGGTTTTACCCCATCCTTGTGTAATAAGACTGTGACCTATTTGAGGTATATCAAAACTAAGTAGACTTAAACCAATCATTTTTGTTGTGTTGTCAGCAGTTTCTGAATAGCAGGAAGATAAATCGTCAAAAGCTTCATTTTTGTAAGTTACTACTATTGTTACAGGGAAGAGAAGTTTTTAACAGAGATATTATTTTTCAGAGTGGTCACTGGAAACTGTATTTCCTTCTTCTCTCCCTCCAATTTTTTTTTGTACTGACAAAAGGAGCAAGAGGAAAGATAATTTGACAGTCTTTTTTTTTTTAATTAAGAACTCATGCCAAAATTTTTGTTTGTTCCTTCCTTGCCCTAGTTTTTCTTAACACTGCTACTTCTAGTCAAAAATCTACAGCTATTTAATGACATTATAGGTCTACAAGAAGATTTTTGGGTCTGTTTCAGCTGGAGATATCTGAATTGCTTTTAAACTTTCATTCTTCTTGAATTTGTAATGGTTTGAGGAAAAAAACCCATCACTTCTGGGTTTTAACTTTAGGTAGATAACAGTACTCTGTATCATGTTTCTCTCCAGCATAATACAATCTTTCTTCAGAAAAACTGGTTGTGAGCAAAAGAACTGAGTGAGTGGTTACTAAAAACCATAGTGGAAGAAATATTAGGGTTTTTTTCTTCTTTACTGACATTCTTGGTAGAGGCATTTTAAGGTTTTTACATTACTTTTGTGTATGCTATTTTTTTTTAGTGCAATTTGTGTATAATAATTTTGAAAGAATTTAAATTATGGAGACTTCAGAATCTGTATTGAGGCTTCCAGCAATATGGAAAAACTCAATTCTGAACACATTTTTAGTTGCCTGTGTATTTTTTTCAATGGGAGCAGACTTTGGTTAAAGGTTCTGTTATTGTTAGGTTTATCTTCAGTAGTTAAATATGCCCAAGACTTATCAAACCATGCGAATTTTGTGTTTATAATTGCAGTGTTTCTGCAGCAGAGGAAATTAAATACAATACCAGTTATTTGCATATAAAAAGTAGTCATAATCATGCTCTTCACTGTTGAGATGAGAAGCTACAGTGTAATAGAACTGCAGTTATCCTCATTCTTATGCCTTTGGGGTTCAGTTTTGAAGCATTTGCTAGTTGGTGTGTGTGTTTCAGGCAGTGACAAATGAAGTATATTCAGTTGGGAGCCTGCATTGAAAGAAGAAGAAGAAGAATTGAAGAACAATGTGTGAACAGTCCAGATGTTCTGAATGTTACTTTTACTGTCTGTTGCAGGGGTAAAGGTGACTACTTCAGGCTAGGCCATGGCACAGATGTGCATGTACGAAAGCCACAGGTTGTGGAAGGACTGAGGGGTAAAAAGATTGTGCACGTGGCTGTGGGAGCGCTCCACTGTCTGGCAGTGACTGACACTGGACAGGTATGTTGTGCATCACCCTCCTTTCCCTGATGCAGAAAGGAATAAACTGTTTAGGAAGGAAAGTGTAACAGTATTGGTGCTGATTAAATGAAATAAAAATTATATTTATTTGCTTTTGAAAGTCCTGCATAAATACAAGCATGATTGTAATTTAGAATGTATTAGTATTTAAAATTGAAAAATTGAAAAAATATATTTAAAATTAAAAGTTGAAATACTTTTGTCATATTAGCTTTTATAATGTTTTCCTTGTATTTATTATATCATGAACAGTTTTCTGCTTCTTACTCTGGAAATGCAGCACTTGTCATAGTATTCTGGACAGATCTTTCAGCTTTATCATAATATTGTTTCAGATCTCCAATGTAATTACTAAGCAATTAATTCTTCTAACTTACGGCGAACATTGAGTCATTCATGAATCAAAGGATCAATTATGATTTGGCAATAATTTATGAATTATCTGATAAAGTGCTGTTTTGATTCCTTTTTTTTCTTTTAATGAGTGATAATGCCTGCACTATTTAATGGAAGGGGGAAATGTCACAACAATGGATTGTCTAAAGTGTCCTGGATTACTAGCACAAATCACAAACATTCTTTTTAGGAATTTTTAAGAAAGCCTTTAAATGAGATAAGCAGTGAAGCTAAGTAATATGTGGAAATGTTTCCTGGCAGGTTTATGCTTGGGGTGACAATGACCACGGGCAACAAGGCAATGGAACTACTACAGTGAATAGAAAACCCACTCTTGTCCAGGGCTTGGAAGGCCAGAAAATCACTCGGGTTGCTTGTGGGTCCTCCCACAGCGTAGCATGGACAACAGTGGATGTAGCTACACCATCTGTTCATGAACCTGTCCTTTTCCAGACTGCGAGGGACCCTTTAGGTGCTTCTTATCTTGGTTGGTATTTGTTGCCTTACACTGTTTTTTCCTTTACTGCCATTAGAGTGTTTGTTTTGTGTGTGGTTTAATAGGTGATAGAAGAGTGCAAAAGAAAGTGGTTTAAAAACCCAACAAAACACACCTAAAAAAAAGCCCAGCCAAAACTCTTAATGAAAGTGGAACTTTTAAATTAAAATGCAGCATGCTTTCTCAAACATCCCAAGGAGTTTCTCTTTCTGGAGGTAATGATAGATGAATGCTACACTAGTATTAATCTTACACATTACCTCTTGTTTTCAAGGTGAGTTACGAATTAGGGAATCAAAACAGCAGTGGTTTGTGTTGAATATAAAAGCATCAAACATCTTGCTAATTAAGCTTTTTCATGACCAAGGCAATTTGTACCTAATAAATATTCTTGTTATTTCAGAATGTTTGTGTAAGTAAAACTTGTTTTAGGTGCCGATCACTAAAATATTTCTATCTGTATTACCTTAATCCTCACAAGTGAGTAACAAGGTCAAATACTATTTTATTAAAGCCCTTGTTGGAAGGCCTCAGTATTTAATATTGTAACTGTAGGCACTGCAGTTTAAGAATCTCCTGTAGAGTAACTTTCAGTCATCTTTCCTGATTTAACAAGAAATTAGATAAACCGTGTCCTTTTATGTATTATGCCAATAAAAAATGCTTACTTTCTCTTTCCCCCTGCCTCTTTTTAGGTGTTCCTTCAGATGCAGATTCTTCTGCTGCCAGTAACAAAATCAGTGGGGCGAACAGTTCCAAGCCGAATCGCCCTTCCCTTGCTAAGATTCTCCTGTCACTTGATGGGAATGTTGCCAAACAGCAGGCATTGTCTCACATACTGATTGCATTACAAATCATGTATGCCAGGTAGGCATGGAAATGTTCTTTCTGTTGCAGAGCAAAAAATGACATAGCTTACCGTCTATTAGGGACTCTTGAGTCAGGTATAAATTGTTTGAACTCCCCAGGATGGGCCTAAGGTTCAAGCAAATTTTCTTTTGAAGTTGATGTTAACTTTTTTAAACATAACAACATAAAGCTTCCATTGCCTGGGGAAAACATTGTTCATTCAGAAATACTCAAGTAAATAATGTAGAAGCCGTGTAAGTAAATCATGATGGATGATATGGAGGAAGCAGTAGAGAGCAGAGTGGAAATAACAGTAAAACGTTGCAGTGCTGTCATTGTTAGTAGAGAACAGAGTGCTAGAAGTTACAAAGAGAAACTCATGTTAAACATTGAAGCATCAGGCCCAAAGGAGAACACCAATGAAATACCCTCTGAATTCTACAGCTTGGAAACCTTACCTTATTTTATTAAGACAACCTAATAAAATTTTTCCAGTTCAACAAGGGAGTATAATTAGGTGTATGTTAATGCATCCTAAATTATTTCAGGGATGCAGTTGTTGGAGCATTGATGCCTGCAAGTATGATTGCACCAGTAGAATGTCCCTCTTCATCGCCAGCCCCCCCATCAGATGCTACTTCTGCAGGAAGCCCAGCAAATGGAGATGAGTGTGTGCTTGTAGGAGATATTGAGGAGAGGCTGAGCCCAAACCCGTGGCAGGACAGGAGAGGGGAGGTAAAGTGTCACGTTATTTTTTTCATCAGTTTTTAACTACGAAGGTGGCAAATATCTCAATTAGTCTGATAGTAGCAGAGATTAAAAAAATTCCTTCATGCTCTAATTCCAGGACTAGGTTCTCTGCTCCTGTCAGATTTGAAAAAACTAAAGTTTTAGTGTAAGATCAGTTTTGAACTTTCAGAAGGCTTTGTGTTATTTGAATGCAATCGTGATGATTTCTAGCAGTATTTTAGGGATATTGAATTCATTTTACAGGAGTGATATTTAAAAAAAAGTCAAGAATAGCAGAATATTTCACCATTATTTAAAGAAATTTAGTTGTAAACTTAGATAACTGATGGCCCTGATAACATGAGGCCCTGAATGGAATTCTATGTTGATTCCTAACTGCCAACAAAAACAGAAAAAAGAAAAGGCTTGCTACTGAAGAGGTCTTTAGCATTTAAAAACTGTGAACTTGATATGTTATTGTCAGGGCTTGCCTTCTGCTTTGTAGACTTTTCTGCAGGCAGTGATGTTTTATTGTATGTTTTTGTAGCAGCTGGCATTGAGGGGAGTGTTTTCTGTTTTACCCACACTAGGAACATAAAATAGAAGCTAAAAACACAGGCAGTGAATCTGTTGGTTTTGAACTTATGGCTGTTTTTAAATTGCTGCTGTCTTTGAGCACTAGCTCTTCTAATAAATAGCTAAAGTCTTAAAAGTTTTACAGTGTATTGTTGAGGTTTCATTAGTTATTATTTGTTCTGGCTAGGTTGTTCCTTCAGAAGATGCTGTGACACCATCTGCTGTAACTCCCTCAGCTGCTGCTGCCTCTTCCCGTCCTTTCATTCCAGTCACTGACGATCCTGGAGCTGCCAGTATTATTGCAGAAACCATGACAAAAACCAAAGAAGTAAGGTTATCAACACTCTTCCCAAAACTTAAGTCCCTACCATGCTTTTATCAAGCAGTTTTTCTGTTTTTTTTCTGTAAATGATTGCATTTTTAAAGATCTGTGCAAAGACAGAGGGATGTTTGTTGTTTGTTTTGTAGGATGTAGAAAGCCAGAGTAAGGTGTCTGGCCCAGAACCGCAGTACTTGGATGAGTTTACAAGTCTCCTGGTACCAGATGACACGCGAGTCATGGTTGACCTGCTGAAGCTGGCGGTGTCCAACCGAGCGGGCGAAAAGGGCAGAGATGTTCTCTCAGCTGTGCTGTCTGGCATGGGCACAGCTTACCCACAGGTCAGTCCCATTTTAACTGTCTCCTTTTTATTACTGTTCTGCTTCCTTGTCGTGGAAGTGCAGTTCAGCATCCTGAGAAACTTCTTACACATGAAAATTTGAGCTGAACTTCAATGCATGTGAGCTTTAACAGTTTTCATGGAAGTATGATGTGAATATATGCATGTGCTGCAGATGTCAGTGACAAACTAATTTCTCCATTTTTCGTGCTACAATTAGACATTAAGATTTGTGTATTGACCAGGTGTCAGTGGGTATTGGAATGAAGCTGAATTAACCAAGCTCTATTCACTTGATCTGTAGAATGTTAGTTTAAAAACTTCCATGGTGAGGTTTTTTTTTGCATCCGAGTTTATTTTTCAAATTGATGCAGTCATTATTGCTAGCTAAAAATGCTGTTAATATATTGTATTGTTAATGATACAATAATTCTTCTGAACTCTTAAGATTTACATTTCATGCATTGAAGCATCTAACTTTTTGCAGAGTATCCATGGCTGTGGGTTTTTGTTTGTTTTTTTTTGCATAGCTGGCAGAATGTAACAAATCATAAATTATTTTTAGAAAATGTGCGTACAGGAATAAACTGAAAGCTGTTCAATATTTTTTGTAGCTTTACCTTTCAAGTAGTAATTTTCCTAATGAGTAATAATACCATTTTTAAAGATTTCTAAAACTGTTACTCCCCCTGCCCAATTTGTGGTGATGATCTAGGTATATTTATTTTGGGCTTGAGTTTTACCAGTCAAATTACGTACACGTGCACTTATACATTAATTCTTGTTTTGTTTATTATTAATAGTGAGTAACTGAAAACCTTTGGGTTTCTGTGGGGTTTTTGTGTTTTGGAGCCAGAATTTTTATTAG
Source organism: Dicaeum eximium (assembly GCA_013396995.1). Lineage (NCBI taxonomy): Eukaryota > Metazoa > Chordata > Aves > Passeriformes > Dicaeidae > Dicaeum > Dicaeum eximium. The sequence continues at coordinate 4,341,178 of VWZP01004826.1, read as the reverse complement.
AAGCTCTTTTAAAATTGGTGCTTTTGGCATTTTCTCCCTAAACAGTGTTTTGCAATATTACGTACTAGTTTAATATTTATACCTTTCTATGCTGGTGTATGCTCTATAGCTTAGATTTAAGTTTGCTTTTTCTGTAAGGGAAAACAATTAGTTGTGTTGTCATTTACTTACTGAAAACTTAAGTTTTTTGCCTTTTAGTTTTAGGAGTTTTTCTAGTTCTAACAGTACAAAAAAGAGTATTATTGAGTTAATATGATGGTTTCTGAATGAGATGTACAAAACCAAACTATTTTAAATTTGGGAAGAATGGTAATTTACTTAGATTTCTTGGGTTAATCAAACATACAGTTTGTAAAGTATGTATTTTTCTTTTCTTAGGTTGCTGATATGTTGTTGGAGCTTTGTGTTACAGAACTGGAAGATGTAGCAACTGATTCACAAAGTGGTCGTCTCTCTTCACAACCAGTTGTGGTAGAGAGCAGCCATCCATACACTGATGATACATCTTCTAGTGGCACAGTTAAAATACCAGGTACAGAATTATTAGAATTATGTTGCTAAGATTCAATTATTTTTAAGCCTGCCTGCATTAAATTGTTCCTTAGCTTACAAAAATATGTATTGAACTTTTAAAGCCATGTTATGTGTCCTGTTGCTATAAAATAGTATTTCTTGAAGCTGATTTCTTACATGCTGATGAAAATCTCGATTCTATACGATGTGCATTTCTGGATTCACTGGGTGTGATTCCAGTTGCATATCATTGCTGTTCTCTATTCAGTTATGAAGCTGAGAAGGACTGAGTCTTTTTCAGTTTAGTAATTGAAAACTCATCTTCTAGTCTTGAGCAAGGGAAATACTACTTTGTTTTAATGCTGTCTTTTCATTTAGTACTTCCTTCAGTAATTTGCTTGGTACTTAGGAAAAGTTACAGACAAGAGAGAGCTATCTGCCTTAACTGTAAATAGGCATTTTTTATCTTTTGCAACTGTAGTTTTGAATGTTCTGGTATGGTCTTTTGTTTGCCAGCCCCATTCACATGAGCTTGCTGTGATTTAAGCCTTGCAGTGCAAAGAAATTACAGGCAAATAATGTCATTAAATCAAAAGAATTTATTTTTTATTAATGGGTGTTACGGCTTTGAAACAACTGTGTTTGATTTCATGTGGACTTCTAAAATGCTGCATTTGTCTGTGGTATTGATTGCTCTGTAGAAGTGTGTGAACTCTTTGTTGCTGTTTAGGTGCTGAGGGGCTCAGGGTAGAGTTTGACCGCCAGTGTTCCACCGAGCGGCGTCACGACCCACTCACCATAATGGATGGCGTCAACAGGATTGTGTCCGTGCGCTCAGGTGTGGCGAGCGAGCGCTTCTCTCACGTGTCGTGTGTGGCTCACTCCTAAAGGCTGAATGGAACGTGCCACTGCTTCTGACTGACTCCTTCTTAGGGATGGGCCAGTAAAAGAGCAAAACCTGTGCAAATTGATACTCTTACAAACTGAAAAGTCTGTAGAATCTAGACGCCCAGATAGATCTTGTGTCTTTGGATATAGGGAATGTCTGGAAAATGCATGTTAGGTAGTCCAGTTCTTCCAAAGAGCAGACAGAGTGTCAAATTCAGTCTTTAGCACCCTTGCCAACATATGTGAATTTCTATATAATCAAAGTGTATTTTAACAAATTGGAAAAGGATAGTTGTTTTGCTAGCCTTTTCCTTTTTCAGGTAGTACTTAGAGAAATTTCAGCTTTCATACAGTCAAGACAAATGCTCTTCTGCTGTGAAATTTCCAAAATAATCGCTTGGTGCTCTGTCTTTCTGTTTCCTGCTCCGGCCTTTTTATGTGACACTACATGAATTCTTCACATTTTTAATCTAGATAGCTCTGATTTAATTTTTAAGCAGTATTAATTTCTAGTAGATTTTGGAGGAATATTTTTAATCTCATCAAATTTTATGTTGAACCTCTACCCATACTTGCACATTATGTGCAAGGGTCTCAGTAGTTACTGTAGTCACTACTGTAGTAGTTACTCTGCAGTCATAATGTGTGCTTTTCATGCTGACCCATTTTTCCCCAGAGGTGTTTCATTACTGAGATATTTCTGGTTGATTCCTGGCTGGAAGCTGTAAAGCTTAATTTAATGTGTAGGTTATTGTATGTTTTTGTAATGTGAAAGATAATTTAAAATAGGACAGTAATAAGCTCGTATAGTTGCCTCCTGCTTGTGATACTAGGCTCTCTGCTAGCAGTGCAGAGACTTTTTAAGACTTGGTTTTGAACTTTTTAAGACTTAATGTAACATCTTTACATTTATGTTCATGTACTTTACATAGCCTTTTTCCTTGAATGCCTTTGTGAAATGCTTATAATTTTAAACCAATTGCTATTGATGTGTATTGGCTCAGACAGTACAGCTGAGTGTGTTTGTCTTGCCTGCTGTAACAGGTCGTGAGTGGTCAGACTGGTCTAGTGAATTACGAATTCCAGGGGATGAGTTAAAGTGGAAGTTCATCAGTGATGGGTCTGTGAATGGATGGGGATGGCGATTCACAGTTTATCCTATCATGCCAGCTGCAGGTAAGGTATCACATAAAACATTTACAGGAGGGCAAGAGTAGATTTTGTTTGCTTTTTACACTGCACTTATTGCATGGTATTTACATGCCAGAGTTCAATAGTTCATTTACATTTATACTAACAAAGCATTTTCATTCATACTTAGGAAGCATTTTCAGATAAGTCCTAAGAGGTGCATTTGTACAGAGAAGAGAGAAAAATATTTTGTAGTCACTCTAGTTTGCCTCTTCATCAATGAAAAGAGGATGCTTCTGGGACACAAGACTGAAATGCCCATATTTTTTAAAATCCACCTGTTTTAAAATTATGTAAATTAAGTAATGAAAGTGCATCCTTCTTCCTGTCTCTTCAAAGGGAAATCAAATAGATAACTCATGCAGACTAGCACCCTAGAGTGCTGTGTTTGGTCAATTAAATCCTGCCTATGTTCTGTTCTTATTTCAGTCTGAGGACAAACCTTCCCCAGCTTTTTCTTTTGTTGTTCTTTTTTGTTTCTTGCAGGCCCTAAAGACCTCCTCTCAGATCGTTGCATTCTTTCATGTCCCTCCATGGATTTGGTTACGTGTTTGTTGGATTTTCGCTTAAATTTTGCTTCCAACAGGAGCATAGTTCCTCGCTTGGCAGCTTCTCTTGCAGCTTGTGCTCAACTGAGTGCCTTAGGTGAGTACAGTCTTAAAACTAGGTCTGCTTTTTTGAAGTTAGGATGATGGTTTTAAGTAATTAGGTTCTTTGTGTGCTTGTTTTTCCTCAGCTGCTGGCCACAGAATGTGGGCCTTGCAGAGGCTGCGAAAGCTGCTCACCACGGAGTTTGGCCAGTCCATTAACATCAACCGGATCCTAGGGGATAATGAGGGAGAAACACGAGCTTTGGTAAGAAGGAAGTTGTGCCTCTTCACATTTTTTCACATTAAGATTAAAGTGCTAGCCCTGATCTACAGTGTCTTTTGTGTTCATGGCAAAACAGGAAATGGCCAAGTGAATAGTCTTGCACAGGTCTGCAAGTCTGTAAAGGTACTCCAGTTCAGAAAAGAAAAAGTGGCTAATTCCAAGACTTAACATGTGTGCTTTTTGAATTGCCAGAAAGGGGTAGAAATGTTTTGTTTGAACACGTGGATGGAAATGGTACTTCACACAGCTAGCTGTTTGGGAAGTTATTTGTGTTTTGTCACAGTCATCTAAATTATGTACTGCCTGTAATGCATGCACTGTGACTAACTTTCTAATTGTGTGATGTCTCTAGAGTTTCACAGGGAGTGCTTTAGCTGCTTTGGTTAAAGGTCTTCCAGAAGCTTTGCAGCGACAGTTTGACTATGAAGACCCCATTGTGAGAGGTGGCAAACAATTGCTCCACAGCCCTTTCTTTAAGGTAATGCAGTACAATCAATAAAGAACACATTAAAATAGTTCTGGGATTTTTTTTTTGAGATGTGCTCAGCTCACTAGTCCTATATCAGTAATGTTTACTGACAAAATAAGAATCCTGCTTCTGAAAGGAGAATCAAATACACAAATGAAGGAGTACTTAGCTAGGCAGAGAAACTCAGGAAAACATCTTGTAAGCACACCTTTTGAGAAGTGATTTTGAGTTTTCTTAACAAGAGTGTTGTATATTTCTATTTAGTTAGTTTGGTACTCCGAAGGTTTTATTTACATTCAGTTGGAAAAAATGAAAATGTCTAAATGGATCCTGTACTTCAAAGTAAAAATAAGCTGAGGAAGTATAGAGAAGAGCAAAAAGAATATAAGGTGAAAAAGCCTCCTTTGAAGTATAAAAGTGAAACTAAGAGAGTGTACCTATCTTAACAGATAGAAAATCTTAAGAATTTATAGAAGGAGGAAGTAATATGTTGTTGACAATATTAATCTGAAACATTGGTTTGAGATTGAGTCAAACTGAAAATCAGTTGAAAATTCATTGAATTGTAGAAAGGAGACTTAGTTTAGAAATGGAAGGTAAAATGTTAAGCACATGGGATTTGATGTGGAAAAGGTAATTAATCTGGGAATGTTTTTCACAGGGAGGTTATGAAAATTTCTGTATTGAAAGAGGAAATTAGATACCTAACCATGTGAGATAGTGGGGCTACACTTGATGTTACCCCATCCATGAGGGTAATGAAGATGGTTCTTAGTGACTTTATATGTCTTTGAGCCTGTTCAGGCCTGAACTGGCCTATGAGCTGTTCATCTCTATCAAACACATACTGATTTTTATTGCATATTTTTGATACCTCTGTAAAATATTTTTTTTTTATTGTCTGAAGGTGCTTGTGGCTCTTGCTTGTGATCTGGAGTTGGACACTCTCCCTTGCTGTGCAGAGACACACAAATGGGCCTGGTTCAGGAGATACTGCATGGCATCCAGGGTTGCTGTGGCTCTTGATAAAAGGACACCTTTACCTCGCCTTTTCCTTGATGAGGTACTGCAGGAATACTTCAAATGGTCAAGGAACATGTGAAAGTGTCCCATGTAAAAAGATGCACTGAGTTTGAATTATTTTATGCCAACTGTGATAGGAGTAATCGATAATTTGAATAATGTTGTTTAATGCAAAATATTTCACAGGTGGCAAAGAAAATCCGAGAATTAATGGCAGATAATGAAAATATGGATGTTCTTCATGAGTGCCATGATGTCTTTAAGAGAGAACAGGATGAGCAGCTTGTCCAGTGGATGAATAGGTAATTTCTTTCAACTGTTACTGGTTTGGTCTTGTGATGTTTTGCTGTTGTACTATGATAAACTGCATTTTTTGTGACTTTTAAAAAATTTTAAGATACTGCTTTGCATTTCCGGCAGACGACCTGATGATTGGACACTTTCAGCTGGAGGCAGTGGAACTATTTATGGTTGGGGTCATAATCACAGAGGACAGCTTGGTGGAATTGAAGGAGCAAAGGTTAAAGTCCCAACTCCATGTGAAGCTCTTGCCACCCTTAGACCAGTGCAATTAATTGGTGGTGAACAGACTCTGTTTGCAGTGACTGCTGATGGGAAAGTAAGGATACAACAAATGATTGCTTGTTTGATTCTCTTGAAACATTTCACCCTCAGTCAGAATGGGTTTGGCTAAATGCAAAATAGTGTGCATATTACAGGGTTCACAATTATTGATAGTAGTAACTTTGTTGTATTTTTTTTTAAAGAATCTGAACTGTACCAACTCCACCAGTATTTTCTAGGGTTGCAGTTACTGTTGCCTCAAATGACTGAAATGAGAAATATATTTGAGCTCTCAATTCAGAAATGTGATCAGATTTTGTCAAATGAAGTTGTGTACAAGCAGCATGGAGTTCCCTAAAACTGGGGTGATGATTTCTCTCTAACAGGGGAGAGGTATAATGTGAGATTTTTCACAGTTGGCTAAATGTAAGTTAGATATTGCACGATCTAATTTCCTGGTGCTTAAATCCTGTGTGAAAAGCAATCTCAGTACAGAAGTTTAGTCTAAGGTATAGGAGAAAAAAATCAGTTCATGAATTTGAAAAGTGGGGTTTTTTTTTTTACACAGATGGCAGCTGTTAAGGATGTGATAGAGAATTTTAGCTATAGCTTTGTGAAACGGTTACATTCATCTAGTGATGTACTGTAATGATTCCTTGGGGTCAGTATCATCCTTGTTAATAATTCACAGAAGGGTAAACGGCGGATTAGTGCCATTTCTTGGCACCATTCTGTTGGAAGAAATCATTTTCAGAGAGACAAAAAGAGTGAGAAACAGTAATTAAAACTGTATTTATAGGATGGAAGGGAAAGAAGCAACTGTGTTTAGGTGTGTATATTCTACAGAAGAAAGAAAGAAAACCAGAATAGATCTGCTTGGAAGGAGAGCTACAGGCAACAGATGATTTCATAATGCTATCAAGCAAAGCTATGGTCTCTTGATAGTTTTACAGAATAAGCCATAGTATTTCACACTAAATCCATTAAGTCAGTGAGAGTTCTTAATGACTTGAATGTAGCCACTTTTTCCCTAAGCTTTTTGTGAAATATTTCAAAATACTTCCTTATTTTCCAAAAGAGAGAAAATAAGAAGCCTGTAAGAAACTGGGTTTTCTTAGACTTTCCTTGAACTGGATTTTGACATATATATATATATGCATTTTGACATATATACATTAAGAATTTGTCCCTAGAATTCATTTCTAGGGAATGTTCTGCATGAGGCAAACAAAACTAAATTTTATTCTTTACTTTAAAGCTGTATGCCACTGGATATGGAGCTGGTGGTAGGCTTGGAATTGGAGGAACAGAATCAGTTTCTACTCCAACTTTACTGGAATCCATTCAACACGTGTTCATAAAGAAAGTTGCAGTGAACTCGGGAGGAAAGCACTGTTTGGCACTGTCTTTTGAGGGAGAAGTTTATTCCTGGGGTGAAGCAGAAGATGGCAAACTTGGTCATGGAAACCGAAGGCAAGTAACACTTGAAAATGTTATTTTAAAAAAAGGTAATTGGGTACTTATCATAGTTGTTGTATATTAATGAATTTTTCTAGTCAAAAATAAATCCTTAGGGTATTAAACAGGAGCAAAGCAAATACTCAGCTATTTTAGGTGTCCTCATTCTCATTTTAAAAGAGGACTCTACAGTGGTGAATGTGAATGGTCTAGCCCAGAAATTTTGTCCAGACAGATGTTTTCTTTTCAGCCCGTGTGATCGCCCCCGTGTGATTGAGTCTCTGAGGGGCATAGAAGTGGTTGACATTGCTGCTGGGGGAGCACACAGCGCTTGTATTACAGCTGCAGGAGACCTTTTCACCTGGGGAAAGGGACGGTACGGACGCCTTGGCCATGGAGACAGTGAGGACCAACTAAAACCTAAACTGGTAAGAAACCTTTGGAGCTCCCAACAGTCTTAGTCCAGTTAATACCTTCTGATTTATAACTTTGTACATTTCTGCCTACAAACAGTGGCAGAACAGTGGAAAGTATTTGTAAGAAATGAACAAGCTGCCGTGATTGAAAGGATAAAATGAAAAAGGAGCTGCAAAACTTTGCTAGTGGTCACCAAACAGCTTACAAGGAATTTATTTTAGAGATTTAAAGAAAATTTAATGAAATATGTAAAGTTTTGTGCTGCTTTGAATGATGGATTGTGCCCCCTGGAATCTCTTTCAAGTAGTGCTGAGAATAGGAAGGATGTGATGTATGTGGGTCACCAACCTCTTACTTTGTGATTCCAGATCCCATACTTCATCACTAGGTGGCATCACTTCAAAAGACGTGGACTAAATTCAGATTATGATGCAAGTGCTCAAAATTTGTAAACTAGTAAAAGACTATTTGAAAATAAGACTTTATTTTTTCCCCTTATCGTGTTCTGTACATGCCCAGAGTGCCTGAAATTATTGCACAGAATAGAGTCTTTGACAACCTTAGATGTTTTGTATTGTTTTCCCTGACATTGAGGTAAAAAAATTCAACTAGTTCACCAAATAAAAATGATAATAAATCCTGTATTTAAAATACTTTATACTTGAAAAGCAAAATGCTTTTCATTTTGCTGTTTGAAAAGAGAAAAGCTGTTAGAGTTGCCTTTATTTCCTTGTTCCTGTGCTGCTTCAGACTTGTAGTTCATCATCAGCTGTTCAAGCTGAGTTTGTCATCTTCTGTGATACTAAATAACTTTTATGGAGTCTTTTATGGTGAACAAAAATGGGTGATTTCATTCCAGGTGGAAGCTCTCCAGGGTTACCGTGTGATTGACATAGCCTGTGGGAGTGGAGATGCACAGACACTGTGCCTCACTGATGATGATACAGTCTGGTCCTGGGGTGATGGAGATTATGGAAAACTTGGGAGAGGAGGCAGTGATGGCTGTAAAGTACCAATGAAGGTATTTCTGTGTAATTTTTTCATCTCTGTAGAAACTATGATGTTGGTAGAGAATGCTGAAGGCAGATTTGTCAATGTGTGCGAACTTCCACCATCCTGGAACATCAGGATTCTTCTGGTAGTTGTTAAGAATTAACTTTGTAGGCTACAATAACAAGACTTTAAGCTTTATGCTGACTGATAACATTGCACTTGAAGGTTTTTTTTTTAAAAACATTGCTGGTTTAAATAATACTGCTCATTTTAATTTTGGTTCCTGTCAAAACATTAGGTTTTGCCAAGAAATTTTCATGTTTCCTTGTGTTAATAAATTTGCAAAAGTCATAAGGTGAGTCCAGAAAGGGGTATCAATTCCTTGAAAAGTAATCTTATTTTATATTGAAGTCTTTCTGTGAATGCATGGTTGACTTGGAACTTCTTCACATGTTATGGATGAAATCCACAGAGCCATTCAATTTGAGTTCCAGCATTTGTTCTGAAGGTGAATGTGTTTGTGAAATGTGTTTGTCTCTGTGTATACCTATGCACAGTAGATTTTAGATACTAAAGCCAGAATCACACTTAATTAACTTGGATACAGGTATCCCCATTCTGTTTCCAAATGTTTCCAGCATGGTGTAACATAATGTAAAAATAGCTTGTCCCATAGGACTGATGGTAATGCAGCATAAGGTCCTACACAGAATAAACAGGAAGAGACTGCTGGAGATAGAAATATTTCTGTTATGTCAGCAGAAGCACAAGCTCACATCATACAAGCTAAGGATGTTTATGAGTGTTAGTAGACAAAGCCTTATCATTTCTACTCTGGGCAATTGCAGAGTAACTATAGGCAAAACATACTAGAGGTTATCTTCAACAGTATGAAACCGTTTATGAAATTCTTCAACAGTTTATGAAATTTGAGCTTCTTTTTAGTACTTAAGCAGTAAACAGTAGAAAGATGAAAGGAATGGAATTCTTCTAAATCATCTACATAAACATTTTAATTTGTAAATATACATACAGACATACAGTAGCGTGTTATATTTTACTTAAGATACTTGAGTCTACAGTCTCCTTCATTAACTCACTTAATTTTCATTTGATATTATTTTTTTAGATTGATTCCCTTACAGGTCTTGGAGTGGTTAAAGTAGAATGTGGATCACAATTTTCTGTGGCACTTACCAAATCTGGAGCTGTGTATACATGGTAAGTATTCTGTATTTGTTATTTCTACAGTGTTAGATGTCACCTTGTCTGTAACAGATACCAGTGTTACACTTCCTTCACTGTTTTGATCTTCAAAAATTTTTTTGAGTTCTTGAGTCTTGGTTAGTAATAGAATCTCGCACTTTGGGGAACGTTTTCTAGTGCCATGAATGAAAAATCCAAGTATTTTGTCTTGGAAACATAAGCACAGGGTGATCATTCCAGACACTGACCACTGCAAGATGCAGAACTTCCAAGGAGGTCAGTAGAATAAGCATGAAGTGTCATGCAAGCCAGAAGGCAATAGCATAAATAACATTCTCATGTATTATCAAAGCTGTGTCTAGCTTGTGGCTGTAGTCTGAGAATTGGATTTTAGAAATCATTGTTTTAATCTTCCTTACACTAGTCTAAATTTTGTAGTTTAAACTGCTAGACTGAAATGTTTAAAAATACTTAGAAAATACCTTCCCAACTTCCCTCAGCTACCTTGTTTGTATGACATTTAGGTATCCTTAAACTGTATGAAGTTCCAGTCTCTGAGATCAGTAAATACACTGTTTTTGCAGATGAATGCTTCTAATGCTTGACTCCTTTAAGAGTTAAAAATAAAGACCACCCTCTGGAAAATATAAAGATAAAATATAAAGATAAATATAGTGGATAAAATATAAAAGGAACTGCCTAGATTAAGTAGGAACATTGTATTGGAGCTGTAAGAATCTGCACCGAGTCAGCAGAATCACGTCCATACAAAGTAACAATGATTCATGTTGAATGTTTAAAGAATATTTTGGTATTGGACTTAGTAAGTACATCTACAGGTCAAATGTCAGACATAGCCTGTTATTACATTTTTCCACAGTTAAAACACAGTTTCTAAATGTGTACTTCTCTGTGCAGGGGCAAGGGAGATTATCATCGCTTAGGCCATGGATCTGATGACCACGTTAGAAGACCACGACAAGTGCAGGGACTGCAAGGAAAGAAAGTTATTGCAATTGCTACGGGGTCTTTGCACTGTGTTTGCTGCACTGAAGATGGTATAAAAATCAAATCATTTACTTAGTTCTTAGCACTGAATTTGAAAAAGTTGAAATTTATCTTTTAGTCAGCTGTTGGTAGGTCGTCCTTGCTAAAAATGCTGGTTCTCTGTGAGCATGGACACGTTTTGTATTTGCAGATGTTGTGTATTTCTTGAGCAGCAAGCATGACATTGATTTAAAGTGAGCACATAAAACTAATCTGTTGAAAATTAATTCAAGTTGCATAAGCACTGGTCAAAGAAAAATGTAGAGCTCTAAAGGTGGATGGTCCACCTTTGGACCATAGAATGTTTGACAGAATGGTCAAACAGTAGCATTGAATGGACTTGGCTTTTTTTTTTTTGCAGATCCTTGTGAGTTTGTTGAAGTGTTTAACTTGCTAAATGAAGCACTGCACAAACAATATTGCTTCTTAAATAGCAGGCTGAGATAGTGAATGTTTGCTTTGTAGGAGATTCACTCCCACAATTAACAAGTCTGCACAATAACTGAGTGTTTTATAGGTGTTAGTGAAATACAGGTGCTGCAAATAAATGTGAGTAATGAATATAGCTGCAGAAAATGAATGCTCAGGAATGAGGTTGTTACTTTAAAAGTATTTCCCAATTATCTTGCAACAGCAAGCACCTACTTTAGTGTCTTGTCTGGTAATAGAGCTTGTTATAGGATTTTTGTCTCATACAAAATATTAAGCCTTTAATTAAAAGCCTTTAATACTGGCTTTGCTTTTGCTATGAAACTGTCAAATACAGGCTGTTCTTGATGTTCTGTAGTAGTATGGTGCTCTACCATCTCCTCCTACTCTGGAGCAGAACCTTTCACTTATACAAACTATGAGGAAAGAAATGCATCTTAGGCAGCTGCTCTGTAGAGACTGTGGACCTGACTGTGTCAATCAAGATGTATCTGCACTAGATAGTGGATTTCAGGATGGCCATCAGTCACCGAAATCTTGTTTAAAGCCCAAGGCCTTATCTGGTTAAATAACTGATAATTTCATAAAAAGGCAAAAAGGTTTTATATTAGCCTCAGGATAATAAATGATTTTTATTGGTTTAGGGGAGGTGTATACATGGGGAGACAATGATGAAGGGCAGCTTGGAGATGGAACAACTAATGCCATTCAAAGACCACGCCTGGTTGCAGCACTTCAGGGTAAAAAGATCAACAGAGTAGCCTGTGGCTCAGCACATACTTTGGCTTGGTCAACCAGTAAACCTGCTAATGCTGGCAAGCTGCCTACACAGGTAATGTTTTTGGCTTATTGAATTCAGGTTTTAAACATACTTAAGTGTGCTTATTGCTGACCTTTCAGTAGATGTATTTCCTTTCCAAATCCCTGCATATAAGCTCAGTGTGCTTTGTTTGACTTCAAGTTTGAGCCAGTTACTTTGTTTTACTTCTGTATTTCGAAAGGATTCCATTTTTCTGAGCTGAAAAAGCCTCTTCATTCAGTTTTTAATCCAAATGCGGAACAGTAACTCAGTTTGAAAATTGGCAGGAATTTAATTCTGCCTTGCAGCTATGAAAATGTTATGCGTTCCAAAGGAGTTCTTCATTGCTGGCTTTATATTGAGAAGACTTATTTTTTGAATATTCTGTATTTCAGTTATGCCTGGAAGTAGTTAACAGGATGTGAAAAGTATTTGTTTATGGATAAATTGTAAGATATGGAGCAGCACTTGTATTCTAGCCATCATATAATACTTGGTTCAGTTTAGATGAATACTATTAGTGTCTTTTATAAACAACTGAACTTCATGTATGAAGTTTTGACAGTGTGAATAAGTAAATATCTGAATTTCTAATTCAAGTTTACCTGCAAATCTAAAGATTGTTGTTCTGTTGAATACAATAAAGTGTATAATGTCTATAGGTATAATTTACATTTGGATATCATTGCCTTACCATAGGTTCCTATGGAGTACAATCATCTGCAGGAAATTCCCATCATTTCATTAAGAAACAGGCTTCTGCTCCTGCATCACATTTCAGAACTCTTCTGTCCTTGCATTCCAATGTTTGATCTTGAAGGAAGACTTGATGAAGCTGGCCAAGGACCCTCAGTTGGGTTTGACACATTACGGGGAATACTGATATCACAGGGAAAGGTATTTTATCAAACTCTTTCTAAGGGAGAGATTTGTAACCATAACAGAGAAGTGCTGTTTAAGCTGTTTCTGAGGAAAAAAGATGTATATCTCAAATTTGTTCTGTAAGTTGTGTATCAGCTACTTGCAATCTGATGATGCAAACTTTCTTTCTTTGTGTTCTTCCTACAGTGTTTTTCTCACTTCTACATCACAGTGCTTTTGTGTGTTGATCTTGAAAATAACTTTACACAGTAAATCTTCAGTTTGTAGTATAGCTGAATTCTTCTACAGTACTAAGTTGATGGTATCCTGGAAAAAGTGTAAGACAGCAGACAATGACCATTCTTACCTGTTTATATTTCAGTTATCAAGTTCAGGTGATATACTAGTTAGTGCAAAGCTCTGTGCAGATACAAACATGTTTTAAACTGAGCTAAAAGTGAAAATAGAATACTGAGGAGTTCAGTCTGAAGTGGTAGTGAAAGGGGGCTTTTGTAGTTAAGTCAGTCATGAGAAAATATAGGTAACTGTAATGCTTCAAAGCTGCAACACCTTTTCAAAACTTGAGAGATGATAAGCCATAAAAACATTATTTGCCTTCAGTATAATCATCAGTTTTGGGTCTGAATTTTGTCACTGTCATGGTAATTTGTCTAACTGAAGAAGAAAACATTATACAAACAGAATCTGCTGGGAGATATCTTTGAAAAGAGAATTGATTAAGTTTCCCCCTGCAGTGCTGTTCTGTGTCCTTAAATAAGACACATAGCCTGTAACTAGATTTCTTAGTATCTGTTGTGTCAGGGTCTCTTTCTCTAGACTCCAGTAAAATTGTGTAGTAGAAAACCAAGCTGTGTACATACTTCACAGACCAAGGGAAGTCATCAAAACCTAAACTAGAAAGGAAATAGTTGTTGCTCCGTTCATGACAGTTTTATTTGTTAATGGTATTAATTCTGAGTCCTTACATATGCAATGTTACATATAAGAATGTGTGTGCAGGAGGCACATTCAACCAAAGTTCCTTGAGTCTGCAGAATAGTTACAGAAAGGCTTCAGACATAAGATAAAATGGGATATTAGGCATAAATACCTTAGAACCATTCACGAGGTATCAAAGGTTGTGATGCCATATTCTAAGCATTTAAATCAAGCTTACCTTCAGAGAATCTAAAGACTTCAAAATCTTCTTAATCTTGCTTGAAATTGACTGCAAAATTATATCCAAATATTTAGTGAGGGAACCTTGGATACTTGAATTTGCCTTTTTAAAAAGTTTATTTGTTGTTTATTTATTACTTTCCATAGCAAGATGATCTCATCTTTGGCCTTTTTTTATTGTCATTCTCTGTGTTAATTATCCTCTATAAACTTATATTTTTTTTGTATAAACTAATTTATACTTGTACTCAGCAATACATTGGTTGATTAATAATTGTATCTGGGTGCAATGCAACCTTTCAAGACATGATTTTAAGTGGTACAGATGAGACTTTCTTCTTTACTTTTTTAGTATCCCCACTGTTTTAGACATGAAACAGGTTAGCACAAATAACAGGATCATTGACTTACACCTTTCGCCTTCATAATCTGGTGGTTTTTTTATTTCCTGCAAAATATTTTTATTTATCTGCAAAATATGTGCAGGGTTCTTAGTTGATTTCAGTTTTGCCATTATCTGATTTTTTTTTTTAATTTTTTTTTTTTTAGGAGGCAGCTTTCAGAAAAGTTGTGCAAGCTACTATGGTGAGGGATCGTCAGCATGGGCCAGTCGTGGAGCTCAACAGGATACAGGTATCTTCAGCTGAAATTCTGATTCACTCTCTTGTCTGTTTAGCCCAAATTGCTGTGTTAGTCAGAGCCCTTCCTTTGCTTCAGCTGTTTGGTATCTGAGTGCTAAAGAGTTGAATTTTTGTTAGAGAATCAAAGAATAAAGAAGTGAATGCAGTTTTAGGGCTGCTTAGATTCTTTTCAGTATGGTTTTATCCATAGTGCAGTAATTTGGGGAGAGGGTGACACTTGTTGAACTATGAAGTGAACGATTTAGACTCTTAAGGAGCAAAGTATGTTCTGCTTGATAAAGGACTGCCTTTTCAGAACTCACTATATTAGATAGTTCAAGAGAGTAGTGATTCTGATGCTTTTCTTCCCTTTCCAAATGCTCAGCTGAACGAAGAGTAAATAAATAAGAAAAAAAAAAAGAAGGGTAAGGAAAAAAAGGCAAGGAAAGAAAACTCTTGAATATAATTAAAATTTAGGATGATAAACTCTTGTTCTTTGCTGGTCATCACATGTAGTCATATTGATTGCAGAAGTCTTTGATACAGAAAGGCTTTTTTTCTTTGTCATTGATGTTAGGAAATGTAATGTGCCTTAGGCCAGATATGCCTTTTTTCCATAGATACTTCTGTAACACAGAATAGTAAAACACTGTTTTCATTTAAATAGACTGCAGCCTGATCTTAGAGTCCTCATGCATTTCTTTCCTGTTGTGGTGGATTTTTTTTTCCCCCATAATATACAAAACCATTACCGTTTGTGTAGTTAGAGTGGAGAAATTGTAAAAATTTAAACTCTTTATTTTCTTTTAGTGAACAGAAATACATCCTGTTTTGGCTGGACTCTGTTTCTACTTCTTTGCGATTTTCTGTGGACATACTAAATTTCTTGTGCTAATATTCTGTGACTGTGTTGTTCTAGTTTATTAGAATCATAGAATTGCAAAGTTTTTACATATTAAGTCCAACTGTATTATTTGGGAAGCTGAAGAGAGTACCAGAGATTTTAATTACTTTTTAAGTGTGTGAATTCAGAAAGTCCAATAAATATCTGGTATTTTAAGCAGGAAACTAGTGATGAGTAGGTTTTGGAATAGGGTCCTCCTTCATTAATTGAGACAGGCTTTCTCTTGTATTTCAGTTTTTTATTTAAATCTGTCTTGCACCCTAGAAAAGAATTGGTAGCTTCCCTTCTTCATAACTTCTAGGGGAAATAAAATATTGCTGTAACTAACTCTGTCAGTTTATCCAAGTGAAGACTAAAAAAGGTCATGTTCATAATGTGCCCTGATTACACAGTACCAAATATGGCTTACAGTTTCTTCAGTTGGCTTTTGCTCAGAATGAAAATGTGGATTCTGAAACTGTTTTGATCCTTTATAATATTTAATTGAAGGTTCAAGGCTGCTCTATGTAGTCTTGAAAAAGCTAAATGTCAGTGTTAAAAATTTTCTTCTTATTTGAAGTTGTAAGTTTAAGTGCAGCTGGGCTTTTAAGACCCCTTGGCTTTCAGAAGACTCTTCTTGCAGTTCATAGATTATGTGGTGCAGTCAGTTCACTTCATCTTCCTTGGTGTAAAAAAACCAGATGAGTTTTTAATTTAAACTTTCCGGGTGTTGACTTGTCTTTTACAATACTTCCTCAGCATCCCTTGCTCTTTAGTAGTTTCTTTGGAAGTACCAGAACTGAACATAACAGCAGTGTAAACCCAAGCAAAGCAACACTCCCTTGTCCTGGGGTCCAGTGTTACAGGGACTAGATTCCTTTAGAGTAGATCACATTCACCTTACATACTTCTTGGCCCTGGGTCTTTTCTGTTGGGAGCCTTGTAATGGTGGGACATGGTGGTTTTCTGTAGTTTTTCTGCTCAGGGTATGTGAAAAACAATGTGATGGCTGTACTGTAAGTCAACTCTGTGCCACCCTGGTGTTTCTATAGCACAAAATGGAGTGTAGATATTTTATGCTTTGAGCTGTAGCATGAAGGCAAGCTTGGATGGACAATATGAGATGCTGTTGGAGGACGGCATAGGGCAGAAGAAACCAAGTTTCATGCAGGTTTATCCATACTACTTTTTGGGAATAGTCATAAAGTAAAATGTTCCAAAACAGCACCTGGGCCCTGTTCTGGAAAGGTGTAATATAAATGTTCAAAAACTAAGCCAGAAGTGAACGAACAGTTAAATGACTAGACAGTGTTCCAGTGCACAGGTTACTTACTGACCCTCTTACTTGCAGATCAGATTTTCCTAGTGTTTAAGTTGTGGTGTAGTTCATGCAGTGTCAAATGGACAGTGTGTTTTGACCTCTCAGCAAGTACTTTCATAATGCTCTTAAAACACATCTTTGCACAGCAGTTGAAAGGAATTTCTTCCTTCTCAAAAGGAAGTGAATTTCAGTTATTAAGGAACTTTATACTTTCTACTTTCATGAATGTAATACAGCAAGGAATCTCCTGGTTTAATGTTCTTTACTCTCAAAGAAGGAATGTGATATGTATGGATATATGAAGTACCACTTTAAGACTAGTTTCTTCCTCCTTACAAGGATTCCTTATGAAATGTGGGTTATAGGAATCTCACTAACCTGATGAGTAAAAATGATCTGATCTTAAAGTAGACGCAGCATATAAATGAATTAATGATTTGTTCTTTTTGATTATCATTTCAAATTAGGTAACATCCCTCCTTCCTATTATTGTCTTCTCCCTTATCAAATGTACTTTTAAAGAACATTCATTTAATGATAGCCTTTATTTTCCTACACTGATCAGGCTAAGTTTTTTTTTTTTGGTCTGCTTGTGTAGAATAGTTTTTCTCTAGTCTTGACGTTTTTATACTCTTATTTATTCTGTAGCATTTAAGTTTGAGCATAGAAAACTGAAACTCACGGTACAAGTGAGAACTGTGTCTGCGCTTTGAGAATTATTACATGCTTCTCTGCATCTTCTGGTGATTTTGTGACATCTTTGAATTGTTTGTTTTCTTCATAGATCTGTCTTTACTGTATATGTTTCTCTTTCTTAGCTGATTCCAACTTAGAAGCTGTCATCTTTTTGTAAACCATTTTTGTTCGTGTCTGAGTGCATGGCTTTATGTACTAGATTTCTCCCAGCTTCTTCTGAGAAATTTTTCTGAGTTGAAGAGAGTCTCACAGTATGGCCAGTATTTTTCAAGCTGCTTAAGACTAATACAGAGTTTCTCAATTTAAAACTTCTTGGGCATACAAATTTTGCAGAAATCCAGTGAATTAAAGCCAGCTTTTGTTGATAGAGAACATCATACACGAGGAGGGTCTGGGTGTCTCAGCCTGTCACTAAAACTGAGAGAAATCTGGTTGTTGTTTCATCCACTGCATTTGCAGTCAGGACAGGTTGAGAAGATAAATTGCGGAACACCAAGCGAGAGAAAAAATGTCTTGTGTTTCTTCAGCTCTCTGTTCACTTTCCATTTCTTTCCTCTCTGTACTACTGAAATACTTTTTGTATTCTTACCCTCTCCGTGCATCTCTTGCAGCAAAATCCATGGGAATTTACTTCCATGCCAATCTTTCGGATATCCATCAAATATTAAAATAGACTTTTTCTCTAGGTGCCTAAGAACACATTACCTGTGTATCTATATACATATGTGTTTCAGTAGTATTTACTCTTTTCTAGAGACTCCTAGTAAGTATCATAGATGCATATTTAGTAATTACTATTAATGAATATAAGAATAACACATTCATTTTTCTGGCCAACAGCACAGTCTCTAATCTGTCTCATGTGTGAAAAACTTACCCAAATTTGTCAGTTGAATCTATGAATAGAGATAGGATGAATTCACTAAATGGACTGAAATCAGAAAAACTGAATTAGCCAAGTCATCAGCTGCTTCTTTAGAAACAAGAGAAGTCTTTATCATCAGACTTCATCTTTGCTATCCCTCTCTCTTTCCATTTTCTTTTAAAGCCGAACAGATAGAGTGCTGATTAGTGACAGATGAACAAAGAATGCTTGGAAATTAAAGATAAGGTGTTGGTGGTTGGGGGAACTGAAAATTCCTTACTTATCTGCACAGTGATGCCGGTTGAAATATGTCTTACAGTGACTTTTATAATGTGCTTACTCAACAGGTAAAACGTTCCAGGAGTAAAGGAGGACTGGCTGGACCTGATGGTACAAAGTCAGTGTTTGGACAGATGTGTGCTAAAATGAGTTCCTTTAGCCCTGATAGCCTTCTGCTTCCTCATCGTGTTTGGAAAGTCAAGTTTGTTGGTAAGAAAATTCTCAACACTCCACCCCTTCCTACCTTGCACTTAACTTTACAGTTTTCTTGGGATTTACTCTTCTGGAGAACCTGAAGGAAGGAAGAAAGGGATCCAGAAAAACAATGTATGTGTGTGGGCAGAGGAAGGTGTTAAAATGCTGGGAAGTAAAAAACCTTTCAAAACGATTTTATAAAACCCCTCAAGATTAATGGAAGTGTGTCTGTAATTCTCTTCAGGTTTTGGGGCAGCTCTTCTGCTTACAGCAAACATTCTGCAAATCCTAAACCTAATTTTTCAGCTGTCTGAATTGGCAAATAGTCCTGGCTAGCTAGTTTTACTGGTAGGGTAGTTTTTACAATTCGCCTATCACTCTGAGCTTTTTAATAAAAAATACTTTAGATTGAAGAGCCATTCTATGTATTGTATATGGGCTAAATAAAACATACCTACTTTAAAATGACACTTATGAAAAAGCAACACTATTCCTTTTATATTTCTGTTGTATTTTATTGTGATTAGAATACAGCACAAAATATTTTT
This sequence comes from Dicaeum eximium, assembly GCA_013396995.1. Taxonomy (NCBI): domain Eukaryota; kingdom Metazoa; phylum Chordata; class Aves; order Passeriformes; family Dicaeidae; genus Dicaeum; species Dicaeum eximium. Next base: position 4,321,861 of record VWZP01004826.1, on the reverse strand, counting down.
TCACTCTGTTAAAATAGTATTTTTGGTATTGTGATATGTCATATAATCTAAATAATACATTTTGCAATGAACTGGAAACATCCAAATACAGAGCCAGACTTGTAGGGTTTTCGTATGAAGGGATACTACACTGCAGCTTTTAGTAAACTTTTGTTTACTTGATTATCCCCAGAGATGAAATAGAGTTTGTTTCAATACTTAAGTTATTTTTGAATATTTAATTTTGAGCCTTTTTTTGTTTTCCAAGGTGAATCTGTGGATGATTGTGGTGGAGGTTATAGTGAATCAATAGCAGAAATGTGTGAAGAACTTCAGAATGGGCTGACCCCTCTGTTAATTGTGACGCCAAATGGAAGAGATGAATCTGGAGCAAACAGAGATTGTTTCCTATTAAATCCTGCTGCCAAGTCACTCCTGCATATGAACATGTTTCGCTTTCTTGGTAATTTCCTAGCAACTTTGTGACATTCTGTGTGCTTTATGTGTACTCAGAATATTGGGAATCTAACAAAACCAATGGACTGTCTTTAAACTTACAGGTGTGCTTTTGGGCATTGCTATCCGGACTGGCAGCCCTCTGAGCCTCAACCTGGCTGAGCCAGTGTGGAAACAGCTTGCAGGAATGAACCTAACAATTGCTGATCTCAGTGAGGTGAGAAGGAAGTTCCTGGGTAGGATATAACTTCAAGAGGACAAGCAGACTCTGGCATAAATTTCTCAAATGATTGGTTTCCCTGGTTTTTATGTGCTTGTATTTTAACTGGCCTTTTATATTTTGAGCCACTATACAAGGATGATTTGTACTGACTGTTAAAAGTGTAAATTTAGGTTGCTTAAAAGTAGTTAAAAAATGTATTTGAATTCCTAGAGCATTCTCAAATCTTCCCATGGGTTTGGCTAGGCAATCTTTGTGGTTCAGTTCTTCCCCATAGACCTTTCTGTAGCTGTTATTGTCTGTTGTACCAAGATGTGATAACTCATTTGAGGGCACATGCCTACACTGTTCTGAAGTAGAAGAAAATTCAAACTGATCCTAGTTTCTACTCACATACTGAATTTCACAAGCTTTCAGTTTCTGATTACTGAGCTCAGTAAATGTGGAGTAAGACTTAGGTCTTCATTATGAAGAAAAGTTCCTTCTCAAATACTGTCACATAAAAATGTACTTCCTATAAAAGCATTGAGTCATTTACTTGTCAGTGAGGGGATTCCTTTTGTACCAAACCCTGTGCTGGTAGGGATGATTATGCTTTTAAGCTTTAAATCCATTTTCTTATATGATACAGTTTCTTGGCAAATGCCCTCCAGAAAGATTGACACCTAGAATGCACTCTCCCACTATCCAACATAATGAAATTTTATGGCTTTGAATTCAAGTTAGATGGATTGTGGTCAGACATTGGTCAAAGCTTTTGGCAGGTGACACATGCACTGCTTTTGGTATGCAAGAGGTGCTGTTGCATAGTACTAGTAAACTGACTTTAATTTGGGTTTCCTACTTTCAAAGGTTGATAAAGATTTTATTCCTGGGCTTATGTACATTCGAGACAATGAAGCTACTTCAGAAGAATTTGAAGCTATGAGCCTCCCATTCACTGTGCCTAATGCAAGTGGTCAAGATATTCAGTTGAGTTCCAAGTACACCCATATTACACTGGATAACAGAGCAGAATATGTGAGGCTGGCAATAAACTACAGGTTTGTTGAATAAATCATTAAAATTACAGATATGAATATGCATTTTTAAAAATATACATCAGCTTTTAGACAATATGCTTCTTTAGTCTGTTATATACAAGTATTATAATATTTTCATGTGGTTACAGTTTCGATTTGCTGATTTCACTGACTGTATCTAAGGAGAAAAATCTTAATTTTTAGGAAGCAAAATAAACGAGCGGGTGTGCCTCTAGATTTGTCCTGACTGAGCAGTTTTGGCAGGCAGTTTTACTGGTGGAGAAATGTCCCATGCATGTAATTCTTCCTGTGGGCTAAAGTAACAGACTTGATCAGTAAGCTTTTTGTGAAGAGAGCTTAGATCTAGTACTGCTGCACTCATACCTTTTCATATGATCAACTGCAGTCAAGGGCAGTATCAGCTGAATTCTTCCTCCAAGTTGGAATGTACAAACCAAAATGTTCATTCCTTGGGTAGGACACTGATGCACACCCATGTGTTTGAGAAGACTGGCCTTTGGTTGCTTATGTGGCCAGGTATTAATCTAGATGAGTGCATCTCAGAAACAATCATAAGCATCTTGTATCTGAAGCTGTGGGCCTAGTACCTACTGAGGTATGTAAATTTAGATAATTTGGATAAGAAACTGGTTCAGGCTTGGTTTTTTCAATCCACCATATTCCTCTTCTTTAGAGAGTGCTTGAGCAAGACTGTATCATCACAGTCTTATATACTTGCTTATTAGTTTGTGGTTATAGTGTCTGCCAACAATTATGAATTACAGCCTTAGTTCNCCCCCCCCCCCCCCCCAAGTGGTTATGAACCAATACTTAGACCTGTTTCTGACACTAAAGGGAGATTTCATTTGGAGCTGATATTCCTGTGAAGAAATGCCTTTGCTCCTTTGCCAGTTTTGCTCAGAGGACATGCGCATTTCTAAAGCATTTTACAGTTAAAAGGCCTTGTGGAGAAACATTTAAAGGTTAAATATCAAGTTTTTTAACTATATGAAGCCCTTTAAAGGGAAAAGTTGCACCTGACTAGAATCCATGTGGAAAAGTGGATGCAAAAGACCAAACTTGTCCATCTTTGTTTATTTTGGTGGTGACTAGCCTGAGGATGGCACTTAAAAGAGATGGGTCTCTGCTCTGGAGGGCTCTGTAAAACATCTTAGAAATTATGACAGGGAAAAAAATAAGCCAAACACAAATCATGTGTGGCATTAGAAGCAGCAAAATGTTACTTATCTGTGCCTGTCCTGAAATAAAAAAGCATACTGTCCCCTCAGAAATCCTCTTTTAGTTCAGAGCCTTTTTTTCTTTATACCATAACATGTCTAGTACTGAGAATTTCTGAAGTTAGAGTTTTGAGATACAGCCACTCCTTTTCCAAGAGCATATTGTTTCCAAATGGGATATTGGTTTGTTTTTGCTGGGCATAGCACAGGAATAATACTGGAAATAAAATATATAAAACATTGGGAGATATCTCCTCCATATTGAGCTTGCTGTGCAGTAGGAATTGGTGTAGAAAATTAAGTATCTTGTAATAAATGATTGATAATGTTCTTTGGTACATAGCTGGACATTTGAGGAGAATGGTTGAAGTTGCTTTGATAACACAGTAATTGCTATATATAATTGCTGGAAGTGACATTCACAGAAACTCTGAAAATGTTTCTTTACAGGCTTCATGAATTTGATGAACAGGTTGCAGCAGTTCGTGAGGGGATGGCCCGTGTTGTTCCAGTTCCTCTTCTTTCACTCTTTACAGGATATGAACTGGAAACTATGGTATCAATTTCTGCTTTGTTACTTCTGTCAGATTAACCTGGAGTGAGATTATTCACTCATTTGCTTTGCTAATACAAACCCCACATTAAATGCTGTTTACAATGATTGCTGTGTGGTTGAAAACAACAGTTGAAGGAAAGACCAGAAAATATTTAATTGCCCTCTTGGTGTTAGTAAAATTATTTTGACATGGCTGAGCAGTGATATAACGAATTATTTCAGGAAGAAACAAACAAGCAAAACCAAAAAAGCCCCATATGCCAATGATCTAGAAAATAAATTGGAGATACTTGTCCTAAATTCAGGAGCATGCAAAAAGTTCATTACTGTTGCCTAATGGGATATTTAGTATTACTGTACTAGGAGACTATGCATGGCATTTCAAAGATCTGAATGCTCAGTTTGTCAGTTTAAAATCTAATTAAATATTTTAAAGGAAAGGAGGGAACAAATCACCTGTAATTGATTTGGTCAGACTCGTGTAGCCAATCACTGTATTTTATTTTTCAGGTATGTGGAAGCCCAGATATCCCACTTCATCTCCTGAAATCTGTAGCAACTTACAAAGGCATTGAACCAACTGCTTCCTTGATCCAGTGGTTCTGGGAAGTGATGGAGTCCTTCTCCAACACAGAGCGATCTCTCTTCCTGCGTTTTGTGTGGGGCAGAACAAGGCTGCCCAGGACTATTGCAGACTTCAGGGGGAGGGACTTTGTTATTCAGGTAATTCAGATATTGTTATTGTGTAGCATGGGGAAAGTTGGTGGCATCTTAAAAAGCTGGTAGTGGAGAAGTAGCAGTGTGACAGAACAAAAGCCTTATTTCATTAAATTGTTCTGCAGCTTTACATTGTAGATTCAACAGTGCAACAGTTGAATAATGTCTGTGACAGTTACATAATGTATAGAACTGTTCTTCTCTCTTGACTTGGACAAGTGGATATTCCTTTAATTTCCCAGCCATTTGTTTCTGTGAATTCTGATAGTTTTCCATTGTCGGGCAACTGTTTTTGCTGGCATTTATTTAGCATTTCATTCAGTTTAGTTAGTAATCTCAACTAAATTAAAACCACACAATCTTCAAATCATTTTTTGAAATCTTCTGAAGTAATAGCATCTTTTTTAGATTGCTCCCAACCACATTCATATATTCATAATCAAAGCAGCTCATACATGTCTGTTTTTATTTATTGATTTAGTGGAGGGAAAATGGATTTGGTCTCTTCATTGTTCTTGTAAGAAACTTCAGCATCACAATCAAAAGTATAACAAGGTGCTAAAAAAAATCCCAGTTATTATTTTGACACTTGTGTTTTGAACAGTGAAACAAAAATAAAAAATATATAATGCTTTTAAATTTTTTTGTTAACAGGTATTGGATAAATACAATCCTCCAGACCACTTCCTTCCTGAGTCATACACGTGCTTCTTTCTCCTGAAGCTGCCCAGGTATTCCTGTAAGCAGGTCCTAGAGGAAAAACTGAAGTATGCCATTCACTTCTGCAAGTCCATAGACACTGACGACTATGCCCGCATAGCGCTGACGGGAGAGCCGGCAGCTGATGACAGCAGCGACGACTCTGATAATGAAGATGCAGATTCTTTTGCTTCAGATTCTACACAGGACTACTTAACAGGCCATTGAAAATGAAATGCAAGGAATAGTTGTTAAAAGCATTGAGGCAAAATGCCAAAATGACAATGAAGCCAAGGACAGTTCAGGTTTCAAAACAGAGACTATATAGTCAGAGGGATGGTAATCTTCTGAACATGGGGAAAGTGTGTTTGCTACTCACAGTAGGACTTAAGGATTACAGCTTAATCCATCAGCTTAAAATAAATGGCACAGTATATGGGCATTTAACATTTATTTTAAGAGCTGAAAATGGCCCCCCATAATGCTGCACTACATTTAGAACCTTTGTGTTTACTGAAGTGTTGTAAATGTTTATATAAATATGGTAGTGCAGCATCCAAAAGGCAGTGAAACCTTTAAATTGTGGGTGCAATAGGTTTTTTCATATTAAGTGTTGTGTTCTGTGCATCTTCTTGATTGTATATTGGAAATACTGTGCAACAACGGAATAGTATTATAAATATTTCAGTTAACTTTACTAGAAGTTTGTTAAAAGTTTTTGAACATTGAATAAACATTATTCCTTTAAATTCTTCTATAGATAATTAAAAATGGCCAATAGTTTCACCTCCACCCCTGGTTTGTATATTTTAGCTTATGCATTATTTATCTCAAATTTGATACCTTTCTGTGAACAGCATCATAATTCTTATCATGGAAAGTGTACTGTATATAATTGGTGCCATGTAAATGCAAAAGTTATAATTTCCCTCCAAATAAAAGTTCTGCCACATTAAGAACCAGGATGTGTTTTTTCATGGTAATGCAGCTTGGACATGGGATGAACATTGAAACAGCTCTGCTAAGAAATGTTTCTGCAATGTACAGCTTTTGAACAAACTGCTCCACCAACAGCAGAGAGATTTTGTGACCTACAGTAAAATTGAGCAAGTACAGATAACATCTTAATTGTAGTGATTAGGTGCACCTTGTTTATGCAGTTGTTCCTTAGGCAGCTGTTGTCAGTAATGGTGAATTTATTCTTGGACATGTGGGAAAAAAATTTGAGAAAGTGTTAGGGAGAGGTGTCATGAAGTAGCTGAACATGAGGAGAAGAGTCTGATGGCACTCGTGTAACATCGTATCACTGAGAAAATTTAGTCACCTTACACTGCCTGGTCCTGACACGTTTGCACAGGACACGTAGATCATGACCCACTCCTGACCACATGGTTTATGCACTAGTTTTTCAAAATAGGAGAATAAGATTAATTGTGCCAAAGCACTAATATTTCGCTTGAAAATCTGTTAGTAGGTGGTGTCATACCATTGCTTCTGTAAATATTAGGATAGGTATATGTTGGTATTCAACGTTTTACAATTTAACATTTTACAATTACGAGTGGATTAATTATTTTTTAGTGTGTGCATTTGACTTATTTCCCAACTAGATTGAATATTAACTGTGATCACGACCTAAGTTTTCACAAGACAAACTTGATATTTCAGTATAGTGGTGAAACTATTGGTAGTTAGGTGTCAATGGTTTGAAATACGTCACCTTTAGAGTCCTCTGTTTAGTGTTAAAGGTGTCTTGTAATAAATGCCCCTTCCCTGATCTTCTGTCTCATTGGAGGTTCCAGAAGTCAGGCCTCTGCTTGGTCCTCCAAATTTTCTCTGTCTGCTGGTGAAAAACGCTCTGTCCTTTTGAGTCTTTAAGATGAAAAAACCTTTAAGAAACCTCTTTTATCTTTGCTGCTGAATTGAATTTCTCCTGAGGGTAAGGAGTGAAGAAGTAGTACAGAAGTGCTCACGTGGTTGTCTGCTGCCCTTCATCATACTAACACCGGAGCCTTGCAGGCATCCAGCCCGATCAAAGAGATTCTGTACTCAGCTTTTCAGGAGAGGGGATGAATGAGTCATGCCCAAATCTCAGTACAAGGTCTTTGACCAAGTTCAATTGCCATTCTTGAATTTCAAGCCCCATTTCAGAAGCATATGGACTACTTTAACTTGGATTTATAACTTGCTTATAGGAAAGAAAAACAGTGTCAGGGTTTTCTACCCAAGAAAAGCAAAAAGGAAGTGTGCTTAAGGTAAGGAATCTGTATGCATTGTTGCACTGAACATTGCATTGTTGCATACAATTGCATTGAACTGTAAAAGAAGTTTCTTAGGCCTCCTTCTTTGCTTTCCCACCCTAACAGAAGAGTGGCAGGGACTTTTTTACAGTGTGATGCTTGTCACCTGTGGCCTGACTTACAGCATTTCATAGATTACCAGCTTGGAAGGGGCCTCAAGACTCATCTGTTCCAACCTTTGTTGGCAAAAACACCATTTAGACAAGACTGTTCAGCATTCTGTCCAGCTGAATCTTGAAAGTGTCCATGGTGGGGAATCTGCCACCTCCCTGATGAGATTATTCTGTGAAATTTTTTTTTCTTCTAACAGTAATCTCCTCAAGAATAATTTGTACCACTACTCCTTTTCTTTTCCATGTCACACCTTGTAAAAAAGGAGTCTCTATCTTCTTTGTAAGACCCTTTTACATAGTGAAACATGGTCTCTCATAAAGCTTTTTTTCCTCAAGGTTGAACAAACCCAGTTCTTACAACCTTTCCTCACATGACAGCCCTTCCAATCCCCCGATCTTCTTTGTGGTCCTTCCCTGGATCCCCCGCAGCCTGTCCACATCTTTTTGCACAGTAGGGACCAAAACAGCACAGTATTCCAGGTGTAGCCTCACAAGGGCCAAGTGGGATAAAGACTACTTTTATCACTGCTGGTGATTTCATCTTGATGTAAGCCAGTATCTCGTTGGGTTTCTTTGCTGCAGCAGCACACTGTTATTCCTGCTGAGTAAACAATGTCCACCCCTTGCCACACATCAACCAAGCCAGTGAATGTGTCTTAAGAGGTGAGCAGTTCTGTCCAGCGTGATGTGCCCTTCATGAGTCCTTGCTCGCTTTTCCCAGTCATGGACTTCATCTAACTTGTGACAGCCCCCCAGGAGAATTTGTTCCATAATTTTCCCAGCGACTGAAGTAAGACTGATGAGCCTGTAACTTCCTGGATCATCCTTTAAGACTTTCTTTTAGATGGGGGTCACATTAGCCTTCTTGCTGCCTTCTGGGATATCCCCTGATCTCCACAGCTCTCCAAGGTTGTGGAGAGTGCACCCATAATGATATCAGCCCGCTCTCTTAAACACTCTCAGTTGGATAACATCAGGGCCTGACGCGGCCCACCGGAGCCCGGGCTAGCTCTGGGACACTCAGGCATTGCACCAGGAGTGGGGAACAGCTGAGGCCTGGGTTCTGCCCATGGCTGAACCTGATGACAGGGTTTTATTCAGTGACAAATCAGGGGGTGGATACAAACAACCCACCAATCCTCAGGGAGGAGTAAGGGGATTACATCCATTGCTTGGCGCCAACCGGGGCAGGCAGGAGGAGAGGGTAGGTGACATGGTCCAATGGGGCATCAAGGATTAGGGGAATTCCAAGGTCCAATGGGGCGTCAAGGATTAGGGGATTCCAAAGGGGTGGAACACTCAGGGATTGGGCCAAGGCAGGATTGACAGGGAAGGTTCAGGAACAAGGAGCAGGATTACAATGATAGGCAGGGAAGGAGCTGGAACAAAGGCTGGGGAATACCATAAAGGGAAGTTTCTGGGGAGGATATAATTCAGGGACAAACCAACTTGGGAGAGACACGGCGGTACATAGGGGCAAACTGTTTGACAGTAAACTTAATAAAATAAACATAAACCGCAACAAGGGCCCATCAATTTGTAGGGGTTGAGTTCCTGCAACACTTCACACACCAACTCCTTCTCCACTGATGATGACTCTATGTTTGCATCAACCTGGATTTTTGTTCCAAAGGCCAGAGGCCCAACCGTGCTGGTAAAGACCAAGGTAAAGAAAGTGCGAGAACTTCTGCCTTTTAAGCATCGCTGGTGACTAATTCATCTTTCCTGTTGCACAGCAAGTCCATATTTTCCTTCTGTTTTTGTTGGTTGGTTCCATACCTGAAGAAACTTTTTTTGTGTATTTGGGGTTTTTTGGGTTGTGTTTTTTGTTGTTGTTGTTGTTGGTGGTGGGTTTTTTTCTTTTTTCTTTTTTTTTTTTTTTGCATCTCTGGCCAATTTCAGTTCAAGCTGAGATTTTGTTTTTCTAACTCTGCAAACCCTGGCAATGCCCTTGTAGTTCTCAGTGGGTATTCATCCCCTTTTCCTCTAGCCTATACCCATCCAGTGTGATCCTACAGCCATGTGGGGAGTTGTACCATGTTTCCATTATTTCTGTGACATAATTTCTGACTGGATGCAGAGCCCCGATTCCTTGTGCTTGTTCCCTAGGCTGAATGCATTGATACACGTATATTTAAGGTGGTTAGTCCTGAGGAACATTTGTCCCTGCTTGAGTCTGGAGCTAGGTGATCCTTAACATCCCTTCCAAATCAAACCATTCTGTGATTCTATGAGCCAGCAAACTTAAATGAAAGATTCACCTTTCCAGAGAACATGGCAAAAAGCAATCCCTCCAGGCAGGGGTGCAGCAAGGAAAAGGAGAGGAAAACTCTCTCAGTCAACCCCATGACTTTTGTTTTCAGGGTGAGGCTTAGTGGTTCATTCAGTCCTTAGTGATATTAAACACACTACACTCTGCTACTACTGGAGGTCCCTGGGTGTTTAGTATCATGCTATGATTGTAATCGCACTGCTCAGCCCAGCACCGAGCGTGCCTTGCCAGCAGTGCGATGGCCCACAGGGAAAGCAAAGCATCCACGAACTTTTGATCCTTGCTCACAGTGTGCCGCTGGCAAGGACACAGACGCACATCCCAGCCCTGTTGGCTGTGCCTGGATGTACTCTGAAAGGCTCCACGCAACAGGTCATGGGATGTGGTCAGGAAGGAATGCAAATAACAACAGTACCCTTTCAGCTCTGGGCTCTGAAAGGTGGCATTCAGTGCCTGCCTGACACTCCTCCCGCTCCTGGCCCCGGCTATGCAGCAGCTCCACAGGCCAAATGCTTCCCATCTTCACCAGCCAATTTTATATTTATATAAAACATTTATATCTTGCTTCAGGGGCACAAGGGTAGGACAGCAGTGTCCAGGTGATACAGGAAGGTCTAGCAGGACCACTACATTGCTCTCTTTAAAAGAAGCTACAAATAGGAGAGCAAACACCCTTTTATGCACAAGCACATACGTCAAAAGAAGCATGAGACAGTACTTATTTCACAAGGGGAGCTTCATGTCCAAAAGTCATCCCTTATCCTTAGGATTAATCATAACTCAGCTGAGGCAATTACAAAGATAAACCTTTCTCTGTGTGGATCTCTCATTTACATAGAGAAACAAATCCTGAATGGCTTAAAATTCTGCATCTCACTGCACCTATGCTGGTCTCCACATCTATTCCAGAGTAACCACATGTATCCCTTCTCCACTTTCCCACTCTGCAGTGGTCTGGAATAGGGCAAGATAAATAATTACTCCAGGACTGTTACACCAGTGTCCATGCAGAGACAAATCTTAGTCTTGAATGGGGTTATGGAGCCATTATTTCTGTGTGTGAAACAGCAGAAAATAATGTTTCTAGCAGAGGTGAAACTAATTTGCTTAAACCGGGAAGTTTTTTTAATTTTTCATAAAAGGAGTTATGTGACTGCCAATATTTTTCAGCGAAGTTTAATAGTGGTTAACAAGGCTTTTCCTTCCCTTCAAAGTTACATATTCCTCTACCATTTTTTTCAAAATATGTGTATAATTAATAGTGATGCACTATGATAATTAATGATTCACACCTATTTTATATATGATTCTGCTAGGAAAGTCATAACATTATTAAATATTACTTAACACGTCCCAGTCTGTCTTACAAAAAACATTGTGTCAGTGTTGTTGAGCAGAAACATCTCTACCTCAGCATTTGCCAAATTGGTGAGAATTTTCTTTCTAGATTCTTTAAAGCAGAGGTGACTCCCATAAGCTCACTGGTAAAAACATCTCACCATAAATCCTTGTTTCCACGTTGGATTTGGACAGAGGAGAGGTATATTTCACAGGACACTCACTTTCACCTCACTTCACAGTTTTTTGTTTCTGAGCTTTCCTTTCCACTGATGTACCTCCATCAGACCAAAAAGCCATACTGAAAGGAAAACAGCTCTGCAACATCACCAGGGATGACCTCCAGGACCTTGGCCAACTTGGCACTTCTGAGCTGCACACGCATGTTCATCTCTGAAGGGTGGGTCTGATCACACAGGGTGCTGAGGATTGCTGAACGCTGGCAGTGCAAAGTCCATCTCAGTGGCAGGAAAGCATCACGTCACTTCATGACATGGATAGCTCACCAGATGGAAGACCTCTGCCATGCCAAAATTGCACTCCTACACAGTATAGCCCCATCTCAGAGCAGAATGTCATTCCCAAGTCGGCCTTTCAGGCTAGTGGAATGCTTAACCCAGAGCAGATACTCTGCAAACCCTCCCAAACCAGCAGTACCATGGTTATGATGTTATTAGGGACTGCTGTCTTCATCAGGCAACAGATGAGTTACTGAAAACTCATGAAATGACCACAAGACCAGCCATGTCAGTAAATGAGTGTGCAGTAGTTTCAATGCACCTCTTTCCCAAAAGCAGCAGAAGTTAATCCAGGCTCTCATGGGTAGAGGGGGCACTGACTATTCCTGCAAATGCTAATGTCTCAGGGTTGTTTTGAGACCATAAAACAAACTGAATCTCCCAGAAGTGCCACAGAACAATTGTTTTACCATCTCCTATGAGGCCTTAGCAGCAACTGTTACCACTCCATAATGGATGAGAAGGTGACACTGCCTGGCAAGAATGAAGCCTTGGCTTTGTCAAAGAATTGCGTGTAGAGATAATTTTCATCAATGCAGCCTATGTGATGAAACAGCTTTTCTGTACAACAAGGGAACTTTGATCTCCTGACTCCTGGTCCTGTGCCTTAACCACATAGGAAGCTTGAAAATCTCCCATGGGCTTGTCCTCCACTATACATGGGTATTTTATCCACACTGCAAACGGCCGAGACCAAGCAAGAGCATCTTGGAAGCAACTCTCAACCTGGTACTGACATCCTGCAGCACACGAGGCAGTACTTTTTTGTGGAATCCAGACTGAGATGCAAAACTAGGACTGAAACCAAAAGTGATTTCACTGCAGTTTGTCCTGTCTTCTTACATCTCCTTATTAAATATTTTAGTAACTCTCCCTCTGCCATGACTGCGCTCTCTATCCCGGGTGTACACTCAGTCACAAGGACTGAGTGGCAGCCACCGCTGAGATCCGTGTGGGTGTGTGGGAAAGGTGGTGCTAGCTGCTGGCACAAGTGGAGCCTTGGCATCAGCTGCTGGAACACTTGAGGGCCTTTAACTCCTTTGTTCCAAAATGAAAAATTCCAAAGGCTGCCAGGAAGTGCCCTACGTGTGTAACCCTGGTCATAAGTACCACAGACTGGAGCCTGGTCAGAGTCTCTGCCAGGAGGCAGCAGCTCCAGGATAACAGGAAGGAACGTGTGTGATTTGTACTCCTAAGTTTGTTTCTTTCCTGGTTTTCTCCAGCCAGTTTCCCCCCAGGCATCCCTGTCCTCTGCAGGAGCATGGAGGAAGAGCAACTCACCTAAGGCAGCCCAAATTTTTCTACACAGGTATTTAATGCATTTTATTTCTTCCTTCTGCTGTGCATAGCACTTCATAACCCACTGATTTCTGCATTGCTCAGGTCAGACAGCCCTTCTTTTATCAACCTAATTTTGGACATGAACCCTGTTCTCCAGGATGTTGCTAGGTCACTGTGATGAAACTGATGAAAAAGTGAGAAGCAGCAGAACCGGGAAGGACATATGCAGGAGTCTTTCTCAAAATGTCTTTCCAGTTTAGGAGAAACTTTCAAATTTTGCCTATAGTTTTACCTGTAAAATTTTGATGTTACACTTTCTTGCTTTTTTTTCTCCTATGTGTTGCTGGCAAACAGCATAACAAAGCTCAGCTGACCACCGAACCACATTGGCACGTTTTGTCCTCACACACTGATGAAGTTTTCACAGGGAAACAAGAAGGTTTATTCTCCTAGCTTAGACTTTATTTTCTAGAAATTTTGTACCCCATCTTTTTTATGGCTTATTGGCAATAATAAGTACATGCAAGTACCCATGAAAACTTAAGTTTCTTTTCACTTAGCACTGACCATTTACAAAAGAGAATCCTAGAGTATTTTACATTATATCCATGTCCTCCAAACAAATTTCTCAAACTGCTTCTGCTGAAAACTTTTTCAGGTATGATGCTAGTGCACCACATGTGAACTCAGTGGAGAGAGCTGATCAAAGATGAACAGTCAGGAAACAACTGAGACAATTCTACTCTGTGTTTTTGAGAAATCTTTGCACAATCGTAGTCACTGACCATCAGATGACTAAATGCAAAGAAGAATGGTGCCTTGCAGATATACCAGTAGCATTCACATTTGAGACAGATAATCAGCAGAATCAGCAGAATCTTTTCCAAGTATCAGGAGCATCAATTCACAAATAATTTCTGTGTCACATTCACAGTTGGGTTGTTTTGCTGCAGTTTTCACTTAAGACAAGGACATGACACTGACAGAATATTTTTTTCCACCAATTGCACACTTTTCAACTCCAGTTGAGTAAAAGAACTGTGTTGGCATGCTTCAGTTAACACCACAATTTTTAATAAAAAGGTTTGTTGGGAGATTAGCCTTGAAAGGCAACATCTGCAAGAAACTATACCTATACACTTTCTTCCATCTAAAAAGGGAAAATGTTTTATTAACGAGATCTTTGGAATCCACCACTTCTGCTTTTTCTAGAAGAGTACTGCGTGATTTACTTTTCCACATATGCTGATTAAGATGCTTGTAGGGGAGGCAAGTATATATAGGCCTGAAGACTTCTTTTACCAACATGTTAAGGAACATATACCATGATTATAAATGGGTCACATCCCCTAAACTCACTGATGGGACTCAGTGACCTTCTGTCTTTATTCAAAAGTTGTTTAGCAGCCTTCAAATACCATTTTGGAAGGTTGATTCCTTTTCCTTCTCAGACTAGGAATTTGCACTTAAAAGCCCATAAAGAGCAAATCCCATTTTTTGACCACTTGAAACATTTTTATTTTTTCAACAACAACTGGCTACTCAGAAATACTACAGCCTGTTAGGAGTGGTGGTATCCACCTGTCTAGAAAAGGCAAAGGAATCTCTGGCAGCAGGCTGGGCAGCTTGGTGAAGCAGGCTTTAGGCTGCAGGACTTGGGTGGTACAGCCCAAAGTGGCAACACTCCCACCATCACAACCCACGTGGCAATAAGCCCCATGTCTAAGTTGAAGGTCACCATCTGCAAACTCAGCATCTATTCTCCAAATTTTGTAAGTAGAGGCTTATTTAATAGAGCTGATACAGTCCGGAAAGTTTTTAATCTCATCCTGCAGTGGACAGCTGGCTGTGGTAAGGGCATCCCTTCTTAAACTGCTGATTGTGCCGATCCTTCATCTCCAGGCACTACAGCTGGGAGTTCAGACCTGTGACTTTTGTGTAGCCATGTACAGTTTCGGCACCCCTCCCTCCGGCGGGCTGGGATAATTTGTCTATTTGAGGTGTCTGTGTCCTAAGGAGGGCGGCGCGGATGCTCGCCCACCCAGCTTTCACCCAGCAGGGCGGCAGGGTGGCAGGGATGGGAAGAGGGATGCAGGAGTTGATCCTGCCTGCGGGGAAGGCGCTGCTGCTGCTGCCGGGCTTCCCTGCCAGGCCCCCGTCCCTGCTCTCCCGCCTGGAAAGTCCAGCAGGAATGCAAAAGCCCCTCTGTGTTGCTCTGAGCTCCGTAGTTCCACACAACAGGCATCCTGTTTTCAGGAACTTACTCCCTATTGAGAAGTGATTCCGAGAAATGAGTCCGTCCTTCACCTCTAGCAGGGACTTGTTTGGAATGCACAGGCTGTAATATCATCTCTCTATCTATCTATCTATCTGTCTATCTATCTATCTATCTATCTATCTATCTATCTATCTATCTATCTATCTATATCTCAACTTCAAACCCAGAATTTTCTCCCTAAAAACCTTGATACAGCTTAGGAACCCCCGTTTTTGCTCTGAAAAAGCAGACAACCAGAACCAACCCTAGTTTGCCACACGGCTCTGGCTAGTTCTGTGGAAACCAAGATGTGTGAGAACTTGGTATTACAAAAAGGATCCTTTTGAGTCCAGACCCCAATTAGCCCCTATTTCACTCTACAGACTTACAGACTAAAAATCCTAAATCAAAGGAGCAGCATCACTGCTTTCTCTTACCAGTCTTTTCTAGATGTGATTTTATAATTAATTAGTATTTTTTGCATCTTTTTGTTCCCATTGCAGATTCTTCTGCAAGTGCAAGGCCTGATATTCCTTCCACTTGGGACATCAGCAGCAAGCACCTCTTTGTCTAGTACGAATATATAATGCTTCTTTGCTTTTTTTTCCTTAAATTTACTAATAGAATTAGGGAAGACAAAACCTTTTTCCTAGCAATATAAGGATATCTAACAACATTGTGTCCCCAGTTTTCACAATTCCAGTGTATTCCTGGAATAAATGAGAATATCACAGGTGTTTACTATGAGTGTAGTAAAGGCCACAGTATTCCACATGCCAATTACCTGCCACTAACTTGGAGTGCTTCTGCCAGTGCCATCGTGTGTGGCATCCTCTGACTAACTCTCTGGATTTCTGCCTGGCCTTCCACTGCTATCATGGCTAACTTGGTGATGTAGTACAAGTCTCAATGGAAATGTAGGTTAAATGGGGTGATGTCTGTTTGGTGACCTCTCACAGGACACAGAACAGTCTGTATCCCTTTGATGCGTGCCCTCTGGAAATCCTATAATTACTGTACAAATCAGTGATGTCTTCCTTGCTCCTTACTGTGCTGTCTTCTGCATTTTACATTATCTGTAAAGAGGGACACTCCACCTTTTTGTATGGTTTTACATCATCTGCAGCTCTGGGGTCCTCATCCATGGCTGAAGCACCCAAGCAATGGGAACACAAATGAATTGTTATAATGTTGAAGGTGAATAATTTATATTAACAAAGGGACTTTTTTTTTGTATCAGAATAATCTTTGAAGGAAGAACTTGTTTTACTTGTCTGCATAAAATTGGATGGGAGGACACCTGTACATTCATGTTTTCATGGAAATGATATTTTCTGTGATTAAAAAATCTTCCTCATGCTGGCAGATCTATTGTCCCACTACTGCAGTAGTCAGGGGGTAGTTGAACTGTCATAATGGGGATAGGTACAAATAGATTCACCTTCACAAAACATGAACAGGTACTTCTCAAGTTACAGGAGTATAAACAAATTCCTATATCTTAAGCTATTTTCACCTTGGTGTTTGTAGACAATCAGATTAAACTGGAACTTGTGTTGCATCTCTTGCATGTACTCTACACCCTATGGGAAAAAGATAAAACAGAAGGAAGAAAGCTTTGAAAAACACACTTTTGGATGACTGACTACCCCCAGCACAAATGGAACACTAACAGGATTGCACAATGGTCCACCTTATTGCATTCTCTCACCAGACTCCTGCAGTAAGTGACTCTCCCCAGAAGCCAGGGAGACAGGCCATGGGTGTACATCCATGATGCCCATCAAACAAGAACATTGGAGATAACTTTTGATGACCTTTTGGATAATCTTGAGGGAGCTGGAAGTGTTCATCTCATATTTAAACCTTAGAAGGTCAAAAATGGTTACTCATCTTTCAGTAACAATTGATTCTCTAGGAAGGCTCAGCTAGCAGAAACCATCATTGCCATTTAATAACATGCAGCTATTCAAGGCAAAATGTCAATCATTCTCTTTATGAAGAATAAATGTTGCATTATTTTCCTTTATTCTGCGTGTAGCCATTAAATTAATGTAGCATCTGTTTCTCCATTTGGCATATACTATATGTAGAGTGTAGATTGTATTAGCTTTTATCAATTTTTGTCTGATACAGACAAAAAGATTTTGCCTGTTGTAGTGCTGAATTATTATCCTGAGTATATTATTAGTGCTGAGTACTACAGTGGCATTTGTAAACCTTTGACATTCTGGTATAAAGAACAAGAATGAGTGTTTGTCAGGATAATCTTGTTGGTAATTTCTGGTGGCTGAAAAAGTGAATTTCCCCCCTCCTCTAAATCTCACCCCGCCACCCCACCCCTCCCCAATATGCCCAGTTTTTCCTAGTAAAACTTGCTAAATTTCTTATTTTTAACTTCTGTGCCAGCCTAACAATGGCAGTTCTGCTCTGTTCTGCTCCTGCTTCCTGCCTGAAGTGTCTGAGTGTCTGCTCAGTGAAGCTAATCATGATTTGTGTGCTCTTTCTCTCTTTGCCACTTGCTACGGCCATCTCAGGCTTGGGAAGAGCTGTGTTTGGGCAGAGAGTAACGGGTGCTGGGAGAAAGTCGAGTGCTAGTTCCTCACTGAAATCACATGATGGCAAATCTGGGAATTCCTGCTTCATTTATGAGTGTGCAGAGAATGCAATGTCACTCTCTCCCCATCCAGAGATGCTTACTACAAACAACTGAGCTGGATTCCACAGCAACAAAGTTATTTACCTAATAAACTCTCTCTTCAGAAAGCAAGGGGCACCTCTTGGCTCCCTCAGCTGCACCAAACCTTTTGTTTTTGACATCTATGCATTTTTTTTTTTAAATTTTTTAGGTTTTTCTTTCCAAACAAAAGAACCTCTTCAAGAATTCTTCAAAAGAGAAGGTAAAATGCATTTTTTTTCTACAAGAAATGTTTCCTAGAATAGTTTAATGCTATTCTGTTATTTTGTGAGGATAACTTTTAATATGTGCAATAAAATGTTTCATATTGAAAGTTGGTCAAACTTTGCAATTAGTGAAGGGTCTCTGGACAGCATTTATTTGTACCTGAGTGTTCAGCATTTTAAAACATCAATGAGACACATGCAGTTTATGTTATAATATTCAATTTTTTTTAGTTGTGTTCCTATTTACCTCTACATTGTCTCGAAAATTAACCTGTCCTAGGATATTTATATTTAAAAGATTGTTTTAACTTATTTTAGATTATAGATTCTTTAAGGACTCAAACTTCTTGCTATTGTTAATGTAGTTTATTGTTACCCTTCCTATTCAATTTATGCATAAGGGAAGAAGTTCAGGGTTACTTTTTGGACTAGATGTTCTGTAAAAAATGAAGCTCTATGTTTTAAAAGTTTATTTAGATGTGTGTTTGGAGATAACACATTGATGTGGAGTGAATATATCTCTCAGGTAAAATGATTTAGTAAAAACTGAATCACTTTTTTTAAGCATTCCTTTTCATGGATTTTACTCATGTTGGCTGTATTTGTAACAAGCTGTTGTGATTTTTCCAGTCACCTTGCTGGAGTCGTTTGCCAGCAAGAGAGCAGTCTGCAGACTAACAATGGGCTGGTCTGTTCTGCTCAGCCCTGCTTTTGCTGAAAGAGTAGAAGTGCAAAACTTCCCCGCTTCCCAAGAGCTTGAGATTTTACAAATTAGCTGTGGATGTTTGCTTTTTAATGAAACTTAAGGTGAGAAGTCAGGGGATCAGTCACTTAAATGTAGTTATAACCTTTTTTAAGGGGAATGTTTGTATGTCTATTTTTTTGAAAATAATATCTATAACTCATATGAAATAGATGTTGAAGAGCTGCAGCTTCCAAGAGTTGTTCAGCTAACATGTAGGAAACTTTCTGTATTTCTTAATACAGTCATAGATGGAACACAGACACCTATTTGCTTTCTGAACTCTCACAAAAATAGTTGGTCTTCTCACATGCTGCCATCAGAATTCCTAGTATTTCCATGAGGGCAACTGCCATAAGCTGCCAAAAGCTCAGCTTTCAATGCAGAATTTGGTCTAATGGTAGGAGGCTGCTTTGCACCCCATCAGTTTTCTCTTGAGGCACCCTTATGTTGTCTTCTGTGTTAAGCAGGACACTGTGAGTTAGTCTGAAACATCACTGGAACGAGGAAGAGAAACCACGGATGGCAGAATTGCTGACATTGAGAGCTGAACGGATCCTAGTGAGTACAATCCAGAAAAACTGTCTCTGTTATGGGCTTTTCCTAGGCTAAATCTAGGAGGAGAAATGGTTCCTCACTGCAAACATTTTGGGTGCTGCTTGAGTAGAAACAAGAAAAATTCAGGCTTGTGGCCTGATGTCAAAGGAGAAAAAGGGAAGAGGAGAGCATTAGTCTAAGGGATTTGTCTGTGATTTTTCCTTCAGAAGGTATGTTAAATAAAGTTACATATTAAAAAAAATATATAATATATATATAGATATGTATATATATACTAGGAGAACTGACAGTTTAAAATTTTGTCCACTTTTTCACTGGTAGAGGAAAGTACAAAGGGATAACATGTATTACAGAAGAAGAGCCTTGTTAGACTGAGATAATGCAGCAATTATTTCCATAATGTTTCTCAATAACAATAGCTGCAAAAATACTGAGGAAAAAAATCTCACAGTTGTAGGTTGTTTTTTTTCTTTTTTTTTTTTCATTTTGTGATTGAGTGCTTTTGCCAGATCACATTTTCCCCTGTGGATTAACTTTGAACTGCCAATTAAAAGTTATTGCTAAATCCTGTTACAGCAGAAAGCCTTCAGGCTCATATTGTTAAGATTTGGCCATTGCTCTTTCACATAATAGATTAAACTGCTGGGATTTTGGTAAATTACTTTTGTACATTTTGTAGAATAGCCACATAGCCAGTATATTTTTTAGGGAAAAGGTAGGAACTGTCTTAATTTCTGCTTATTTCACTCAATTAAAAACAAAGGGGGAAAATTGGAATTGAGACAAGAGCAAATATTGTTCTTAACACATTGTGTTAATAGTGCAATAAAGTTTGCCTATCAATACAGTGATGACCTGGTTTCTTCTGCAAGAGCTTTACAAAACCCTGTCAGCCTGTCCTACTTAGAAAACAAAATTTCTGAAATCTGTGTGGCAAAGGTTAGATGACCTTTCCTACAATATTTGAGCAAAGGAGACAGAATATTGCAATAACCCTGCTGTTTCTGACAGGCACACTCTGTGTGTCATTGCTCTGAGCAGGGACAAATTGAACATTATCTCAGAAGCCCCAGAAAGCTTTGTGGTAATGGTTGGCAGATGCTTTATTTTTTTAATGTGGTCATTGTAGTATCATCAGTTGCTTTAAAATCTGTGTGTCCAGCTAGGAACAGATCAAACAGGAAAGAGAAGTGAACCCACTGATATTTTAATTTGCCTGAGAGAAGAAAAAACATTCTGCCTCCAATAAAAAAAGCTACAATTATTGCCAAAACCACCCATTCAGTCTAAGATATGATGACCATAAAACTGCCATAAATCAACATCTGGGTTTTTGTGTTTTCCATGCTTTAGCCCTGATCTTGTGATCTTGCTGAATAGATTGAATGTCTTGATTTCTGCAGAAATAGGACTGCACCCATCATTCTCCTATCAAAAAAGAGCAGAAAAAGGGGTGTCTTTTTCATGAGTAAAGATAGCCTGGAATAAAATAAAAGTTGTGTTCCTGTTCAGCAAATTAATGGATGCTTCTATGCAGGGTACAGTATCTTCTGGTTGATGAATGACTTTTTCTTGCATGCATCAGCTTGTTTTGAAGCCATCTTCATGGCACCAATCAAAAGAAGGTGTAGGCTGGCAAAAAATCCTTCTGCAGCATTCAGTTGGTTTAGGTAGCAAGTCTTTGGTATTTCAGGAGCCTATAAAAAAGAGTAAAACAAATATTGAAGAGGAGTCCTTGATAACTGGTAGCAACAGCCATTGTGAGGGTTTCTGGGGCTTTGGACTTCTCTGTCAGAGAAGATGGCTTTTAAAATGGAGCATCTGAAAGTGCAAAAGGTCGCGGGGCTGTTGAAGTTTCTCATTAGGTAAATGGACAGGATCAAAGAGGGCATAGAGACATCTGTCCTCCATGGGTTTTTTTTAGTATGCTTGCCTTTCCTCAGCCATCTCCACCACCCCTCTCCCCCTCTGTCCCTTGACAGCAGATGTCCTTATCTTCTTTCATGGTGATATGTCACTTCAGAGTCTTGAAGCATAAGTCAGCTCAGCGCTGCAGAGGTCTCATTTGATGCTCATTGCCTTTGCTAATTTGCATAAACTCATGCAAATTTTTACTCTTTTGGGAGGGGTAATTATTGTTGCATTTATTTGATCTACAGCACTGCCAGCACACCCTGTGGGTGCCATGCTTGAAGTCTCCTCTAACCATTTCTCTCCTTTGACATCAAGTGCTTGTAGCAGACGACTTCACCTCTTTTACACATATTATTACAATTATTGGTTTATAGTAACATAGACAATGCATTTGCTACATTCCTTTTTTAATTAAATAAAGAATCTTGGCATGATGAGTCTTACAACTTGCAACTTTTAAATTGACAGCAGTGTTGATTATTCTTTTTTGATAAACTGGTCTATGGTCTTTCTGGTTGCTTCACACAAAGGGACAGCAGGGTTGGATTTTTTATTTTCTTGCTTAATTTTTTTGGGGATTATGGTTTGGTTTTTTTTTTCCCACTGGTTCCCAGGTATTGAATTCTGCTCAGCCCCAGCAAAACTGCTTTCTGTTAATATTGGGGTGGTGTTGCAGCTTGCAGCTCTGCCGTCAGGGGTTTGGATCTGGGGAATGAGGTAGAGCCTTGTTCAGCTAATGGCACAGCTGGGCTGCAGTTCTCAGCAGCCTAACAGAGGTGGCCTACAGAGCACTCTTTTCCAGCAGGATTAGAAGTGGTGCCATTGCTTTTCCCTGACTGATACAATGACTCTTGAGAAATGTTTAGTCAAGTATAAAGGAGAGGAGCTTGCTTATGTTGGGGTGCTTCCAGGTTGACCAAAAACCAGAGGCTTGCTCTGCTCTCAGGATTTGCATCTAATTGTGTAATATTTTCTTTTCTGTTGTTCATGGGATAATTTGTTAAAAATCTCATTTTTTTTACCTGTTATGAGACCAGGAGGACTTGAAATGTACATTTTCATCCCAGTCCAGTGTCAGTAAGCCAATACAGTTGCATGACTTTTTGATTTGTGGATTTGTGATATCATGGATTTGTTAATTACTGTGCAGGGAAGCAGCTACCCCATAGGGTGTGAAGCACAGCTGGGATGTATTTTGTGCTTTGCAAGGAGGAACAGCAGGGAGAGTGTACTCAAGTGCAGTTCCAGCTGCCCCATGTGGGACCTGCTTTAGTGGGGGTGCTGGGAAGTTTACTGGTTTGTTTGAAACTAAATCAAAGTAGAAACATAAGTGTGACATTTGGTGCCAGACCCTTTTTCTTGAACACCATCAAAGGGCATTTATGGGTGATTTTTCCTCTGAAAGTGGTTCTCTTTCAGAGAAGTAAATAAATACAACATTTTGTAATTGCTTGTCCTAGAAATGCATTTTTGTTACGATTGTAGTTTTATAAGTTTGCTATTTGCTTTTTGATCAGAACAGCTGGATCGGTTGAACTGCTTTGTGAAAACCGTATTTAGTTCATAGCACAAGCATAACAAATATTTGAGATTTTTCCATTTTCTTGGAAACAGAGCCGGTACAAGATGAAAAATACCAGAAGATGCACTATATATAAATTGGAGAGATGATGCAACTGTTCAGGATCTAACTGACAAACTACTACTGCTTTAAAACTACATCCTCTCTTAAGTCAGACATTAATCATAGTCTATAGGCATAAGCATAATTGAGGCAATATTTCTTCATCTATAGAGACATCATCCAATAATTATATGATTATGAAGGAGCCATTTTAGTGTTTGCATGCCTGTCTCTAGTGCTTTATCTTTACAAACTGTGTCTGTTAACTTTGTCTCTAGTTTTAGTTCCTAGTACAATTCATGCTATAAATGCTGACATAAATTCCACAAAACTGTGGAGATCTCATGATAATGAGTAATTTAGAAATTTGTGTTAATCAGTCTAATCAGAGTTCTGGAGACAGAAATATTTGTCAAAGCAGTATGACTTATGACCAGTAATGTTCACTCAAAGCACTTTTGAATGTTTGCCATTTGTCTTTAGGAATGTAGACAGAAAGATGGGTGGTTAAGAGGCTGTTCAGAGCAAAAATAGTTTCTACATGTTTGGTAGCTCCAGCAATATGCTTTCTTTTACCTTTTCAAGGACAAAATGTGTCTTTGTAAATCGCTGTTAATTGTCTTCAAAGTTCCTTATTAGGTAATTAATCTTTCTTGCTGTCTCACCCGTAGCAGGTAGAATTTTACCTGGTAATTGTGAATGACCAGGGGCTAATTACAGAGCTTTGAATACAAATATCACTGCAATTGGAAAAAACACCAAATTAAACCTTGGAATATACATGGACAGACAGCTGAGTGCCTCAAAGCTAAAGCTTCTGAAAATTGGCAAGGTAGGGACAGGCTGAGACACTTCAGTAGTGCCTCTGTAAAAAATGAGGCAGCTGAACACACTCTCTAATAGGCACAAGAAGTTTATTGGAAGAGGCTGAAATATCCTCAAACATGGCTCAAGCTTCAGTCATGGACCTGACTTTTTCAACAATAGGCTCAGCCTCTTACAGTCTGTTGAAAGAAAGAACCCCTCAGGTTTTGGTGTGGTTTTTTAATTTTTTTTTTTTTTTTTTTTTTTCCAAAATTGGCAGTCTTGTGCTTGCATGCCCTTACTTCATTTACTTTAAAATTTTACAGTGTGCTGACTGGGGCTAGTTTAATATAGAAACCTGTGTCTCACACAGCAGATATAATTTCTCATTGAAATTCTTTTTCCTGGAGTGTTACACTAAGAAGCTCAGAAGCACAGGAGGAAAAGTGCTCAACTATAGCCAGTAGTGGACAGTTATGATTTATCTGAGCTGGACAAACTCACTGCTCACAAACGGCTCTTAATGCAGCATCCTGAGGGAAGCTCTGCCAGAGCAGGGAACCAGGGGGGTTTCAGGAAGCATGTGGGGAAATGGGGGTCTGTCTGTAGATCCTCCCCACCTTCTCCTGCAGTGGGTATTGCATCCAGCTGCTCCTCAGACTGGTGGTGTCTGACCGGGAACGCCTGACTGCTCTCTGAGGAATTTTACATAACGGTCTGGCTGGTCAGCTGAGGGGTGAGTGCCAGTCAGCCAAGTGCTATGGCTGTTCTCGTGTGTGATGGGGTCTGGCACTTGCTTGGCATGCCTATGGTATGGTTTCAGGTGATGGCTTGCAGAGTTGGGGTGAAGAATAAATTTTTCATGAGTCACTTGATAATTTTTCATGCGTCACCTATATTAGCTTTGAAAACAGACCTTGTGAATTGATAAGGAGATACCTCTTTCTGCCTAAACCCTTTGAGAATGGGGATTAGGTTCTTGGTCCTTAGGCACCGTGACACTTCAGAAACATTTGCCATTGGTGTCGAGATGAAATAAAGAATTCAAAAACAGGCGGCATCATGAAGATTCCCTGAAGGACACTCTCGAGGTTGTGCTGAGCTTGGCCTCGAGGTACACAAACTTCATATCTGTGTCTCCCAGGAGCCATAAACCTACTGGCTACTGGGAGCCCATTCCCTTCTCAGGAAGTGCCTGGCCCAAACATTGAGCTGCTTTGGGCACCCCAGCTGATAGTACTGTGGTCTATCATTTGTCTTGGCTAACTTTTAAGCCAGGACTGGTTTCAGTGGGGACTGGACTAGGCAGTCTGAAAAGGTCCTTCCTACCTGGGCTGGTTTTGATTATGTTTCCTCCCTCACAGTGGGGCTTCAGGTGGCTTCTGATTTTCCAGGGAAGGAAGAAACTTCAAGCTTCATTTTGGAAATTAGGAAATTAGTGCCGTGACCACAGGCTGACAAGTGTCCTTTTCTCTGAACAAAGAGATACACAGAAACTGCTATGGGCAACCAGTTTACAGAAACTGTGTAGTTCCAACAGCTTGTAGTGGTACATATTAGCAGTAGACTATCCAACACCAAGTCAAATGCTGGTCTGCTGGGACATTCAAATGCTAATCTAATTTTGGACCAGATATTTTAACCCAGCTTCCCTCTATTTCCAGGAAACCCTTGGTCTTCCAAAGAAGTCCCAAGAGGGACTTTAGAGTCTTCCTTTTGTTTTGTTTTTAGCCAGAATGTTTGTAGTTGTCTAGGAAAAACCTTATTCTAGTAAGATATCACTTACAATGAAGTCTCATGGGTCAGGAGGTCCTTGCAGCAAGAAGTTGTGGATAGTTGGTATTTTCATGGGTTCAGCGAGTGTCTGGATGTGTTTGTGCCCTGGAAGTCCAACGGGCTGTGGAGAGCAAAGCTATCTGCTCAGGAGCTGCGAGTCTCTGTAGACTGGGGAAGGCAGGATATGGGATTTAGGGCAGAGGGGATGTGGCTCTGAGCTGTTCTGGGATGCTCAGTCTCTAAGTATGGCCTTGGATGCCTACGAGCAGATTTGCTGAGTAGTGCCTTAACTTTAATCTTGCTGCATTTTGGCAGAAGTGCTGTGTTTTTTTCTCCACATACCATATCCTCACATGATCACGTTTCCTAATGACTGTCTTACAATTTAATGTACATGTTTTGGAGTAGAAATATTTTTGCAAATATTGCAACGGAGGAAGGGAATGAAAGGAGAGTTTCTTGTGTCATTGTGTATTTGTTGTTTTGTTCAGCTTCAGGCTTTTAAGTTCATATGCAAGTTTGGACAGCAGCTACTGCATCATGCTTGTGCCTGCCTCCAAGCAGTTTTCCTAGCTGAGTAAAAATAAAGAGCAGGAAATGAACGGAGTTTAAAACAAGTAAGTGTGAATTTAGACTCAGAGAAGCATCTTTGAAAAAAGAGATTTAACGATCACACATACACAACAAAAAACATACAACAACTCTTACTTGTTTTAAGAATCTAAGGGCTGTTGCTCTACGTCTGTAACCTTGGTGACCTTTGATGCATAGCATTTCGTGTCAGGCTGTTAGGGAGCATTCCTTTCCTCCTGAGTATTGTACAATGCTGTAGCATTTCTCTTCTGAAGAAGGAAGCTGAGCAATTTCAGTGAACAATATGGACTTTGATATCAATGAATAATCTAATGTGGGTTTTTTCAAAGTACCATGTGGTAAAGAATTTTCTTTTTGTCCTTGATGTTTTCCGTGCATTGTCCTTGTTAGCTCCTCAAACCCACTAAACAGTGAACTTTTTCACACCATCCATGGCAATTTTATCTGGATCTGCCAGAGGGGACAGGAGGACTTGTTTCAATCCATCCTTGAGGATGGTTATTCAGGAGTTCTTAACTAGTAGTGTCTATAGTTGCAAGTTTTTAGTTTTTTTCTCTTTGGTATGTGAATGCTAATCTTTCACACATTTTCCTTTCCTCCATTTTATATGACTACTAGTGGATGCCATTTCCAGTCTTACTGGGCACATTGAAAGGTGGATTAGAAGTGTTTGAACTGAATCTCCACAGCACTCCCCAGTGCTGTGCTTTTGTTTCTGGGGGAGAACAGTCTTAGAGTGCACAAACTTTCCTTGCAGCTGAGATTTTACCAAGAGGTGTGCTCTCACCACTGCTGGGTCCATGGGATCACACAAGTCTACACTAAAGCTTTCTGAGATGTAAATAGTGTACAGTTTGGGTATTCAGCGCCAGTCCTTCACCCTATAGATTCATTCCTATTGTGCCACACCAATTACTAACACAGATGTAGCCACAGAGGGCTCAGGGAGTACTTTTGTCTTCTTTTATTACTATTTGGAACAATAAAGCCAGTGCAGGGTGATATATGAGATAGTGTAATGTGCTCCTCTTCCTGACTCCTGGTGCTTTTCCAGCCCAGAACAAATGGTATACTTCTCTCTTTGCTAGGTCGGTTGTCTAACATCTCTCTTTGGCCATGTTGAAAGCAGTTTTTTGCTTCCCTTTTACACTCTCTGTGTTTGATGCACCCAAATGCAGTTGATGTTTCAGGTCCTAATAAAACCCAAAGTCTCTGAAGCCCTGAAACCAGGCAAACTTTGCTTTGCAGTGGCACTGATTGCTTTAGAGTCTCACAATAATCTAAATGGGAACTGGTCAGCAAAACACCTAGAATAACTTTACATACAGTCATACCTAACTTGGTCTGGTGTTGAGCAAGGAGCTGGTGTATCAGAAGACACTCCTCATACACTCCTTTTTCTGTTTTGAAGGAAATTCTCAGCAGGCAGGTACTAATTTGTGCATCACTTGGTCACTTCTCACCAGCCAGCATGGGATATCTTTGGTGTTGTGTACTTACATGTTAGCACCCATATGTGCCCAATATATGAAGGTATATCTTCAGAGTGTGTATCTTTATAAAGGCTGTGTGATCATTAATGCCATGAGAATATACTTTTCTGCTAACATTTTCTGTGCATCAGATTTCATGCTTGGTCCTTTTCTTGTCTTGGACATAGAGGCTGTTCAGGTGCTAGAAGCTGTGTATTTGGAAAGGTAAGTGGTAAGGAAATTATCCGGAGTTACATGTCTGATAAGATCCTGATGAAACTCCTGCATTTACTGAAGATTATATGACTGAGGATATCAGCAATCAATTTTTTCTCCATTCCCTCTCACTGTTCCTCATAGCACCCCTTTGCATCTCTTTCTTACCTTACTGTTTATAGCTTAAGTGAGCTTGACTCAACTCTCTCATGACACACACTCTTCATATTCACTAACTTAAATGGTCCAAATTAAATAATATTAAACCAATTCATTTGCATGCATGTAGCAAACACAATGAGGCTTAGTGGTTTTAGTGTAAAACCATTCTTCCTTGTCCTATCTCTGTCTTGTGTGAAAAGCCCCCCTCCATCTATTTTATAAGCTCCCTTTAAGTAGTAGAAGGTACTATAAGGTCTCTTCAAAGCCTTTTCTTCTCCAGGCTGAACAACCCCAACTATTCCAGACTGTCTTCTGAGGAGAGCTGCTCCAGTTATCTGATAATTTTTCTGGCACTCCTCTGGACTTGCTACAACACTTGTACTTGGGAAGCCTTGTACTAGGGATCCCAGAGCTGGATCCAGCACTACAGGTGGGGCTCACCAGAGCAGGGTAGAGGGGCAGAATCCCCTCCCTTGCCCTGCTGGCCACACTGGTTTTGTTGCAGCCCAGGCCATAATTGGCTTTCTGGGCTGTGAGTGCTCATTGCTGGGTCATGTCCAGCTTTCTGTCCACCAGAACCTGCAAGTCCTCTGCACAGGCTTGCTCTCAATGACTGCTTCTCCCAGTCTGTCCACATATCTGGGACTGCTCTGATCTAGGTGCTGTACCTTACACTTGGGTTTGTTGATCTTCATGAGGTTCTTATGGCCCAACTTCTCAGGCTTTGCCCAGCTCCCCCTGGATGACATCCCTTCCATTTGCTGTGTCACCTGCACTGCTCAACTTTGTGCCATCTGCAGACTTGCTGAGGGAATACTCATCTCATTGCCATTGAAAGGGACACAAAAGAGCAAAAGATGTTAAAGTTACATGAGAAAGTAGATTGCCATGAGCTTTTTACCCATACTCTGAGTGTTAAAAGGAAGAAAATCCACTGTACTTTGATTTTCCAGAACCCCTTATTATGCCACACAGAGAATTAGAACCACAGCATGAGTCAGTGACATCCTCTGCAAGGCTGTTGGGCAGTCCCTGCATTAGAGCAGTAGAGCATCTGTGCATGTGTGGGTGCTGGGTGGGACCCCACCTGGGCATGCCTGAGGGTCCCACAGAGTCCAGAAAGCTCCTCTTGGGCACAAGGGTCCCTTTTAGCAGCTTCCCAAGAGAGATAGAGCTTGAGGCCTTTCAGTTTTGCAACAAGATTTGGGCTGACAAGAGGAGCACATAACCAAGTCCCTCTCTGGCATGACCAGAGGAAAACATTTCTGCTGGTTCATCAGCTTGGGTTTGGGAGGGGAGGCTGCAGGCATCATCATCATTGTTATCATCAGCTTCCTCCTCTACAGAGAGGGTGAATGAGCCAATCCACTGGGGCTGAAATCATGTGGGTCAAAGACCCAGAGACATCCCATTGGGCACAGGGGCTCAAAGAGAAAGAGCAGAGTCATTCCTCTCCTCCCTTGGAGGGTTCATTTTGAGATTCTTTTACTTTTACTACTGGAAAATCCAATTAAAATACAATGTCTGGTTAAACGTGGTATCTTCATCACAAAAGAATAATAAGCTCTCTGCATTTTGTGTGTCTCTTAGCTAATGAGTTCTCCCCTTTTATAGAGAAATTCTGAAGACAGATTTCTATTATCTTTTTTTTATTATTATTAAGAAAGGAAAAAAAGAGATAGTTTGAATACAGTACCTCTCAGACATTCAGCCCATGCCAAGGGCTGGCAAAGCATGTAGAGTGTGATTACAGCTTCCTATTTCATTGCTGAGTGGCTCTATAAATAATAGTATTCAATGAAAATTGCTGGCAGAAGCATTTTCATGCTTTAAAAGCATGTAAATGTACAAAAATACCCTCAATAACTACATGCTTTTTTTTCACCTAAGCCTCCTAAGGCCAAAAGCCTTATAGGTCCAAAAGGAACAGATTACTGTAAGGATTTTTGAAACAACTTTTCTCTGCTGTGATGATCATTTCTGTTTTCCCTCATGCTATCAAAGATCTGCAAAGCTAAGGTCTAAAAAACCAAATTCCAGTTGACAGTGAGACTGATTTACTTCCTGAGCTGGAAAATTAACCTCAAATGAATTTGAGATCATGGACCAAAAGCAAATCTGTACAGCTGGACTTTCATAGCATTTGGGGCTCGAGGGGGAATCTTGATTCCATCTCTCACATTCTTATCACACACTTGCACATTTCAGCCATTTTTCCAAGTGTTGGACTGAGAGTCATGCCTTGCCTAAGCAGATGTCCCACTGATAGCTGCAGCCTAGAAGACAGTGCCAGGCTGCTGTCCTCAGTAGTTCATTTCAGTACCTAATCAGTGTGATGACTTAAAAAAAAATTAATAAAAATCAGGCTGTATCTCCTATTTGAAGTTATTTGCCTTTGGCTTCCAGCGTTCACTTTGTGTCATGTCTTTTCCATAAAGCTCAAAAGCCTTTTAGATCCAGATACTTTGTTTCTGTGAAGGTGGGCCAATAACTGAGTTATTCCTACATCCTTTTGTTTTTTTCTTTTGAAAAATGGGAGCAAATGGAATATCTTCAATCTGTCTTGTGGTATGGCATTTCTCAAGCCCTTGAATTATTTTCATGGAGGTTTTTTTATTTTGGTTTTTTTTTTTTTTTTTTTTCCTATACTGCCTCCCTTTTTCCAAATTCTATTCCAAAAGGGGACCCTGGAACTTTACCCAGAACTTGGTGGGTAAAAAATTCTTACATGGAGGCAAAAACCCAATATTAATTCCTAGCCACTTATATTTTTAGGGATTGTATTGTCCTTTTGTACATAGTGCAGGAGATTGTAGCCTTGCTTCATCTGTTCAATGCCAGAGCATTTTGCAGGGCCACGGCTCTTTGCTATATATCTTCATCTTAAATTTTTTTTTCTATAAATAGACTTCAGTCCTTGTTCCTGGACTTATTATTTGCATGGATCTGTTTGCAGAGATGTTTTCTCTGAATTGGCCCAGAAAACTGCCTTAAAAACAGTTTACAGCCATAAAAATTCAAATTACATGTCTGCCCATTAAGCAAAGTATATCAGTAATTTTGGGGCATGTAACCGTAAACTAAAGGTGTCTGTGTTCTCAAAGAGAAACTCCTCACACCGGTTCCAGAAATACTGGGGCTAAACCGTTGTTATTGGTTTTTCTTAAATTTTGAAAGGACCAAAGCTATGTTTTCTTTTGCAAATGGGTTCCATATGTTTATCAGTCATTCACACATTGTAGAAAGCTTTTCCCCTCTTCATGTATATTGGTTTTGGTAGCCTCATAGTATACTTTGCTGTAGAAATTAACCCAGAGCTCCAACTTTTTTGCCTTAATGAAACAGATGAGAAACTAATTAATTTTGTTGGTAATCAGATTATTCTGTGTTTACCTGCAGACTGCTTTCAAGCACTCCCCCCCCCCAAAAAAAAGGTTTATCATTTTGGATGCAACACATTTTCATGAACCCCTTCAAAGAATTTTGGACTGTACTAAACAATACATTAGTTGAGCTACAATTCTGAGCATCCAAGAGACTTGATTTACTTTCAAATAACTGATATTTTGTTTTAAAATACAGACTACTTGGCTCAGAAGAAGTTAATTATTTAGAATTCTTTGTTGCTCTGTTTACTCAGAACTATTTCTGCTATGAGGAAATTTTTGTGAACTTTGAAAAATCCAAAGAAGATTATTTTATCTAACAACTATCCATACTCTAGCAATGGTTGTGTATGAAGCAAAAGAGACAAATACCTGCAGTTTGATGTGAAATTCATACATATCTTTGAATAGTACATGATAACTTCAGATATCCTGAAGAGTGATAAATGATTAAATTAAAGAGTTTGGGATGCACAAAATTATGTAGTCATTGTCTTCCACTTTCTTATCACTGCTAGGGTAAGATTTCCAGATCGTATCTGATAAAGAAAAATCTGTATTCTGTGAACTTCAGAGACATCAATTTATCTTTTTGAAGATAATAGTCCTTATTCCCACCAACTCTAGCATTCATTTACACCACTTTGACTGCGAAAATAGGATTTAGACTAAGAGCAAATATATCTTGCTTCTAGCTTCATGGCTGGGAGTAAAGCCATTAGTGTGAGTGTCAGGGCCTCCAGTTTTATCTCATTTCCTCTTATTTGTACCTGTATCCCATAGTGGGAATAGGGTGTTATCTCCAGAATATAAGGTTAGGGAACAAGAGCAGAATGACACCAATTGTCACACAACAAGGTGGTAGTTTCTTCCAGCTCTCTGTTGAGCTCTGTGACCTGCAAATTATATTTTTTCAAGGGCTATATTCCAATAGGTATTTTTAAAGGGGTAGTGTGATGATAGAGGGCTACAGCTAGAGATAAAACAAACTCATCCAAACTTTTCAAAATCCCAGATCTGTCTGTCTGCCCTGACATGAGATGTTCACAGTGCTCATACACGCTCAGGATGACTTGCTGGCAGCTGGTGTGCTGCCCTGCACCACAGTCAGAGCCACTGTGGGATGTTTTCACTCCCACCCGAACTGTTGGAGGCTAAAAAGCTTTGATAAGCATAAATAAAGAAAGGGAAAGGTTCGGGGACATCTCTTTCCCCATTCTATTTAGCTGTCACTTGCTCTGTTGGTTGATGGTAAGATTTTGGTTGTGTAAGGCTGTCATGTCACGTTGGACTTAGCGTCTGAAAGCCAAAAATACTCCAGGGGCTGGAGGATCATATGGCTGTTCTTCCAGCCAAGTTTCCCTCAGATCTTTAAGCAGCTGCTTCAGAAATGCATTCCTGCTGCAGACCTTCTGGAGACTTGGAACGCCTCGCAGAAGGGCTCGCTAATGACGCTGCTGTGCAGTGAACTTTCTGCCCACTGTCTCCCGTGAGCGCCAACAAACACAATCATTCTCTGGGGGAGGCCTGCTGAAGATAATCTGAGCAGGGAGGCCACCCTCATTCCCCATTTCAGGAAAACACACTCAGGTGTGCTCTCACATAAACTGAGTATTTTGATGAGCAGAGGCTGTTCCTGTTCCTACAACAATGTATTTCCTCAAAGTATCAAAATAATTGATAGCTTTCCTGAATTAAATCTGATGGAAAAATGTTATTTGGCAGGAAAGGCACACCTTAGCCCTGAGACAAGCTTAAATGTATAGTAAAGCAGGGAATAGAAAATCCCTTCCTGTCTCCAGCAACTGCTAGGCTGTGGCTTCACCCCCTCCTCTTAAATGCTTAAAGCAATCCCCAGTTGCTGAACATTTAAATTACTTGAACACCTCAGAGATTTTATTGCTCTTCCTATTTACTGAGGTAGGAAAGTTCTGCTTCTCTGCTAAATTTGAAGCATCTTCTTCCCACAGATACCTAAATAAACTGATCGCATTCCCATCAATATGAGAAGAGTGTTGCCCATGGGTGAGAGGAGGAGAAAACTGTGGTAGGCAGGGAGCAGCCATAGAAAGTGGGAATATATCAGTCTGGACACAGCTACTCATACTGAGGGTTGGGGCTGCTCTGGTGTCCTTCCCTTCTCACATTTCCTCTGCTCATGCTGCCAGCTTGCCAAAATGAAGGATGCAGTTTCTCTGTGAATTTTGACATTCTGGCCCTGATATTCCATCATTTAGGCTTCCCCTTCGAGTTTTGAACTTGGACAATTTCTTTTTGTAACCAAATCTCATCCACAATCTAAACATTTCAAATCTCTATTTTACATCTTTGAAAAGCTTGATCCAAAGCCGAGTGAAGTCAGTGGAAGGACTCTCCCTAACCTCACTGTATTTTAGCCTAAGCCTAAGGCTCACATTCCATACATTTTAGCTTGGATTTGGATTTTCATAAGCTTTAACACTCCAGAAAGCTGCCAGTTTCACAAATCTGCATCCCATAACATGTGTTTTCAGCTTTTGTAAGAGTGCTTTAAAGCTGAGAGAGGAGTTAATTAATTTTTCAGGACTATAACATGAACCAGTGACCTCAACAGCACACCAGTTCTCATTGAGGATGCTCTGTTTCCTTCTCTTGCATGAACATTTGCATCTAAGAAATATGAATGTACATAAAAGCAGGTTCATTTACAGTGAGGGAGGTAAAAAGCTCTGTTCAGCAGGAGGGTCAAAACAGAGTGCCCAAATCCAGAAAAGAAAGATCTAAATGCATCTGTTTTCATTTTCACCCTGGCTTGCTCAATGTAGGCTTGGTCTGTTTTTGATTTGTACCACAACAGGTTATTAGAATACCACTGAAATTTCTAATCCAAACAGACTTATTATCTCAATTGGGTTTGACCTCTTCCTGGCTAAAATCAAAGCAAAATTTGATAGGAACAGAACCAAGTCCCTTTGGCTGTCTGGAAAGAAGAAGTACTACTGATGCCCGAAATCAGTACAGCTACATCCATTTACAGTCACTGTCTGGCTTCCAAAATGCTTTGTTTTTTGCCATGACTGTCTCAGAATAATATTATTTTTATATTCATTGCAAAAATAAATGTAAAACAGGAAATGGTTTTGTTCTGTGATGATAATTATATAGTCATGAAACTGTTTAGTATAGGAAGCAAACAATTTTTTAAATGGATAAAGCAATTTTTAAAAAAGTAAACAAGACCTACAACATTTTTTGAGTATTGAGTATGGAAATGAATCTATGTAAAATTCTTAGCTCCCTTAATGTCCTTTCTTTGGTTTAATTATCTTCTGTGTATTACAGTCAATATCAACAAATCATGTTTTTTTTTTACCTGCAGTGAAATAAAAACTCCAGCCCTATTATCAGGTTATGGAATTTTACAATAATTTTCAAAAATATAATTATATAATCCAAAGTAGTATGCAGCTTTGTTTACCACTTGAAGTAGTTGCTGCACCAATGGGCATTTCACACCAAAGTTCTAATAATACTAGGGCAAAGAGGACTGCTGAAAACTTCAAGTCTATCCCACTGTTACCTCCATTTGCATCTGGATCCTCCAGGAAAAAGTCTTATTCTGCTTTGCTGCATGTTTGCAATAAAGGAGAAACCAGCAATATTGTGAACTCTACTCTTCTGCACCTGTTGGCAGCATCTTTTTTCCATCACACTGCTGCCAAGGCATATGAAGGCTCTAATTCCTCTGTGCAAAGAGATTCCTTTTCATCACCTGTTTTATGACGTAAATTTAGGCTAAAAGCAAACAGGAGAAATGTTACATGAACCCTTATTGTGTATCAATATTCTAACTGTTGCAGCAATTTCAAGCACCTGCAGTTTATCAAGTTAAACATAAGAACAATTGACATTGTGGGAATAACAATCATCTAGGCATGCCATTCAGGAGGCAATAACACATTTTTTCCTTGCACTTTGTTTGTAGGAGCTTGGTGTTCAGCTTGAATGTCTGAAGAATAATTTGTTATTAGAAATTTGTTTATTAGAAAAATATTAATTAGAAAAATAAAGCTAAGAAACTCCTCCACCCCCTCACTGTAAAGACACTCCTTTTCCACCTGTCATCCTGATTTTTTATTTCTGAAACAAAGCAGAAAGTAACCAGCTCATTTTAAAAATTTCAAAATATAGTCTCAGCTAATCAACCTCTTCATACTGTCTTGCTCATAACTAGAAAAAGGAAGTTATAAATATCTTCATAGGCACCAAATAACAGGACAGAACACTGCTATATACTTAGTCTGACATGCTTAAAATAAAATAACATAATGAGTCTGTAATAATCATTAAAGACCTGTTGGAAGACATTGAAGATTTCAAAGTAATGAAAGATTTCAGAGACTGAACTCTCACAGAGGTATTTCTTGCCTGTCTCTACCTTGAGGCCTTGGCAGTATCCACAGAAGCTCTTCAATGTGAGCTAAGAATGTGAGATCTCATTGTCTTCCCATGACCATGTAAGGAAAGGTTATGAAGTGCAAAAGAGAAGTAGTATGAAGCTCTCAAAAGTCCTCTAGCAGAGTTTGAGTGCTGAAGTTTTACTCATGAGTGTGAATCATTTCACATTATTACACAGAAGTGCCATGGAAGGTCCTGGACACCTCAGCAGGCTATTTATCTTTCTTGAGATATGGTGTATTTATTTCATTTTTTAAGAGAATACAGAAACATTAATTTTATGGTATAAAAAGCATAGCTGAAAGTGAGAAGAAAACCTTCTCTAGGTTTACACTTGGGTCATGACAGGAAGTAGACTCCCTTCTTTTTCCTTTCATATCTGCCTGATTTCTAAGCGAGTTCTAATCAGAGTAACCTGCACATGCTGTAGAGTCTCCAGCTATATTTTGCAAGTGACCTCTAGTGTCTGTGTCTCTTTGTTTTTTTCCCCCAAAGCAAAACCTAAATGCAAAAAAGTCTATTTCAAAGTTACAGGGTTCTCCTCCTGACACAGCATACTTCTAACATAGGCCCCTGAATCTCTCAGCCCATAAACTATAGTTCATAGTTTCTAGTTGCTTTTCTCTCCTATTTAAGTTGGTTCCAGTGAAGGTGCCTCAGAGATCCTGTGCACAGATAATCCAACTACTACACTTAAACAGCTCTGGCAGAACAAGTTCAGTGGCTTGTTGTGTTGATAGTGATGCTCGCCTTCCCTCCTCCTTTACTTGCTCAGCTTTTTCTTCTTTGATTGTCATTATTCCTACAGTGTTCCTTGCTCCTAAAGTCCAGGCTGTTAGCCCTTCACTTACATTCTTCCTTCAGCAAAGGGTTCTTCTAAAGTACTCCCCAGACCAACTCTTTAAACTAAATACTGAACAAGACCTAGTCACTGGCACATAGACACTCAGGGATAGAGGTTTTCTTTTAAGAAAAAGACAACAACAAAAAGATCCCCCAAACCAACCCCAAAGAACCCTAATTTATGGGGATCTTTTGCATAGGGCAATAATTAAATGGGGAAATTAATCTTTGAACAGGATGATCCCTTAACACCCAACTGATGGTGGGAATCTCTACCATCTTCTGTTCAACCAGAAGAGACTC
Source organism: Dicaeum eximium (assembly GCA_013396995.1). Taxonomy (NCBI): domain Eukaryota; kingdom Metazoa; phylum Chordata; class Aves; order Passeriformes; family Dicaeidae; genus Dicaeum; species Dicaeum eximium. The sequence continues at coordinate 4,285,160 of VWZP01004826.1, read as the reverse complement.
CTTAAAATGTAAAAATCACCTGGAGCACTGTGTCCAGTTCTGGGACTTCCAACATAATAAGGACATGGACCTGCTGGACAGAGTCCAGAGAAGGGCCATGGAGATGCTCCATGGAGCTGGAGGGCTGGAGCACATCTCTGATGGAGACAGGCTGAGAGAGTTGGGGTTGCTCCATCTGAAGAAGAGAAGGCTCTGAGGAGACCTAGCAGCAATTTCCAGTACCCAAAGGAGCTACAAGGGAGTTGGAGAGGGAGTTTGTACTAGGACATGTAAAGATAGAACAAGAAGGAATGGCTTCAAACTGAGAGTAGGTTTAGAGGAAGAAATTCTTTACTGTGAGAGTGGTGAGGCACTGGAACAGGTTGCCCAAAAAAGCTGTGGGTGGTTCAAGGCCAGCTGTGGCACTGTTAAAGGCCAGGTTGGATGGGGCTTAGAGCAACCTGATCTCATGGAAGGTGCCCCTTACCATGAGAGGGGGTTGGAACAGGATGTTCTTAAAATCCCATCCAACCCAAACTGATCTGTGATTCTAGCTATGAAATTCTTAAGGTCTGGCTGGCCTGACTGCAGTAGGTTATGTGTGAGACACTGCTGTCATTTCCCTGTAGGATACAGGCAACCTGCTTCCCATGGCACCTGCACACGAAGGGATGTTCTGTCACACATTCCCGTGCCTGCAGAAGCAGCTCCTGCTGACTGAATACAGATGTTTTACCCATGTACCATTAGGCGGGTGCTGCAGCCATCCCCTGGCCCGGGAGCACGGACACTCCTCTGACACCCGGCTTTAAATATTGGACTCGCTGTAAGGAGTTTTTTTTTTCCCAGGGAAAAGCAGTGTGGCCTGTGGTCAGACAGCCAGCAGGCGGCAGCCTGTGCCTGTGTATGGCTTGCAGAAGGTTTTGCTGCAATGTTATGTGGAGTTTCTTCTTTTTTTTTTTTTTCTTTCTTTTTTTTTTAGTTTGTTTGTTTTGTTTTGTTTATTTGTTTTTTCCTTCTTGCAAATTCTCTCCCCTCTTAAGCTGTTTGAATCATGTCTTTACAATAAGCCACTGAACTCTGTCCATGCACTATGTCAAAGCCCTCAGCTTCCCTTACCGCCCCTCTGGTTCAGACCCACTCATTCTAACCCCCATCCCAATTTACAAATTCCCTTCTAGCCCAGCCACAACCTCACTGCAGTGAGGAACCTCCATCCTGCAAAGCCTCCACTCCCATGCCTCCCTGAATTCTGTGAGAATCTAGGGAATGCCTGTCCCCAGAAGGCAATGCCCTGTCTCCATGCGCAGCAGCTGCTGGATTACAGCAACATCAGGAGGCTGGGGACTTCATCCTTGCAGAGGCCAAGTTTGACTCTGAGCACAGCAAGATTTCCCTGTGACCTGTTTCACTCAGAGTCCTCTGGTGGAGCTGTGGTGCTGGATCCCCATCAGCCCTGTGAGCAGCCCAGGCACTAATGGACCCAAGGCCTCTTGTGTGCTGCCTTAACACAGCAGTAAGGTCTGAGCAGCAGGGTCTGAGCAGCAGGGTCTCACCTGTAAAGCCTGCCCTTGCTGAGCTGGGAGGTCCCCAAGAGCCTTGTTCCAGCACAGGCTGCCTCCCAGCTGCAGGAAGGCACTAAAGTGCAGCAAAGACCATCTTGCTCTGAGATCTTGGTCTTCTGCTGAAGTCCTCAAGGTGCTGCAGCTGGGTCCCTTTTTCACTTTCCTGGACACTTGAATGCCCATCCCAGATCAACAGCGTGGAATGTGAGGTCACAGGGAATGGCTCCATGATGCCCCACATCCAGTAGGTCTCACCATCTACTACATGGATTAAGAAAATAAACTGCTCTCAGGCAAACACTCTCCTTTTGACTAAGGAAATGCAGCAATTTGCTGAAAGCTGTTAAGTTCTGCCAGTTTGCAATTGTGGTGTTTGAAACACTTTAAAGCCCAATGAGAGAGAGAGTATAAGGTATCAGGGCTTTAAGCATTGGGTGTGCCTGGGAGCCACCACCTGGAAACAGCTCTCTTGGGAGAAGTTTGAAACCATTTCTTATAGGGCAGACTGATGGAGACAAAGCTTCTTATAGCCCATCACCCTGCTTCCACCTGCTAAGTAGCCCTCCCTGCAGCCCTGGGCCAAGAATTCATGGGGAGCAAAAGTGGGGAGTCTTAGATGGGACTCTTAGACAGGAACTTAATGGAGTCTTATTTGTATGTTTGGTGCATATGAGAAAGGTTTACCCCACTGCTCCTCTTGCCGCTTGTGGATGGCAAAAAAAGAGAACCCCAAAACCATGGAAGAGTCAGTAGTGACAATCTGCTGTGCGCTGTCTTGCAGCCCCACTCTGCACACTGTTGTCTTCCCAGTCAGGCAAGAGGTCTGCTCTGCACAGCTTTTCTCTCTGCAATCTCTAACATCACCCTATGAGATAATGAGCATCATATATGCCTAACCCTATCCTAATAGGCGGGGTTTTGTGGAAAACAGCAGCACTGGAATCTACTGCGAAATCCTAGATGTCAAAGGGATTTTTTTACACTTTGTGTATCCAAACCAGCCTTCCTGCCTTCCTACAGCTAGAAACATTTTCAATTTATAAGAGAAAACACTCCAATGAAATATCAAGAGTTCTTGTTTGCACATGACAACATTAAATACTGCAGTACCTTTACTTTACTCAAAATAAATAAATATAAATACATGGTTTGGCAATGGCATTGCGGGAGCATGTGTGTGTGTGTGTGTGATTTTAGATTGTAACTCTAGGGGTAGGTTTTCAGCTGAGTTTTCATCTCCCTGTCCCCAGGATGGCAGGGCCAGGGTTATGGGTGTCAATGGCCATGTGGTGGGAGGATTTCTGAGCTGCAGTACTGAAGCCTTGCTCTGTTTCCGTGGGCCTCAGGCTAAGAACAAAACTCTTCTCTGTGCTGCTGTCATCACTTGCAGGTATCTTTGCCACAGGAGGGACAACATCAGCTGTCTGACTTGTGGGAAAGCTGTTGGGAGATGCATGTCTGGAGGGGAATATATGTATATAGAATATATGCATCCCTCCTCAGCTAGTAATTTTTTAGAATTTCAGTTTCTGCCTGCTAACGGGAAGGTGACAGTGCAAAGGAAATTTTTTTTCCCCCATCTTGGTGGAAAAAGGCTTTGATATAATGATAGCATGAGCAAGACAGGAAGCATTATTTCTGGGCATTACCTTGAGCAGATGTGATATTTCATAGCCTCATGGACCCTAAGATTAAATTCTTGATTTTTAAATGCAAAAAGCCTTTTAAATAAAATAACATAACCCGTTGATCTTATTTGCATCTAAAAATTACTTCTCTACTAGTACTTTTAAAGTGGATGTTCACCTGCTTGGGCTGGGATGAAAGGGATGAAAATGGGTGACAAATAGGGTTTAAATACTGTATTAGCCCTTTTATTGATTTAATTTATTTATTATCACTGTATTAGCTAAACACAAGATGGGTGGTTGCTGGATCAATTTCTAGTTGTGGCTAAAAACTCTTGCTGGTGCATAGCTCCAGAACGTACCCAAAATAGACTTTTCTTGGCCAAAATCTCTCCTTACATGATAGCATCTCACCTGTCTCATTGCTGATGGAGGTATTGCAAGGTAAGAGAAAAGAAGAAGAAATAAAAGTGAAGTTCCGTAACTACAGACAGATGTGATCATTTGAGAATTTCTTTTCTTGAATGCACTGATGTCTTAGAAGCTCAGATACCATGGAGATAGTTGCCTTAGCAATGTTTTAGCCACATAGGCATTCACAATCAAGCCTGCCTCTTTTGCTCTTGTGGCAAAATGATGCTGTGTTACTTTTTTTTT
>VWZP01004826.1:4065901-4281311 GCA_013396995.1 Dicaeum eximium | reverse complement strand
TTTTTTTTTTTTTTTGCAAAGCTTCTGTGAATGTACAATAAAGCAGTTTATGGGTTTTTAAGTAGACATCAGATTTTCTCTCAAGCTTCTCGTCCTTGACATTCTTTTATTTTTTCATTGACGTTTATTCTGAAAAAAAATGTCTTTCAAGCTAAGGCTTTGTACATACAAGAGCCTGTCTGATTTGGTCCCTGTTCACATCAAGATAAAAAAATCCCACGCAGAGGGTGAGAAAGGGTCAATTTCAGAGGTTGTGTTCAGATTTTTGTCTTTTAAAAACTAGTACAGCCTGGATTGCTGTAGGTTTAACATTTCCACAGCATGACAACATTTCAAAATCTGTGTATTTTCAGAGTAGGAACTCAGACAAACCAAATGTTATGAAAAATGGAATAAGTGGGCAGATATCTCTATTATGATTTGCAAAGTATCTTAATAAAACCAATATGTAAATATATAAAGTAAGATTGAATAAAAAAAGCATTTATCTTCTCTAGCTGGAATTGGAAGTATTTGCATTTCAGAGTTATTTTTTGGAAGGAAGACAGTTTGGAATTTTAGAACAGGCAAAACAGCTGCCTGGCAGGGCAGCAGGCTACCAGAGGTGACAATAAAGTGTTGGTGGGGCAGTGGTGGCCTCTGTGTGGTGTGTGTTTGCCCTCACAACACCTCCCAGCTTTAGATTCCATGCAGGAGTGGCAAACCTGGCTTTCCAGGACTTTCACTCAGGATTTTGTCTTTGATCACAAAAGCTCTGTGATTTTCAAGCCATGGAGAAGCCCTGGACCAGCTCACTGACAGCGTGTTTGGTTTTACTTCACCCAGGTCCGTGCTCCTTACACCAAGCATCCCTTCATGGAAATATCTAGAGGAGAGGTATAATCCATTGAAAATTGAAGTGTCTTTAGTGTTTCTTGGTGTGTGCTAGCCATGTCTAAATATGGGAGCCCTGTCAAAGCAGTAGATGCTACCTTCTTTCTTTCAGCTGTTAACCACACTCTCCCTACCTTTCCTTTCATTTTTCTCCCTTCCAAGAAAACCAATAAAGCACAATTAAGGAAAGGCTTATTTATGTTGATCTTTTTCAGGCTGTTAATTATAGACTCATAGAGCACTTCATGTTGGAAGGGACCTTGAAAGACCATCTGGTCCAACCTTTTGTGGGAGCCTCAATGATATCATCTAGCCTGTTTAGTTGTGCCTTCAAAATCTGCAGTGATGAGACCTCTACCCCTGGGGATGTTGTTGCTGTTATACTTACTGCAAAAAATTTCTTTCTTGTATTGAGATGAAACCTATCCTCATGTAACATACCCATTGCCTCTTTTCTTCTTTGTGTGGCTGCTTGTGAAGAGAGAGTCTGTCTCCTTTGTAACTTTCTTTGTAATTTATCTTTTAACTACTGAAACTACAATGAGGTCCCCCTTGAGCCTTCTCTTCCTGAGGGGGGAAAATACTTAAATCCTATATTTTCTCATAGGGCAGATTCTCCAGCTCTTTGATCATCTTTATGGTCCTCCTTTGGACTTATCTAGTCTGTGCATAGTTTTTGAATAGTGGGGACCAGGACTGGACACAGTACTCCAGCTACTGTGCAATGATGGAAGAGTCAAGTTTGTCAATCTGCTTATAAGGACAGGTGAAAAATATTAGAAGATGAGAACTAAGGGCATTGAGAATAGAAAGAAATAGGAATACAGAACTGGGGAAGGGTATGCCACCTGGGGAATTTCTGATTTTGATTTGGTTAGCAAGCCTACCTTCACCTGGAGTCAAGACCTGTGTTTGTGGTGGCTTGTGCAGTCTTTTTTTTTTTTAAGTAACTTCTATTCCCTTCTAACCTGCAAGGCCATGAGAGCTCAAATCTGCATGAAATCATAATTAGCTGTTTGTCATTTCTGTTTCAAGTGATTTCTCCCACTGGGACTGAAGCAGAACCTATAATTGTGCTATTTTTGCCCCACAGCCCTGCAGGAGTACCTAAGTGTCCTGTGCTGAGATCTCTGCAGGGAGGAGCAGGTATGTGCTCTGACAAGGCTGTGCTCCCCCACCAGAAGGATGTTGGAGGCTGACAGACCTGTTTCCCCATCTCTTGCTGTCCTCTGCAGTGGCTTTGGCACTTTATGCTGAAATATTCCCACAGCATGTGTTTGAGACAGGCTGATCTTTAATTCAGTCGTCATATCTGAGTTGTGCACTTGGTGGGATTCTGAAGTGGTTTTTATAACTTTTCAGGTTGAATTTTAATGATGAGAACATAAGAGCTTTTTGACTGTTATGCACTATTTTTTTTTTTATAATCACCATTAATAATTGTATCATAAAACCTCATTTTCATCAAGGCTTGATTCACATTTCATAAATGCCTCTGGCAACTGCTGGAATGGCATACTGTCTTCATAAAACTCAAGTACCTGCTCTGCTTAATGAGGGTCCATCATCCATGGTGCATCTGCAGCAGGACAGGGGTTTCTGAGGGAGAACAAGGCCTGGTGGAGAGGGATGGCTTCCATGAGGCTGCTGCCACCACAGCTGCTGGAGAGAAGCTGGGTGGTGGTGGTGAAGCAGTGCTCTCATAAGCTGGGAAGATGTTCTGCACCCTTGTGCCCCTGGTGACTGATGCAGAGATATTTTATGGGATAAATCAATGCAAGTCACTGGGAGATTTGTGGGAGAAAATAATGATAGACATGGAAAAAGTAGAAGACCCATCTGTTTATCTAATTTGGCGCTTCTAGTGGCTAATTTTGAAGTTGCAAAGATGTTTAAAACATTGGAGTTGTTCCTGGTGTAAATAAATTAACGAGGGAAATACCCAAAAATGCACTCAAAGAAACCTGATTGGCATTTTTAACATGCTTGTACTGCAGTAAACATTGATTAAGTTCCATTTAATCCTAGTATATTTGTTTTCACTTTTTTAGAAGAACGGCCCCCAGGGACAGATGTACTTGGATAACAAAGATTACAGTGCAATTTCTAGATAACAAGAGATGGAGCTGAATCAGACATCGTCACATCAAACCATTTTATCTGCAAGGGTGGCAGCCAAACCAGTGACCAGAAGTTGCAACGAGCTGCAGTTATTAAAAGAGTATCATGGCATGGTAGCAAGCCTTGGAGAGCCACAGACCCTGTGTGAAAAATCAGCAATAGGGGAGGATGACTGCATTGCTCTGGGGAAGGATTTCACTCCTGTGCCCATGCAGGGGAGGTAAGAATAAGAACAAACAGAATGTTTTTTCCTCCAAATCAAAACTAATTTTTATTTCCTCGCAGGACAGATACATATGTTCATTAAGTGACTATTTCTCCCACTGACACAAAGAAGCAAAACCTTAATGACACATCAGGGCAGTTGTAATTGCTGTGGAGGGGTCATGGATCATCCGATTTCTAAACTAATCTCAGTGTTAATTGCCACTGTGGGCCAATTTTGCTGTGTTTTCAAGATCAGACAATTGGCTTTTCTTCTCTACTTGGTGTCACAAAACACACAGAGATAAAGCAGTTTTCACATCCTACCCTGTGCCTCTTTCAGGAAAATGCATCATAAAGCTGTAGATAGAATCACTACAGCTGAGGCTGCAAACACTCAAATGGCACAATTCAGCATGACTCTGACAGCTGACACACCACACATCAAGTACACAAGGAGTGTGTGCTCCTCATGCATCCTCTCCCACATCAGGAAAGGTGCAGGTTGCTGGGAGGGGTGTTAATCTTTCCTGTTGCAACAGATACAACATCAGCAATTCCATTTGTAAGCACTTAGGAATAATTTATAGACCCCAAAATATTTCAGGTCGATTTTGAAAGCTTTGAACCAGCAGCAACCACAGTGAGTGGAAGGCAGCCAGGTTGGACTGTCAAATTTTGGGTAGTTTTGAGCAACTTTGGAGGCATCTTGACAGAACCTAAAGTGAGAGAGAAGTGCTGTACCTAATCCAAGCTCCTGCAGAGCACAGGCCTTGAAGTGCTGCCTGGCAGTGTCTGCATTGAGCAAGGCTTACACTGCAATTGTGAAGCAGAGTGCCAGCACAGGATCTGGCAGTCTCCACGATGCTGGAGACCTTTGTTGTGTGGCTGCAAATCAGGAAAATCAGGAAAATCATGTCATGTGGGAGGTCCTGGGGCTGCCCACCGTTCTGGCTTTGCTGGTGACATCTCTGGTTTGATGAGCAGGGCTGAGATCTATCCCATGCCCCTGCATCTCAGTTAGAAGGAAATGTGCTTATCTTGGGAAGAAAGGAAGTTTGGGGCATTTTGGTAAGTTCCCTGATCTGAGCAAAGGAGAGCCAGGCTGGCTGGATGAGTTTTGTTGTGCCCCTTACTTACACACATCAGAAGTAAGGTATAGAAATCTACAGCAAACCCAGTCAATGTTTTAATGTGCATCTGAAAGTGTTTCTGTCAGAGTGAGAATTGGAAATCATTTTAGCTATGCTTTCCAAATATTAAAAACGTAATTAAATTATCAGCTTGACCAAAAAAGTCCTATAAATCCTTCAGAATTTTTTTAGCATTTAAGGATTTTTTGTGTTGACTAAGAATTTTTACCAAAACAAATCTTGTAGAAGTTCTTCAGTTCAGTATGTGATGGGGTGAGTTAATGTCTTATTCTGAAAGAGCGTGGTAAGTACACCATATATGTGAGGATGGGGGAAGGGAAGGGAAGAGAAGGGAGGGATTGAGGGCATCTGAAGACAAGGTTTTTCTTCTGTGAATTCACATCTATATCTTGCTGCAGCTGTGTTTGCCAGTGCTATTTACTCTCCTGTTTACTATTTTGGCACTTGAACAAAATCCCCATCTGTATTCTTATGGAACAGCTTTTCTCCATTCTGGCTAAACTTCTCCCTATTATTTTTCAGTGAGTGATATGAATTTGTGTACCAGTGATACACAACTTCTGCAAACCTCTGAACCAGTCTGGCAGTCATCTCTGGTCTCAGGTGCCAGAGATGAAAAATATTAGGTCATGGCGGGCCCACCGTTCTGTGAGCACAGGGAGTAACTCCAAGTCTTTTGCTAATACTGTTAGTGTTGAGTAAACTGGAGTCACTGTGTGTGGTTTAGGAATAGAGGTACAATTAAATAGCCATACCCATACACATGCTCCCTTTCAGACAAATATGTATCTAATCTTCTATAGCAGTATATTAGGGTTCAGGAAAGTGAAAATTTCTTCTTGTTGATCTTTGCCTCTTGCTTTTCCAAAACTGATTTTTTTTTTTTTGCATGAAGATTAAACTTAGTCTCTCCTGAGCATGTATTTTAACCAACATACACCAGGTGCAGTTAAAATACTGATGTGATCTGTATGATCACTCTATATGAGCAATTACCTTTAAATCATTGGGACTACCCAACAGAATGTGGATAAAAATATGGATAAACTTTTGCAGAGTCACAAGTTGCTTGGTTAGTTTCATTAGAATGAGAATTAGCTTCCAATGTAAATTGTTCTTTTGCTTGCCAAGAAAACTACTGATAATTAAAAAAAAAGAGGAGACCAAATCTTTTTTTTTTCATAAAGTGGTTCACTAAATTGGCACGTCTGTATGGTTTGTTTTAATGCATCTACTTAACTTAAATTGCTGAATTATCTTTCAGAATAAGATTCCCAGGTTCTCGAAATGTTTCAAATGTATACTGAGACAAGACTTTCCAAAGAATCTATTTAATGGAACAGGGGATTTATCTTGCTTTGTAAAATTACCTTTAAGAAGGTGTTCTTGTGTTAAGCAGGGCCATTTACCCCGGGAAAGAGATGCCCACCTATTTTGGACTGAGCATTTCCTTTTGATTGCAGCACAGTCCTGCAGGTGTTTTGTGGTCAGTGTACCTGTTGGGCTGCCTGCCTGTCAGAATGCCTTCTCATTTACTTTCTGTGTCAGAGAGTGGTACCTTCTAACTCCAGGTTTTACTGCATTATCTTAGGTTCCCTTGGCTCTGTGTGAGGAGATCTGGACCATCCACCATGGTCACTCCAATGATTCTGTATTTCCAGAGTGTCCTTCCACTAGAATTGAGCCTCTCTGCCTTCTTGTGAACAATACAGTTGTTGCCTGCTTGCTGTGAGCAACGTAGGCAGCCTCTCTGAAGTGGCCCATGAACCAGCTCCAGTGACATCCTGTTCAGTTGGAATGCACCTGGCCTAGGTGTATGTTTACACTGAACTGTGTGTACTTTGGACTATCAGAAATGCAGCTTTCAAAGTACCAAAATATGGCAATGAAGTCTGCATTTTGATTTTTCATTTCTCTCAAATTCCTCAGAGTTTAAACAATGGCTTGACCGGGGTCCTTTTCATTACAGTTACATGAAAGTGGCTTTTACTTGGTCCAAACCACCTTCATGAGCTCCATACCTTGCAGGAAGATTCCACACTACTTTGTGGGAGCATGGTCAACACTCTTCAGGTCAGCACTGACATCTCTAAAGACACAGGTTACTCCTTTCCGTCATGTCTCTGTATGCACAGAATGTGGCCCCCAAAAAGGCCCTTTGGTCTGATCATTAACAGTGTTATTTGTATGGGAAGAACTTAACAGTTCTGGTTAAGTTCTTGGTTTTATATGAACCAAATCTGAAATCCTCCTTTGTGATCCACAGGAAGGGGGTGAAGTCAGCTATATTTGTCTTAGGAGTTCATGAGCATCAAAGGTAATCTATAGAAATGAGGTGAATAGTAATTCTTAATTCCATTAAAGTAATTAATTTACATTACTCCTCTGAAGCTATATTTGGATTAATTTGGCCCTGGAGTTTTATGGTTATTAAGTATGGTAGTCCTTAGAAAACTTTATTCTTTGTGCGTCATTTAGAAGATCCATCTATAGGATAAGGAAAAAAACCCTCAATTTCTTTTTTAGTGTGCTTGAAAATGTGTTTCAGCAAGCAAAACTATTTCTTTCAGCATTTCTCCTGTCCTCAGTTTCACTTGTATAATACAAAGTAAAAACAATCAACCAAATCCACTTCTTCCTGAATCTCTGGTCCCAGGATCAGTAGGGAGATTGGTTTGCAGTGAGAAGGTCAGTGAGTTAAAAGTGTCTATTGAATCCTTGGTTTGTAGCAAAACAGCGGGAATATTGCAATTTTACTTCCTGTTAGCTGGAGAAACTGGAAGAGGAGAAGGTATAGTATAGTGAAATGTCAATATGAGAGTGAAGTTATGCCTTTAGCCATAAGGGATTATTAATCTCAATTTTGATTTTTAATTATGTTGATGTATTGCTACTTTTAAAAGACATTTATGAGATTTAGAATTAAATGTCAAGAAGACATGGTCGCTGTCTAAATAAGTAAAGTTTATGTGACAATTTAAAAGCTTCTTTAATTTATGTGACAATTTAAAAGACAAGGGAAAAGACTAAGGGAAAAAAACCCCTCAAAAATAATAAAACCACTTTTTTTCTGTGCATCCTAAGGCTAATTTTGATCTTTGGCTACTAGAATAAAATAGGATCATCTGTTTAACAATCAAACAGAGAAAGCATAGTTTTCACATCATAATTGCCTGTTTGTGTAGAAACCATTCTGATTTTAATGTCAATCACACAAACAATAGAGAGGAGTCCAGGACAGATAGATAACTTCATAGCAAACCACCACTTTCATAATTCTCAAGTGATGGTTATCTTGCTTGCTGTCTGACAGATGGCACTTCTGTCTTTCTTCTCATTTCTTATCCATAGTGAATGTTTCTGTATTTTGATTCCCCATGTCGCTCTTTAAATGCTATGACACTGCAGTAAACAAATAATATGGAAGAAGTTTTAAAGTCTGACTCTGCTAATTGATTTAGTTTGGTTCATTTGGTTTTAAATAGACCCTCTCAAACATTTATTGCTTACATGGGGGCATGTGGCTGTAACACAGATTATCATGAGCAAACTGTGTAGGGGCATGGAACTGCTGAGACTCTCTTAGTTTAGATAAAAGCTCCCTGCTGTTGCCTCTACAATATCATAAAATACCATTCAAAGCCTGAAAAGCTCAAAAGAAGCAATAAGCAGCTTTGGCAAAACTTTAGGTTGAATGGTAGGAAGTAAAACAGAAAGACCATATTATGCACAATAGGCAAATAAATAAGTTATTGTGGGGTTCTGTTGGCCTGTACTAATTTGCTATTCTGCATTTCCTGGAAAAGAGATATCTTGCCATGGTAACAGAAGGAAGACTGAAGTGTAGTTGTATGGTGTAACTCAAAGTGAGTGTTTGACTTCATTGGAGCAAAAGAGATGTGTTCAGAAAAAGACTGATTTTGACATAGTTTCTGCTGTTAATGAAACCTAAAGAAAGAGGCTTCACTCATTATAAGTTTCTCTATGTTCAAAGTTGTTTAATTTTTTTGTTGCTTTGTATTATTCATCATCTCAATGCTAATTTCTTATAATTACTCACATTATCTCAGATTGGTCATATACTACAATTTCTATTCTGCCATTGACAGACTAAAATCACTGTCCTCCCATGCAGCCACTCAAATGCTTTTTGCTCTGACAGAACATTTTGTAAACAAGAACGTAGCATTATTAATTTTTGTTTCTGAGTGCTCTGTTGAAAGAATTAGGGGGTACTAATTAACCACTTCACACTTTCCCAGTTGTCAGGCTAGACATTGAGCTTAGCACTCAGTGAAGAATTTGCAGTGTACTAACCTCCAAAAGCCAAATGTTTTATTTGAGTGCCTTTGACATTCCACAAAGCTGTTGAATTTGGCAAGCAGCTGCATTTTTCCTAATAGTTAATAATATGGTAATGTGGGGTTTGTCTCTGTGAGACCTCTTAGGCCAGTTGTGGAAAGATGCCAGTCATATACAAGATGAAACTAGACAGCACCTTTCCTCACTCTTTTAAACAAGGAAAGGCTTTTATTGTCAGAATGTGTTTTTCTTACATTGAAGGGTAAAGCCAGCAAATTTGGCTTTGAAAAGAAATGTGTTGTGAGGGACCAGTCACAGTTGAGCAGGAGGGTATGCCTGGGGCTCAAATAGCTGAAATGAGGAGTAGGTGGCAATCTGTGATGAAGCAACTCACTCAGACACTCAACATCTCTCCATGAAGCTTTTCATGGAACAATTGGTCTGTGTGCTTTGCTCCTGGCTGATGTGGGTGTGTGTGCAGGAGGCAGCTCCGACATACTGAACGATTTACAGAAATCATAACTTCTCATTAGCAGCTGGACAAGTTATAGTAATTAATAAGATTTCAGTTTTATCCCAGTTTTCTGCTGTGTAGATGTGCGTAAGTTTTATGTGAGGAAGAACAACTGAGTTTTCATGGACAATGACTAGGAAGAAGGAAAAGAAAGCATGGGGAATCCATGGTCCTTACATACATTACTGCATCAGGTGGACATGCATGTCGGCAGCCACTGCAGCACTGGTTTTGGGTGATGAATGGCCTACATGATAACATGGCAACTTTTCTGTGGGCCCAGGCTCTGCAGCTTAAGGGTAGAATAAGGCATGACCTGAAAGTGAAGCCAAAGTAGTTGAGAAAAGGAATAATGGAGAGAAATCTAATGTTTGACATAGGTTTGGGCCATTGAAATTTAAGGTGTGGACCTCAATGAGCCTGAGGTGGAGCAGGAGCCAATGGACTTTGCAGAGCACAGAGGGAGAGGAAAAAAAGCATTTTGATTTCATGGTGTAATAAAAAAAGAAGTAATGCTCATGGGAGTTACTTTATGTAGCTGTTTGATAGGAAATGGATACACAATTTCTGCATTGCTCTGAGTAATGTTAAACATACATTTCCCAGTTCTTGGTAAGTGTATGGGTCCACATACATCTGCCAGACACAGTCCATCTGCTAGACTCCAAAACAATCTCTTTTTTTTTTATTTCATTGTAATTTTTAAAATATAAATGAATTTTTAAAATAAAATTTATAAATTAAATTTTTAAAATATATAACGAAACATAATTGAAACAGAACAGAATGTGAAACAGCAACTTGCACTCAGGTATTCTAATTTATAAGACAATTTCTTGATAATCAGTATTGTTTTGTTTATATACTCATGATTCTTCTTTCAAATTACTGTTATTTTGTTGAAAATATAAGGGCCTGAAGGGAGAGGAAAGGAAGGGTTTGTAGTCTTTAGTCTTATAGCCAGGGTGATGAGGTAAGAGCTTGGTTAGCTTAGCTCATACTGAACATTTGACCAAAAAAATTGTCTCATCCTCTGCCCAGACTGCTGGGGAGCTACTGCCAGAGGAGGAGAGAGGACTTAGAGACAGAAGTGGAAGGAGAAGCATTTATATGGACAGATATCAGTAAAATGCAGAGGCAGAAGGAGTAGTGGAAAAGATGAATGGAAACTCTTCCATGCAGCTACAAAGGGACACTGGGTGAAATCAGCATGAAATACAGAGTGTGAGCAGGGTGTACTGAGCCATGGATTGAATTATGTAAAACAAGTTAATGCTGTGGTTATAAGCTAGACTCTGATGCAATCAGCCCCCAGATATGAAAAAAAAGTCAACTCCACCCAAAGCTGCAGGTAACAAGAATATGAACTTGTCAGTCCCAAACCCTGAAGCCAGACAGCCAAGTTAGCAGCATTCTTTGCTAACCCTGAATATCTTACACTCATAATTACTTGCAGCTTGGTCTTTCAAACAAAAGCAAGACATGTTAACAAGATAAAGACATGGAAGGCTATGATTCCTCATTAAAAAACCCCAATCTTACCCCGCAAGGTGGTACAGGAAGAAACATTTCCTTCCTTCCTTCTTTTTTTTTCCTTTCATAGTTTGCTGTCAGGAGCAGATGTTTTAGAGCATAGTTCTGCTGGTGATGGGGATCTTTCAGTCTGCCCCAAACTGTAAATATCTCTGTCTTTAGAGTTAATTAGCATCAGAGTGCTTTGTCCTTTTGTGTTAAAAGCACTGGAAATAATTTCTTAGCTGCAGCAAAAATTTCCCAGATAGTGATGGTCATGTAATAAAGAACTGAAGTTCATGTTAAATTGAATGTAGTTGATGGAAAAAGAGATTAATGTGTATAGGAGAAATTAGGCAGTGAAGTAAAAAAAAAAAAAGGTCTCAGTCTGGCAAATCATATGGCTTTTTAAAAACCTGCTGTACATGAGGAGCTCAAGTGATTTACTACCTGAAATACAGGGAAAGCTGATAAACGAGTCACCAAAATTCTTACAGACAGTGACAAAGCAAGCAATTCTCTGCTTGATAGAGGCTAATGGGGCTGCAGGGGCAACCTGCAGTAATTGTGCTAATGGCCCAGCAGCAGTCAGAGACCACACAGAGCTCTGCCCACAGCAGGTCGGAGTACGTCAAGGACATCACCGTGAGCTGGAGCCAGGGCTGTCAGAACTGGACAGCTTCAAAAGTAATGCACTTGTATGATTTTCTTTTTTTTCTTTTTAATTTTTTTCTTTCATTTTTTTATATTTTTTTTTTGGACAGGGTGAAATATAAAACAGATTGGCAGTCACAGCCACTCAGTTTTAAAAAGTGGAGCAGAAGCTATTGAATCAGTACTGTGTGAATTAGCATCATTCAGAAGCAGCTGTGAAAGGCTGCTCACACTTTCAGAGCTACTGCCTTTTCTGTGCTAGTCAGTAAGGACAGTAAACACAGTCCATCTGCCATTTGTTCCCTTAGAGCAGTTTCTGTGAGGATTCCCTTGTCTAAAGTGGAGCTCTCTGAAGTGAGGTGTGAAAGCATCTCCCTCCCATGGCCACCCTGGCAGTTGCATTGAACCCATGTGTCTGGCAGGGCTTTGCACTTGATATTTGAGGAGGAAACACTATGCTTTTGAGGAATTTGCTGTAAGAAGTCTAATCCTGAGTAGGGTAAGTAAATATTTTTTCCTTCCACTCTTGTGGTCTTATGCAATTCATTCTCTCTGCTGCCAAGAAAATAAAAAAGTAAAAGCAGTTTCAAATACTCTTTTGTTCCTAATTTTCCTAGATATGATAGGAGCAACTCTACCTCCTCAACCATGTCAACCATATGAATGACTAACTCAACCATGTCAATGACATGTGACTTGCAAACCTCTTTAGGAGTCTATTGACATCTGGTTCAGCATGTAAAGCTCATCCAGTGAAAAGGATGAACCTGAATTTAGTGAATCGTTCTGCTAAAAGGAAGAATGAGCCAGGATGAGGAAACCCTTCTGTTTTCTCTGATGTGTCTTTAATTGCATAAACTAAAAGAGAAGGGGCTATGTTGTAATATTATAAAATATGTGGCTTTTTGTTATATCCATTGGCAGCTAGATGTTTTTTTCCAGTCTGCTCTGTGCTCTGTATGTTGGGCCTCCCAGTGCTTTCCAGTGTGGGCCAATGAAATACAATGCTCTACAAGTGGTGCAATGGAATTAATGCATTTTAGACATTATTTTTGGGTCACATCTACTTGGCATATTGTAGTATGTGCCCAAAAATGAGCCAGATCAGAGCTGTAAGAAGTAGTGATGTTTCAGAGTCAAAAGTTTGAACATCAGTGTTTGGAAAACTATTGCTTTTAACCATAAATAAAATGACAACAAACACCCCTTACAAACCTGTTCCTAGTTGAATGGAAGTATTGAAGAGGATTACATAGCCAGAAATATTCCAACTTGCCTATTTTGACAGAAGACAGACTGTCCTTGGCAGAAGAGAATGATAGATTGTCATAAGGATTTGTATGTATGGACATTGTACTAATCACAGTTTTGGATCTAATTTTCTGTTGACGAAAGTTGATAGAGCTCCACTGTTGTTGTTAGACCTGTCATGCTTTCCTTCAGTTGGAAATCTGATGTTTGTGAGGCAGAACACACAAGAACTCAACATCAAAAGCAGTTAAAAAAATGTACCAATCTATTTACAATTTGGAGTAGGACTGATCATTTAATTTTCTTGATATGCCACTCCAAAAATGTTTTAGGCTCAAGTAGATAGGTTGCAAAACAGAGAATTCTGGGTCTTCACTTCCTAAACTCTATATGAACCTGAGAAGATTCAGGTCATACATGTAATACTTTAGAGATCATCTAAATTAAGTATTGACACTGGCTTCCTTATATGTAATGGAATTTATTTACTTTGATGCAAAATTAATCATCTGGATCCCACCTGTGCTGCATCTGTATCTCTTCAGAAATTAGGTTCTTCATTAACAATAAAGTTGCAATAAACAATAACAATAAAGTAGGAACAGACATCGTCCTATTGTGGTTACAGCATTTGGTTATTGACTAAAATAAATTAATAGATAAACTGGAATAATACTTCAGAGCTGAGACTGTAGCAACACTTCTTGTGACAAATAAAAAATGTTGATGGAGTCCATCCTCTGTAAACAATGCCCTTTGTAAAATTGGTCCACATGCTCTTTTCTTAAGTTTGTCTTAGGTCAAAATCTGTTCTTTTAGTTCTGCCATGTGTAATTTTTTTTTTTTCTCTTCAGCCCACACTTTCTCCTAATGCTACTGGAGGAGATAATTCCTGTAGCTTCAGTTCTTCCACTATTCTAATTAATTTTCATATTCCACAATCTTAAAATAGTACAAAGCGATTTTTTTTTGTCTATGACAAACCGCTCTGGACCTCTACTTCTCATAAACAATTTATATTTGTCTGTTTTTAAAACATTTCTTTTCAATTATAACCTACTTCTAAATGGCATGACTCAAATTATTTGCTCTCTAAACTGTTATTTTTGTGTAGAGGAACAACCATTATTCTGTGTTGTTTCTTGATGTGCAGAAGGCCTACTTCCACATTAACTTTTAATAACGGTGTCTGATTAATGGGCACTTGAGTGTCTTTGTTTGTTTGTTTGTTTGCTGTTAATTGTTTTGTTTTGTTGCTTTATTTTTTGCTCTGCTGCTAAGAGTATCCACTTACTCGGCTCCTTTGCATTTCCATTTTGTCAGAATATCCTTCAGTTTTCCTGCTATGTCACACTCTATGGATACTCTCTTTTTGCAAAGTGCCTGTGCAGATGGTATAAAAAAGAGAGTTGTTGATGCAGCGACTGTTGGCAACAATTTCTGGAGTTGTTTTATTGAAAAAATATAAGCAAGAATTGTGTTTGTCAGCACTTTTGCTTATGTTTCAAGCTTTTCTTATTTGGAGGCACAGTGGTTCAAGAGCACTAAACCTGTTTGATCCATTCGAGTTGATAATCAAATAGCTGTGTAACTGTCTGGTTCAACACATGGCAAATGACAAGAACTGCTTTTTTAACATTTAAATAGTGGTTTCAGTTCATTCTTTTAAGCATGCTAACAAGAGTTTTTGACTGAAGAATTAATATCTTATTCAGGCACTGTATTTGCTTGGGGAATCAAAACACCTGTAAAATTTCTTGTGTCTTTAACTGTCTGTGTTAGCTGTGTTCCACTGTTGGTACAGAAGCTGCTAACATAGGGCAGCAATGTCAGCATGGGCTTCCCCCTTTTCTGCAGATAATCCCTTGGTGAAGAATTTTGGTTTTCAGTCAGGGGCACTGACACTTTCCCTTTTCTATTTTCTTTTTCTATGGGAGCACAGGATGAAGTTTTATTAATGTAACCTCATTTCTGTTTGGCCAGAGATTTTCGTGTGTATGTGAAGAATTATTGACCTATCTCTTTTTTTGATGATCAGTATTCAGGATTTATTTAGCCTTGGGATGGTGCTAATTTTAAAAACATACTTAACAAATATAATGACATATCACATGAAGAATATGGTAGTTCAGGAATAACATGGAAGGAAGTTACCTCTGAGAGACTATGGTGTAACCAAAGTTACTCCATTCTGTATAGGGTCGAAGGGAAGGCAGTGCCTGAGAGGAAAGAGTTTGGCATCCCTGTGGCAGGGAGGGAAAAAATGGATTAAGAAATATGGTGCACAATTAAACTATACTGCTGGAACAAAGCCATCTGCCATGTAGGAAGAGGAATTTCCTTCTGAATCCAGAGAGGTGTGATTCTGGTTTTTTGTTTTTCAATGCACAGCAGCATGTTCTTACCTGGAGAAGGATTAGGGTTTAAAGGAGGAGGAAGGGAAGCGGACTANTTGTTTGTTTGTTTGTTTGTTTTTTTGTTTGGTGGTCAGTTACCCGACTTTAAGGGGGACTTGCCAAATATAATTTGCATGTTACCCTGCATGAGACAATCAAATTCTCAGAGTTTATTTGGAATGTGGAATGTGTTATTTATAATCCTTGGTGTTTGGGTTGATTTGTTTGGTGGTCGTTTTTCTTTCCCCCCATCTTTTTACTTTGAGAATTTCAGTTGAATGTTTCTATGGACTCTGATCTTGTGTTTAAATTTGTCTTCCCTTGGCCAGCAAGAAATCAAAAATGTGTATTTCAAAGCTGCTTGTTAATACAGATTAGAAGCTCCTTCTCTGACACTGTAGCCTTAAGGGTCTAGATCTCTAAGGCCTTTTAAGGCAGAAAAAGGTGTCTGGTAGCAAACCAGAGCCCAAGGCTATGGAATGAATTTCCTGAGGCTTGTAAACAGTGTATGTTAATATATAACAGTGATTTAAGTGAAGGACTATTGCAGGGAAGAGCACCATCTTTGTGAGATAAAACTGCATTTACTCTTGAATGATTTCACTGAATATCATCCAAATATAAGAGAAAATATTTTATTGTTATGAGCTGACTTTTTATTCTGTTTGGGTTTTTTAATTTGTTCCTCTGGGATTTTCAATGTTTTAAAAGTTTTTGGCTCTGATATAACTCAAGGTCGAATGCAAATGACCAGTTATGTGGAATTACTCTCTTTTGGAAGTTACTTGTTAGGAAGTTATAAGGAAGTTGTGTTTGGAATGACTTGTTGATAGATTTTTTTATATACTTAATCAACACTGAATAACTTTTTGGATGAAAACTCTCCTGCATGAAAAAGAGATTTGATCTAAGTGCAAATAAAATGTACATTAAAAAAGTACTTTTTATTACACTAATATAGACATCATTTCTATAAGGTTTGTATATTATTCAGTGAAAAAGCCTTTTTGTTACCTCAGGGTTAACTCCCCAGGTTCCTTGTATAGACAACATGGTAGATGTGGAGGATGAAAATGATTTGAAGAGATCTCTCTCTTGCCAGTGACTGTAACAATCTTAAACCAGACTTTCAGATGGCAAAGCTTATATGAATAACCTCAGTGTCTTCTCCTCAGCCAGAACCTGAAAATAAATTCTTAGTTCCTCCATTGTAATTAAAATAATTTTAAAAAGTAAATATAATGGAAGGACTTCCAAGTAAAAAAATTCCATTATTTTATCAACTTAGTAGTGTTATTTCAAAACATGACAGCTATATCTCTCACTAGAAAGTATATATCTGCAAATTTTACTGCTCTTTCTTTGTCTGTTCAGTTTCATGCTCTAGCTTTGAAGCAAATCTTAGCATTTTTGCTGGGAGATCAGAATCTACGTAAAGGCTACATAAATTGTCCTGGTTATATTGTAATACTTGACTATTTCACAGATATGAGTATGCTTGAACTTGCTGTGTTTCATTTTATTGTAACCAAAGGACAAAATACTAGTCCCAGTAAGCTTACAATACTTTGGATCCATCATGTGGGTTTTTTGAAATAAAGCTTAATTTGATGACAACTTGATTTTTTTTTAAGCCATGTGGTGGCCTGCCTCTGTAACACCTCTCCAGGCACAGAAATCAGCTGCATTTTCTCATGTTAATGAGTGCTTTTTTTGGTAATGTCTGGCTTTCCTTTTTTTTTTTTTTTTAACTCTAAGGAATGGAGACACTTTATTTTTAGTGACAAAGTCTTTTTTTGTCTAAAAGTTACAGGATCTTATATCCAAATTCTTGGAATGAAACATATGGAAAAACAATTTTCAAATAAATGCTTAAAAAAGGAAAAAAATAGATCTTTCATTACTTGATCTCTAAGCACAGCTAGCTAATTACTCTTTTCAGTCTCCAAAACTGGGGTGAGTGGCATAAGGATATATGAAAGACCAGAAGAATCAATACATGTCATGGCTTGTCAGTACATCACTTGGATTAAGAAAAATTTTATCAAAATAATCCTCCATCCTACTGTTGTGTATGAAGGTGTTCCTTCATCTTGGAAGTGGCCAGTAATCTTGTTTTAATAGCACTTCCTTTTCTTGCATGATTCTGGAATTCAGCTGCTCTGTAAGCAAATCTTCATGTTTTAACATATGTTTCTCCAAACCTTTGAGACTACAACATTCTACCACTTCAGTGCTTGAATAACAACCTTCTCTAGACATGGTTACATCATCTAGTTGTATCTCAGACCTACTCTTCTGTTCATATTTCCATCATCCAAGCACCCCATATTGCATCTTTAAGAGAGTCTGGTCAGATATAAATTTCAAGAATTAAATTGTGACCACTCTATCAATGTTTGAGATTTTTCAAATTCCCTTATGGACTAGAAAAAATGTGTAATCTCCCTTTATTTGTCATAAGTTCAGTTAGCAGCAGAGCTGGTTAAGCTAAGAGCCCATTGTGAATGTCAAGGAAAAATGCTGGCATTTAAAAGCCAAACCTGCAGAATACACTAAAGTGTCACAAATGCAGTCATGCTTTAAGTGTTCTTGATAAATTGCTTCCCTGTTGCAGACTCATTTTTCAGTATACCCTGCAGCATTTGCAGATAATACCTCTTAACAGGTTATCAGTGTAATCCATAGGGAAACTTGGGATTTGGAATTTGGACCACTACCCATACTGGCTCCTGATGCCTCTTTCAAATTTGCAGCTTGCTGGCAGTCGCCAACAGCTAAACTCTTTTGGCAGCCTCTGCTCGTGAAATTTATTTTCTCCTTCAGACTCTCTGCAGTTTTCCATGTGGTCTCCTGTAGCTTTCCAATTTCCTTTGCTGAAGCAGAAAATTTAGAGTAGGAAACAGCAAATGCGCTCCTCAGTGCAACTTCTCACTCCTTTAAATGGTAGGTTTTTGGACCTGCTGTATCACTGTGATCCTGCTGGATGCTCATGAAATCAGGGTTGACCTGTGTCCCCATCCCCACCCCGTTCCATCTCTCTTGTTGGGTGCTGTGGGATAGGCTCTGATTTGGAAGATCATGGCCCTGCCAGACCCATGGCCCTGCCAGACCCATGGCTAGTCCCTGCTCCTGGCTCCCTCCCACAGGGTAGATGGACCTCATGATACCCTGACATGGGAGCAGAAAATGTGTAGAGAACAGTCCCTCTGAGGTTGAGTCAGAAATGTTTCATGGCAGCTTAAAGGTTCAGTCCTTTCTTTTATCTTCACCCACTAGAGTGAGGTCCTGGTCTATTTACTACCCCCCAATGTCTTATTCATGGAGGCCTTCCCTGACAGAGGCAGGCAAAGACTCTTGAGGTAAACAGATTACCAAATTGTGGAGATACCCCTTTTTTTTTTTCCCAGAGAAGCACGATAACTCTACAAAGCCCCATTTAATTTTAAAACAGGAATCACAGGAAAAACTCTATTTTCCAGGTTATTTTTGAACTTAAAATTGCCCTTGCGAAACATGTTCACTTTCCAAATCCAGCAGAAATGAATGAAGCAAGCACGCTGTGTGTGCCCCATCTAGGGAACCATTTCCGTCTAGGATAAGCTCAGCACACATTCTCTCAACACATTTCTTAAGCATGTTCTTTAATTCCCTGGGGTCTTGGCATGGCATATGTTTCTCAATTTGGAATAATAGAATCAGTTAGGGTGAAAAAGACCTTTAAGGTTATCAAGTCCAACTGCTTTCCCAGCACTACCAAGTATTCCACTAAACCCTGGCCCTAAGTATCACATCTACGTGTCTTTCAAATACCTGAGTTACCTGCTGGAAACTCAGCACTTCTCTGAGCAGTCAGTTCCAATGCTTGACAACCCTTTCTGTGAAAAAAATATATCCAAACAGCCAATCTGAACTGCCCTTGCAACAGCTTGAGGCCATTCCCTCCTGGCCTGCCACTTGTTTTCTGGGAGAGGAGAACAACGCCCACCTCACTACAGCCTCCCTTCAGGCAGGGAGAGATAAGGTCTTCCCTGACCTTTCCTTCTCCTATTCTACAGACTAAACAACCCCAGTTCTCTCAGCTCTTCATAAGACTTGTGGTCCAGACCCTTCACCACCTTATTTACTGCTTGGACACACTCCAGCACCTCAATGTCTTTCAAAATGACACCTGCCAGTTGGCTGTACCTCTCACAGTGTCGTGCTATCAGCAGTGCCAGCACTTCAGGATCCCTCTCTGGGGATCTCTCTGCAGGATCCTGTACAGTCCTGTCTAATAGAAAATTAGAAAAGTCAAATAGAAAATGAGTCTGTATTAAATAATGCTTTCATTGCTCATTTTTTCTAACATCTTAATGGTGCATGGGTTTAAAGAGTCTGGAGGTTATTTGCTAATTTGGTGAAGCTACACAAAGAAGTCATCAGGAAGTATCTGGAAACTGTTTAGAGATGAGAGCTCTGGAGTCTTTGATCCTCTCTTGACTCTGAGTGTATCAGCTGCCACACTTCATTTGTGATGGGTAATCATAACAATTTCCCCATGGTGTGCTGCCACTGAGGAGAAATCCTCACAGAGGGTTGTGTCTCTGCGTGGGCACATGTATATGATAAAGTTGTCAGATGTACACATGCACAGTAAAGGTGAAGGTTTAAGAACTGAATGCTCTGGTGTTGGCCAGCACAGTTTGTACCACATAACTATTCCCCAAAACGTGGACTTTTTCAGAAACTCACAAATACCAAGTTGGTGGAAGAATGTGTTTTAAGTGCAGCCAAAGCTGGTCTGGGGCTTTCTTTCTTTCTTTGTGGTTTCTGTTTTGTTTTGTTTTCTCTTTTTGGCTTTTTTTTTTTTTTACAGTTATGGTAAGAGCAATTAGTTCAGTGGATATGATTTGTATAAATGTTTTCTATTTAGGGAAGATGAAGCTTCTGAAATTAGACTTTATTCTAAAAGAATGTAATAATGATAAAGTAAATTCATGCTGTTGTGACTAGTCTTCATGATTAATTATCTCTCATATTTTCACTTTGGACTTCTCTTCTAGGAAACTTTGCTTAGTTGTTGTACTTGCTATAAACTCTTGGCTCAGTAGTATTCTTCAGCTTTAGTTTAAGAGGTAACCATGCTTATAACAGTTTTATCCTGCAAACAGGCCTACCCACAATGGTTTAATGAGCTGGCCTGGTCATTAGCCTCTTGGTAATGTTGCTGAATTGCTCAGTAGAGGTGGATTGCACTTCATTCTAGCATGTGGATATAACCAAAATTTCTAATTATTTGATCAAGAAGAAACATTCAAAGTGTGACCGGACCCCAGGTTTTAAAATGTGTTGCATTTTGCTTTGTTTCCTATTTACCGGCTCCTTGCAGGGTTGAGGAGCACTAAGAAATATGCTAAGATGGTTTTCGAGCACTGCAGACTTCTTCCTCTATCAGCAGGGGGCCTTTGGGCCTTTCTAGGTTTTGGTTGCAGATGATCTTTTATCTTTGGATTAAGTGGATGATCAAATTGCACCTCCAGCATCCCTGCAGAAATAGAAGGGGCACAGAGGGGTTTGCACTAGGCTCTCTGTTCAAGGATGACTTCCATTTTTATAATCTATGCAGTTTTTTAAATGATGTTTTTACAACTTTTCTTTTTAGAGCTTTTAGCCTTCAAGATTCCTTTATGCCCTAATTAGCTTTCTTGTTTATATTACTCTCATTCTCTAATTAGACTAATCACATCATGGGGGAGTTGAGGGTCTTCTGCTTTTTCTCTAATTATTTTTGTTTTGTTGAGCCTGGCTGTTTCCTGCTGCTTATTCTTGTCCATGTGTTTTTATTCTCTGCAAATTGTTGTTGTCATGTACTAATTGTTTTTACTTTATCTGAAGACCTTCTCCTTTTTTACTGTCTTTGTCATTCTTGGCCATCTGTTCAGCTCCACAGTTCCATTTAAAAGTGACAGACCTATACCAGCAAGTGGGGATAACAAAGTGTAAGAAGAAAGTGAAGGTAGTATCTAAGTGAAGATGATGTCTTTAACTAGCATTCTGGATTCTTCAGCTCAGGTTCTGTCACTTAAGCCACCTTCCACCTGACCTTTATACTCCCTTTCTTGTTGCCTTTCCTGTGGTTGCTTTGCCCTTCAGCACTTTTTGCAAACTGGTTATTCCCAGTAGTGGTGAAGAGCTGCTGAGGTGTGGATTGTCAGTGGATATACATATGCCTGTGTAACATAAAGCAATGTTGGTGTCAACCCCTAACAATTAGGAGAAAATGGAAGCTCTCATAGGAACTGTCTGGTTGAGTCTCAGAATTTATGCATCCCAGGAGAAAAAGAACAAAAGGAAGTGTGGAAAGGTTAATAGTGTGCACAGGGTGAGGTAAGATCAGAACAGCATATGTTATGTATAATTTGAAGCCTTTTTAAAACACACTGTTGTGTTTAAAAGTAGAAACAGCTAAATGGTCTTTTCATGAGTCAAATTTCTGAATGCACACATTCAAGGGCCACCATCAGAATTGTTATAAAAATAGCCCAATTTGGATGCAGACTTTGAGTATAGTGGGATGTTTGGATTAGCCAGGAGTATATCAGCAATGTATTTAAAGTCCTGATAGGGTTCTTGCTATCCCTATGGGTTCCATTTTGTAAAAGCTCTAGGTAGCCTTTTACATTGAAAGCCATGATGAGATTAGAAGAGTACTTGCTTCAAAATAACAGTTTCTCCACTTTGACTTTCTTTTGTGTGAATGATGTTCTCCTGCTTAAAAAAGGAAGCACTTTGATAGCTACAGAGGATGCAATCATCTCTTCACAGATGAAGTGTCAGTGCAATGTAGCACCTGAGTTGTAATCTGCCCAACATTTGACATGAGGTACCGGGTAATTGAATCTCTCTAACTCTCTCACTTTCTTCAGCTGAGACTGAAAATATGCGGTTTACAGCAGAGTCTGAATGAGCACTGTGGCCACTCAAGGCTGAAATAACCATATCCAATTGCTCTGCACCTAGCACATCTTCTGACTGAAAACACTACTGAACAAACAAGCCAAAGCAGTACCTGGAGTTTTTAATTTTACAAAGTCAAAGTTCAGACACAGCTGTACAAATTGCAAGAAACTTCACTGTCTTCCATCGTGTTATAAAGTCAAAAACGCAAATCCTTCTTTTGGAGTTGTCCTTATATTTGGCAGATTGAATAACCAGTCACTGTTGTGTATTTATTTAGAAGTCTATGATTTTATCATTTCTATCCCCTCAGAGCCCAGCAATAGTGGAAGAAATTTTGGGTTTCCTCTAAGTGGATTTCCTCTGGGGTGTGCAAAGAGATCAGCATGACTGTATTTCTAGCATGTTTCTTTGAGACTTTCTGGTGGTGGGAGGCTACAGTTCTGAATGGAACAAATCTGAGTGTACCTGAATAATGTTGGTTTTGACAGGAAATGTCTCTGAAA
Source organism: Dicaeum eximium (assembly GCA_013396995.1). NCBI lineage: Eukaryota > Metazoa > Chordata > Aves > Passeriformes > Dicaeidae > Dicaeum > Dicaeum eximium. The sequence continues at coordinate 4,258,885 of VWZP01004826.1, read as the reverse complement.
GAGCCTGGTCATGGGAAGATGGTCTAAAATTACTCAATTTTTTAGTCTCTCCCAGAAGCCTGCCCCAAAGCCCGACCTCTGTGATTGTGATTGATTGTCTTCAGCTGCTTCTTAAGTTTGGGGATTTATATTTTAGCAAAAAGCTCCTTCACAATGCTAAGCTGCAATATGGCAAGAGGTAGCTTACACTGTTTAATATCTGCAACACCAGGACCAAGACTTGACAGAAACCACTTGGAAGGGATTGTGCTGTAGAAATAAAGTACTTGTATTCAGATTTTCTTCCCTAATACCAAGAGTACCAAGGTTACTGTAGAGATAAGTGGATTTGAATATGGTGATCCATGTCTTAAATAACATTTATGGGAAAGAAGTTCTATTATCTCGTATTTTATGAAGTATACTAGTGTAAACTTATATGAATGAGTCCCCTGTGAGTATAAGGAAGTAACTATCATGACTAGTTCAAACTTAATGAATGAAGACCCTAATTTAGGTCAACACCATTCTTAAAGAATATTTAACTAATTAGATGGACTTGTAGCAAAATATTCTGTAGATCTGTAATGAATCATTTTACTGCAGACTTACTATTCTGTTTTTTTTTTCTCCCTCCAAAGATATCACTTCAATTTTTCAAAATTATTCAGCTCGAGGTCAAAAAACACTGTTTTTACAGAGAAGACACCACTACTAAAAGTTTCCTCAGAGGAAAATGGGTAAGTTACTTTCATTTTTTCTCAAAATACTTTTTTCCTAAGTTCTCTTCTATTTAATTGCATGTGGCTCTTTCTTACATCCTAACGCCAAACCTGCTGGGAAATAAAGTGAATAGCAGGGGCTGTAAGCAGAGAATTACTCTGGAGGACCTTGGTAGCAGAGAAGGGGCTGAAAAACGGGAAGGGAAGGCTGTAAGGTGTGAGGTCAGGGTGATTAGACAGCCCTAAGCATAGACAGCTGCAGGATCTCTGCTCTTATTTCCTCCATGTGCTGTTACATGAAGTGCACTGAAAGACACATCAGAACTATAGGGAAGGTCCTGATGATGGAGCTTACACACCAAATCCTGAAGTACATCTGGCTGGTGGATCAGAGAACTGGTGCTCTCAGGTGCACCTAAATGTTTGGGGTCTTTGCTCTTGCTCCCCAGTCTACCCAGCTGTATCACCAAGGGGAGCTTGGTCTGTACTGAATAAGTTTCTTTCTATGAAATTTTCTGTAAAAATCTCTCAGAGTGAGTGTAAGGTTCTGCAAGGTCAGTTGCATCTAATACCTGTTGAAATAAAACACTGTTTTGTTTTATTATGTTTACTGAAAATGTGTGACAGGTTGCAGTGTATGGCCCTTCATAATCCAGATTTTACCACAGATGATGATTCATGGGACAACAGCTCTGCAGAATTTGAGCAAAGGTTTCAACTGGAACGTGAAATGACAAGTTTTCCCAGATCTGCTTCTTCTGAGAAATATGAAATCTTGGACAACCTTCCTGTCAAGTTCAATTTGTCAAAGATGAGGTCTGAATTCAAACATTATTTTTTTTTTTAATTTTTACATGTATTTGGTTTTATGCATAGATGTCTAGAAAATGATTTATGTAAATTAATAAAATAGGACTCCATATTTAGACTGTATTTTGCCATTGACAGTTTGAAATAGTTTACAGACTCTCCATAATGATCAATAGTCCCTTCTTCTAAGAAGAATCAATCATAGCACCTATTCTAAATTTGTAATTAAATACCTTCTATATTGCTTTTAACTTTTCTTTGAAACCATTTTTAAAAGCCCTGTGGTTGATTCCACAGCATTTTTTTCTTCAGTGTTTTGTTGCTTCACTTTAATTAAAATATGGGTGTAAAATTTCTTCTGTAGTCATTAGAGTAGCTTTTCACTTATACACAAAGCAAAATATAACTGAGTATTTTTCCATCTTGGACAACATTAATATATTTCGCTCTTTACCCCAAAGTAGTCTTTTACATCATTTAAGCATGGAGGAAATTTAATCTGCTAATGTATTAAAAGATAGCAATATGATAAGAGCTCAACTTCAAATTTTCTCAGGATATTTTTGCTGGGGATTTAACTAGCAAAACCTTTAATCTTGGATACTAATTCCCACTGCCCCTTCCAGAGGTTCAGTGCTTTTTCTAGTTTGTTTTGGTGTCTGTAGATAGCTCAGCAGGGTTTTCATGGAGCCCAGCACTGCAGGTCCACATCTCTTTGTTGATCAGCCCCATCTTTCTGCCACAGTGGAATGTCAGTGCATCTTTTACCAATCCGTATGTTGTCTTAGCTCATCACTTCACAATTGTTTTCTTCTCATTGTGCATATGGTTTTGTGCTCTCCCACTCTGCTGCTGAACAAATGGAGCAGGAGAATTCCAATGACTGCAATTATTGCAATGTGAGCGCATGCAAAGAGGTTTGGCAAGTGTTTTTCTTCACATTTGTGGTAGATTTCCGTGGTATAGATTGGGAATGTGAAATCCACTGTCTCCAGTACAGCATAGGTTTATAATCTGGGGAGGAGCAAGGTTTTCTGACAGAACTTCCCCCTGAAATACTTTCACTGCTATAGTGCAAGTTCTATGTATGGGATCAGCTCCTTGGCCATTGTAAATCAGCACAACACTGCTGAGATAGCAAATGAAGCTCAACTGCCCAACATCATATGCAGATCAGATCAAAAATCATTTGGCTTAGAAGAGGGGGTGAAATTCTTCATAGATTTATACTCCATGCATTTCCCACTGAAGTCAGATAGGATTGTACTGGAGGCATATATCAGCATAGGGTTTGGCACAGGGTTTGTACTTGTATCACTGTGCCAGATTAGCACTGTAGGAAGAGACAGATTGCAAACCATGGATGAGTCAAAAGCTGATCATGTCTCAAATGTAAGCTGTTGAAAATGCTGCTTCCCTAATACAAAATGCCATGAAAACAAACAGACGGGAGGAGAAGACCCTTCTAAATTCTGTATTTATTAAAACCATTTCCAAAATCTTGTTTTTATTACACCTTGCCAGCTCCTTTGGATGAGTTTCTGTTATTTACAAACAAGTGGTTATTAATTTATAAATGCTTAATCAACACTTTATTTCATTGTGTCTTAAAATCAAGGTTTTTTTAGTAAAAACTTTACGTATTATTATAAATTGTAAGTCCAAAGTGCAAACAAAAAATATAAAGTACATTAAAATTAAACCAGGCTGGATTATAATTTATTAATTCATAACATAATAAATTCTCAAAATTCCAGAATGAAACTGTAATGTAAAGATGGGCAGACTTGACCAGCAGGATAGAGGATCTATGACTAAACTGTCACTAAGTATTTTCCGTAAATCACATAATACCAAAAGAAGTTATCAGTGATGAAGTGCTGATAATGGCTTGTGTCATCATTCCTTTCTTTTCATGCCTGTCTTACTTTCTTTGTCTCTCTTCTGTCTTGCTTTCAGTAGAGCAGGGCTACTTGGAATTTCTAGAAGAAACCACCTAACTGGCTTCCTCTGCCTTCTCTAGATTTTCATGCTGTGCAAAGTTTGGGTAAAGTTGTTGCCACTTATATTTAATAGAGAACTGTAGCCCCTTTGTACCAGTTTGTGACAACACATTTTTATTAGCTGCTAGTATTTATTAGCTGCTGTTTGGAAAATTCTAAGGAGGGGGGAAACTTTGGAAAACAATGTTTTTGAAAAATGGGTCTCCAGTCTCTTATGTTGCTTTTTGTCAATGAATTGATTCAGGGACTTATTTCCACTGTGATTAAAAATTACTTCTAACATTCTTCAGACTATTCTGCTTTAATGTTTTATCCTGTAGCAGCTGTCAATGCAGCTTTTTATTGCACTCTTCCTTTTTCAATTAATTATCCTAGTAACTTGAAATGTTTTCCTTCTTATTTGTCATCAGGTTTAAATCAAGCCCTGCATTTGTCATTCTGTCAGAAAAACAAGGTTTGAATGTTTATTAAAAAAAAGAAAAAAAAAGAATAAGAGTATTGATGTTTTCAAAATGAAAATATGTAACGAGGTCAAATCAACATAAAAGCTTCTGTAAATTAAGGCATCAGTATAACATACTGATGGGCAGTCAGAAAATTTTTAATTGAGATGTCTTTTGAGTAAGATTAAAAGATGGTAATTTAAATGCTAAATCTTATTATTTCTTTCTCAAGAAGATGCATTTTCAACATCCCCATTTTAATTTAGAGTTATTCTTGCTTAACCCACTCAGTAGTAAGCTTGGACAATTCAGCATATTTTGTGGCATCTCATTTCCAGAACAGGCATTCCTTCAATGGGCACAGACATGCCATGGAAAAACATATTTAGTTTTCTTAGTAGATTTATGCTCATGAAGTATATTTGGTTTCAAGAGATAATGTTAAACCCAGAAGATTCTTAATGCTTGTTCTTGTCTTCAAACTGCTTTTTCTAATACTTTTCAGGGTGTGTATTACAAGACCAGTTTTGAGGAAGGCACTCATGACACCATCTGTGCTTTCAGCACAGCCATGCCGCCTCCCTGTGATTGCAAAGCTCCTTTGCCTCTCTGGGAGAGACAAGAATGAGCTCAGGTGCATCTGGGTCTGCCAGGGGCCAGCAGCAGCAGGGGACAAGTGGTTCCAGGATCCAGCACCAGCTCATTCTGCAGCCTTCCCTTAGATTTTCCAATGGGCAAATCCTCCTTCCTGTGCACTGAGATCCATCTGGCAGCAGAGCTGGTGCAGGAGCCCTGATAGTCACCAAGGCTTCCCAAGCCCCTACCGACCTTGTTTTGTGGTGTCTGTCCTCTGATGTGATATACAACCACTCATAACTGCTTACCATGATGTTTCTGAAATGTCAGAGCTGTTAAGAGAATAGAAAAGGTTGTTTTTAAACTAGCCAGATAGTAAATGCATGTTTCCTTGTGTTTCAGATGCTGTCTAAAATTCCTGAAAGTTTCAGGCCTCTTTATCTTCGTAGTTGTCTGCTCTGTAAGTATTGAATTTGTAGTACTCCCCTGGCCCCCATTTCTTTAGAATTAGTTCAAAATGAGCTATGATATTTCCCTTAGCACCCAGAAAATGTCTCAAGGCAAAAAATGACAATACTGTGCATGCCTTTATGCTCCTATTTGGTGAACTAGTCACCTCTCAGGACAATGTGGTGGGGTAAGCAGTTGAGTTGGAGGAAGAGACAGCTTAAACTCAAATTTGTAGGTCCCTTAAGGATGCTTGTTGAATTTAGGATGGATCTTTTGATCCTGACACCTGAGGAATGCTCATAGGGAAAGCTGTGCTGGAGAGGATGCTGCAGCAATAGCAGCGCTTCACAGCGTCAAAGGCAGAAAGTGATGGGGAGGTTGGCATCTCCTTCAGGTAGCCAAAGTGCTGCCCTCCCTTAGCAAAATCTTCAAAATTAGCAAAATCTTAGACTGAAAGTCTAGAGAAAAGTTTCAAAAAGTTGGAGTTTATTTTTTTAGTGGCTGTGAGGGACTCCTTTTTGGGTAGCAGGGCTTCTGCGCCGGGAAGAAAATAGATGACACTCTGCATTTCCTGATGGGTGTTGCTTTCCAGATAGATCCTGAAGATTGTCCTAAGAGACATTTTGAAAAAGTGGATAAAATATGTGACTTTGTCTGTAAATTAACTGAAGGAATATTATTTACCCTTGTTAAGTATCCCAGAGATGCTTTTCAACTGTGGTGGAATTATACCTAAAAATACTGAAACAATCTCACAATTGAATGTGCAATTTGAAAGAGTCTTTTAAAAGTATTTGAGATAAGTTTAGCAGGTCTTTTGCAGTTTTTGTGTTACTAATGAATGTTTATTTTTTATCCTTGCCCTAGATTTTATTTGGCATTTATCCAGATCAAGGTATGCCCTGGCAGATGTTGGCTGTATCACCTCTGGAAAGCTTCTGTATCCTTCTTTCATTGGAAAAAAAAAAAACCTGATCTGAAGTTTAATTGATAAAGTAGTTGAAAGGGTGTGTATTTGCTGTCTTATACCCTGAGAGGACTGGGTGTTCTCAGAGCCTTGGCTGCATTTAGACTTGTCCTTTGACACAGGCCCAAGTGCTCCCTCTCCAAGTTGTACTGAATGGCACCTGTCTGGGCCCAAGCACCTTTTTAGAAGAACAAGTGACAGAACAACCCCAAATAGAAATTATTCATCATAGGTCAATACAGATCTGAATGTGAAAAGTCTTTGAGGGATGAACATTCAGTTAGTAAACAAACAAAAACTTTTGCAAATGAATTGCATTTATTCTTCCCACTATATTTCTAGTTTAATCTGTCTGGTCTGAAATCTGCTTGACTCTTATTTCACTAGTGTTAAAAGAAGATGCACCTATAGATACATTTCACAAGCTCCTGCAAAGTCCCTTGTTTTGAAAAGGGGCAGTAGGTTTCCATTTTTGAGATGCTTTGTTCTTCTATATAAATGGTCAGTTCCATAGCTTTGGGCAGGGAGAGTCCATTTTAAATAGATTTAATTATTAGCGTTCTCACTGTCACCAATAATGACACTATATAATGTACTAATTAGTAGGGTAAATGAGGAAGAAAATGTTAGTGCTTAAGGGCAATTTATAATTAAAGTTGAGACTGCTTTTTGGAGGCAAGCAAATGGTCCTTTTAGTAGGACCAATGACAACTTCAACTGTAAAAACCCATCAGTACCCTGTTCACATCAGTGTTTTTGGTCTTCCTTGAAACTGTTGTTGAAAGCTCCTATGGTGGTGTGGTGTTGAACAGCACCATGGCTGCCACAGCCTTATCTGCCAAATGAGGATGAATTGAAAGTGAGTGTTCAAGTTTTAGTCAACTGTCATAGCATAAATTGAGGATTTCCTCTCTGTCCAGACCTGGGTTGGACCCATAGCTGTTGCACTGTACACATTAACTCTGCAACCAAATATTCCCTTTGTTTCAGGGAACTGCATTTGGGACTATAGACAAACAGGTGTTCCTGTATTTTGCATTTTACCTATCATGTCAGGACACTTTGAGACAAATAGCTGTCAGATAGTCAGAATATAGCATTTCCATTTCTTACCTGACAAACCCAAAGCTAAAGCTTTTTAGTTTGTGCAATGTGTCTTGAAAGCTAAATGTTCCACCTGCTGTCTGATGTCACTGAGCTGGGGAAAAATGAGAGGCAAGCAATCCAGCAAAGCCATGCTTCTTTTTCAGGGTGATGTAGTAATTCGAGCAGAGGAGTCAAGGAGAAAGATTGCATTTCTAAATTTCTAGGCCTAGGGAGTGTTAACCATTCAGACAGCAGTGTAGAAGAGAATAGGAATCGAGTGATTACTTTTGGACTTCATGTCCTTTGTTATCCTGGTGTCACCTGGATTTTTTTGTTTTTTTCTGCCATGGCCATGAAGGTTTGCTCAGAGGCAGGACTTTCCTTCTCTGGTGCTGGGAGAGGCCTTCATTAGCTGATGAGGAGGTGACCTGCCTTTCAGATGAGATCACTGTTTGTGTTGCTATACTTTTATCTCTGGTTTGGTTTTATTCTAGCTGTTTTTCTTCCCATTATCTTCTTTATTATTAGACCTCATGTATCTCCCATTGCTTTGTCCATCCCCATGGGCACAAACCTGGCATGTAACACTGATGTGTGCTGGCTGCAGATTCTGGAAACAACATATTGCCTCCTGTGAATTAACAGAAGCTTTCTGAGTCTCTAATTTTGTGTGTGGTTGGTTTGTTTTTTTAAAAATACTGATTTCTGTATAGGCACTAGATATAAATTTAGCGATTTTAGTATAGTTTTTCAAAATATTGCTAATGTCTCTCTTTGAACATAAACTCTTGGGATTTATTGGTTTTTAAATTATAACAGTCAACTCTATAATACCAGAAAGAAGTAAGTTTATACTGAAGCATGACTAGAGGAAACAAGATTAAGTATCACTGTTGATGTAAAAGGTGTGAAGCATTTTCAGATCTTTTGTTCAAAGGCTGTATGTTAAGGGGAGAACATCTTTAATTATTAAGGTGATAGAAGAAGAGATATAGAGTCTGAAAAAATTCCAGCATTTCTTTGTTTAATTACATGTACCTGTTCTAAGACATGAACATTCTTATTTTTTCTCAACTCTTTGGCCATTCAGACCTTCAGAATATGTCTCTCCATTAACTGGGTGATCAAAGAGTGAATGAGAAATATTCTTGTTCTTCTCCACAACTTGCATACATTTTCAGACTCGAAAAATTTTCTGAAGTGCTAAATATACTTTGTATTCATTCCTTTATTTCTAATAACTACTGCCCTGATCTAAGCAAATGTTAAGCTTTTGTCCAGCAATGGGGAATGGACAACTGGAGCAGAACAAGACAGTAACTTTTTGACTTGACCTAGGCTTTATGAAATTAAAAGGTAATTGGGATTCATCATACTATTAAGGAATTATGCAATCAAACTGTATGTTATTTCACTGTAATTTAAAGAAATGTCTGTCTCCCTGATACAGTGCCTTCTTTCTTTCACTGTATCAGTACACAGTACACTGTACAGTTATAGCTATTTCTACACTTCTCAGAGGTAGATATTTTCTTTTTACAAAAAAATGGTAAATCTCCAGCTCATTTCTGTGCAATAGATCTCACACCTACCTTGCTGAAGTGTGAGTTTCTGTCTTTACTCTGTGCCTGACAACTGCTTCGGTAGCAACTTTTTCTTCCCTCTCAACATTTTCACTTGTGCCCATTCATTTGATAGGTGAGGGAAGGTTAGATCAGTGTGGGCAAAGCAATTTAATTTTCCTTTTTTGGACTCATTGTCAGAAATCATCTGGGGAGCGGACTGTGAATTCTTCCTAAGTCTGGCCAAGGATCTTCCATTTTTGTAAATATATTTTAAAGTCTTTTAATCCTGATATGATTGTCTGATTGTTTAGGTGTTTGATATCTCCCCAGTAAAATTTTTGGAGCAAAGGATGACAATTTGAAAATTAAATATTTTCACAGCACCCAGCATGAAGAGTTTCTTACTCACTTGCTCTTTATGTTCAAAATAAAACTCAATAGAAATACATAACCTGAAGTCACACCTGAATGGGTACCTGATATCTCTGCTTTTGTCTGATTTGGAGTAAGCAAATTGATTAGACGGGGGCCATTTTCATGGATGTACCCCCATCCTCTCCATGAGAGATTTTGTCACTTCCAGTCCAGGATTAAGATCTGAAATTCAGAAAGTAGAAGATGTATCTCAATAGTAAAAATATGTTGAATTTTAAATCATAGGCTAGATTTCTATTTTCTTTGGGTTCAGTGGAACTATTTAGAACAATCCACATATGAATGAGGAGTTTTTAGGACAAGCAGACTTAAGACCCCTTCTTATCAAAGTCCTTGTTAAAGTTGTATGAGTTTGAATGATTTCTGCATGAATTTGTGTTATTGGTGCAACTGTTCATCATGGAACAAGGAAAGTTCACTAGAAAACTGGTAATCATGCCATGGCCATTAGTGACATGGAAAACAACATTTCCCACTCCCTGAATGAGAGGTGTATATATAGAAAGAAGGATTGTGAGGCAAAGAATATAGTAGTATTTTAGCAGAGTTTTCAGCTTCCTTGAAGGCTCTTCTCCAGGGACCATAAATTAATGTAATTAATTATAAAACCTCTCTAATCCCTTTAATTCTTTTCTCCCTTTGAATATTTTTTTATTTTGTAACTCTAGTTCTCTACTGGCAGACTCTTCTCCATAATTTTTCCTTGCAGAAAGCATTTACAAATCATTTCTGTTTTCAATGTTGTTGGAAATGTACTAAGCATTTAGGCCTGCAGGCAATGTTCAAGCTGTTAAATAGATGGATTAAGAAAAGGACCACGTGCAGAGGCAGCCAAGAAACAGAATCTCAAGGCAAAATTGATAAAATGCTGTAGGAATTAGTTTGTTACAGAACTTCTCAAACCAATGGAACAGAGAGAAAGGATGTATCCACTGTAGAAAAGAATGGAACTGGATTACTGGCATTCAAAAAAGGGGGAAAAGGTTAAGTTTATAGAGCATTCATCAGATGGGGAAACCAACAGGGACAGAGAAGTGTGTGGTTTAACTTGTTATATTGTGAAGGAATGATGTAGAAAAAACCTCATCAGCTACAAACAGAGACAGGAAATAAAAAAAAAAAAAAAAGAAAAAGAAAAACACAAATAGTAATGCAGAAATAACAGCAGTTAAGGACAATATGCAAAAATGGATGCTAAGATCTAGGCAAGAGGCCTTCTTTAGAATGGTAATATCCTAGAGAAACTAGCATAAGTAACCTGGTCATAAATCAGGATGAATGGTGCATAACTACCTCAGAAACTTGCTGAAAAATAATCCATAGACAGCATTCTCCAGGTACATTCTACAGTATACAAAACAGGATGTACAAATAGATGTTAAAGAAAGCATAAAGTCAGCCATCTGTGTGCAAATACAGCAGACAATCTCTGTCAAACAGGCCTTTTTGGCTGGCTCTGTACATGTTGAAATAACTACATGATGGAGGGTAGAGCAGGGACTCTATTTTGGGGACTGGCTCAGCTCCTCCTGAGTTAGTCATCCTGGGCTGTCTTTATAGCTAATAGAGAGAATGGGTGCTCCTCATGAACAGTTATTCTTATCTTCATGCAGTGGTCCAAAATGAAGCAATGGATTCCATCTTACAAGCACCCTTTTAGCACTGATTTTAGGGAAGCAACCATCAGATGCAGATGTCCAAAGTACAGGAGCATGAGCTGTGGTGAATGAATACCAGTTTAAATGTTTAGCCACTGCATGCCATTCCATCATGCTGTCTACATAAGCCACATAAAAATAAAGTTACATGAGGTGACTGCCACATACTCCTCAAAACCTCTTCAGAAAACCAGGAAGGATCAGGAAATACAGCTCTTGGTTCAGCTGGGAGCAGCAGACCTGCTCTGGTGCCAGGTGTAAATACAGACAGCCACAGTGTAATGCTTCACAAAGCAAACACAAACCCAAATCCCTTGATGGCCTAATTCACAGCAATAATGTGATTTCAAGAATAGAACTATATCAAAATGAAGCAGTTTAGCTGAAGTGAAATAAAAAATATCAGATCTGGCTGTAAATCTCATCAAGGAGATTTTTTTGCTTTAAAGGGGCACACTGGAGGACACATTACAAAAAAAATGTTCAGGAAAGAAAAAGCATGATTAAATTGCAGAATAAAAGGGAATATTAGAAGTAAAAACAGAGTTTTCCCAAAAGTTGTCCATATCTGAATGATTAAAATTTAGAGGAAATCACATTCTGGCAATTTAAGGGAAAAATAAAACCAAGGTAAGGCAGAACAAAAATATTCTGAAGAGCAGCTTGATAAAAAAAACAATATTTTTTTCATGTAAGCATGTCTGAAGTTTTCTTCTGGTTTATTATGATTCTACCTTTCATAAAGGCTGCGATCTGCTGCAGTCTAACAATAGAATTATGACAGAGTCCCTAAATATTGTTTGGAAAAAGATAACTCTGATGGGATTTAAGAGCCTCAATGCAGACTGGTGAATGATGTTCTGTTGCACTTGCAATCAAAGGAGAACCTTTTTTTTTTTTTTTTTTTTTTCCTATGTCTCTTTATAATGGTTTTATAAGTGCACAGAATGGAATGAAAAAAGTATCCTTATCTGTAGAGAAGAAGAAAGGAGCCACTCTTCTTTAAAATAGGTTTAATTTTAGACATCCGTTCTAATAGCTCCTGAATGTGTCATCTAGGTAATTACAGGATTTATTTTAAAAGTATTGCTTAAAAGGAAGCTGCCATAATTATATGCACCCAAAGCTTTTCAAGACAGAAGTGGCTACACTCCTAGTGAAAAACTGACTATCAAAAATTGTCCCAAACCATAGGGTTAATGATTTCAGGTCAGCAGACCTTTTAGAAGGTTTAATTAATACCTTTAGTTAAAGGTACAGATCTAGTTCCGATTGAGAGTCCTATTACAGATCAACCAGAGACACAGAAAAACTGTGATGCCAAACTGTATTTAATACTTTCAGACACAGAAGAGAACTGTTGCCATGTCTGTTTATGTTTTCTAAGAGTTGTGTGTGTAAATTCTCCCGACTGGACTTGTCTTACGTGTGAAATTATCTTTTTTTACCCTTTCCTGTGTGATTCCTTTAAGCAAATAGATGCTTGGGAGCTTAATTTTTAAATTAATGGCATGTGAGCATCATTGTGGGGTTTGCTTGGCTTGCCTTGCTGAGCAGGGTGACATTTATATTGCTTTGAATGCATTGGATGCCCACCTGGTACTAGATCTAGGGTTTGGTTTTTTTGGTTACTGTGAGAGATTATTCTTTTCTAGATCCAGAAGGAGCTCGTAATCTCCCAAATCTTTCCCCATTTGACACTGATTTAACATGGATGATCTTCCTGGGAGTCACTGGAAGCAGGACAGAGCACAGCACTGCCCTGAGTCCTCTAACTACCCTGAGTTTTTTCTTTTCCTGTCAAAGTCTCTTAGTTTTGAGGGCTACAAAGCATCTTCTTGGGAAAATTTTTTTGGTGGGTATATGATCTGGTACATTTTACTCTTTCTTTGTAGAATGCTCAATAAAATATTAGATGTTAAAACCTAAGATATTCAAGCATGTGATTAAGTCTCATGATTTCAATGGAACATGTATGTATAAAATGAAGGAGTTATTTTTGTTGGCTTTTTTTTTTGTTTTGTTGGTGATGCCTTAGCATTCTACCTGTCACAAACAGAAGCAAACCAATTACAATATTGCTCTATTATAATAACAAACAAACTGTGAAGAGTTTAAAAGCTTGAGCTTTCCTTGTCCCCTCCCTTCCCCACCCACCAAGCCACAGGGATGCTTTTTCAACCATGCCAGAAGTGGACTACTACAGCACTGGGTTTAAAAAGCCCAAGATGTATTGAGACTAATAGAACCAGACTTCCAACGGATTTGTGGATCATGGTAGGCTGATTTTTCAATTATATTAGACTAGGAGTGTAGTTTGACCCCACCTCATGTGAGATATCTCAAGAAAAAAGAAGTTAGATGAGGGAGCTGAGTGATAGAGTCTGTGAGTACTTCAGCTGAAAGAAGTTTGAAAATATCTTCCAGATATTTGTAACACTGTGAGCAAACATTGACCAAAAAACAAATAGTCAGGCAAAATCCTCTGCAGTTTCTACATTGTTTTCACCAGTACAAGTTCTGTCATGTTTAAATTGCTGAGCTAATGGTCAAGCCTTTCATCCAGTACAAGTACTTAAAGAGCCTTAGTTCTGTGTCTCTCTGTGTATTTCTGTATGCTATTTTGAAGCTTCGATACATCAGGTGAAAGCACTGGTAATCCCAAAACTCAGGGAAGATATATTTGTTCTGAACTTGTAACTCTTTTTTTATTGGGAAACTTGGTCAAACCAGTACTACTTGGTGAGGAAGTAGACATCTGTTTTGTTCTTTTCAAAATTCCTGAGGCATTTTAGCTGAAGAATGTATTTTTCCAAGATAAATTTACTAATTCTTTTTTCTGGAAATTGTACAGCCTATACACATTTTTACTGGGAATTTACACCTTAACAACTTTATTAACAGCCATGAACCTGACTGACTTTCGTGATTCTGCTCTGTTGAAGTTAGACATAGGAGGCCCATTTGGGGCACAAGTAGCTGATGAGCAAACAGAGGAGTACATTGTAGTACAAATCAGCCAGAATGAAGACACAACATCAAGGAGGAGGCGCCAGCAGCAGGTGATGATATTTAAATTCTCTTTCATTTCTTCTGAGATGTGTTTTATCATCCATTTCCATCACCACCATGTGGATTAAGTGCCTATGCTTTTTCTTGCTGCAAAGTGTTTCAATTTCACCATTAGAAAACTTACTGTAGTTAAAGTTGCATTTTCTTTTGCCTTTATAAGGCTGCTCTAGGCTTCCTGCATTAAAATTTTGTTCTCTGTATTCAATACAAAGTGTGTTTTTGCCATCTTGTCCTTTTTGCCAAGAGGACATCTTGGAAGTGTCTCTCACTTTGTTGATTGAGTGAAGGTATGAGGATGAGTTAGTTTGATTAAACCTGAGCACCCATAACAAACCTAATAAGGGAGAATTAATTTAGGCTGATTTTATGCCTGATCCACAAAAAAAAAAAAAACCCTCAAAAATGGACAGAAGAGAGAAAAAGAGGAATAAAACCCTGTATCAGAGATAGATCACTACTGCTGACTTCTGCTAATTCTGCTGAATATGACTCTCTTGCAGGTGGTATACAACTGGTCTCTACCCTTAAGTTCAAGAAGAAATCAGCAGATCATCACAACTAGAACCTTTCAGATACCAAACAGGTTGGCTAAAAGACTGAAAAATGACACATTGAAGGAGTAGTTTCCATAGACTTGACTAAGACAATGTTTTAAAAATTATTATCACTGCATGTTTCAGAAGGGCAGAAAAGGATGACTTCTTGTTGCTCTTTAAAAGTATTTACAAGACTGGTTTGTACTTGAGTTAATTTCTAAGCAATACTTTTTAGAGGGATAGGGTTTGAAAATTGTTTGAATTTATTTGATTGTTCATCAAAAAATTGTTTGAAAATTATTGAGGAGTTGCTTGCTTTTGTAAAGATATAACAAGTATATTGAGAGGTGCTCAATATAAAATTAACGCACAAATAGAGCACAAGGCCTTTCATTCCAGGAATAGACAAAACTTCTCTTTTTTTCACCAGAGGCACCATCTTCATAAACATTCAAGCTTTCCTGCAGGAGTCTGGAAGTGTCCCTCTCTCCATGAAGCATCAGTACCTTCATGCAAATATAGAAGCACAAGTAACTGTTGCATCCATCATCTTAGTGGGTGTCTATGTGCTGATCATATTGGAAGTAAGCCAGTTTTGTACTTTGATTTTATTTTTTTCTTTCCTTAAGTTGTAAGACATCACAAGAAAAGTTTTCGGTCTTGGGCTTTGATATAATTTTAAAGTGTTTATATAACTTATTTATGCACCATCAGCGTTGCTAATGGCATGAATAAGATACATGTGGGGAAATTGTACTGCCTTGTAAGGGATTTTGCCAAATTCTTTTAATGTTACAGTGATCTTGTATATTTTTCTATTAGGCTCTATAAGTTTTTTAATATTTCAACAGAATGATAGTTTTGTTGTGAGAGTGAAAATAGGTCAGAATTGTGAAAAGTGTGCAAAATTTGTTTTTAAGTTAATTACTTTTTAAGGTAAGGTAAAAGAAAAAACACATTTAGTTATTTACCTTCTCCAAGGTACCTCAAACTATGAACTTAGTGTACTTTTAACAGGTTAAAAGGAACATATATTTTAATAAGTGCCTTTTAGGCTTTCTTTAACTGTATTATTTGAAGAGGAAATGGAGCTTGAATTAATATGAAGTCAAGGGACAGGGAACTTTTACCATATATTGCAACAGTGTTACAAAACCTTGAGGCACTAAATCCAATAAAAATGTATTGCATCACACTAAGAATGGAAAACATAAATAGCACAAAACTCCAACTGAATTCTTTGACCTGAAAACACTTACTGTTATCTTAAAATGAATCACAAATGGGGAGGAACACTTTTTAAAAAATTTATTTTTAATTCATATGAGCATCCAGACTGTCAATTCTCTGAGTTAAATCACGCCTAATTTACATTAGTGTGAAACAAAGAAATGAAGGAAATAAAGTCTACAATGTACTCCACAGTGCATATGTCCAGCATGCTCATTTTAATTCCACATCCATTGCATATTTTGGGATTTTCACCCTGTTCTCCATTAAAATGGTAAGGCTGTAGAACTTCACCTAATCAAATACCAATAATGGATGCACACAGCACAGCAGATGCTTTAGACATTTAGATTATGTTGTTCAGCAATGATTATTTATTTCTAAACCTAAAAATGCCTCTGTGTACATTATAAATGAACAAAGAGATATTATATTAAATTCAGAGGGGGATTGGACTAGATTTTTCTATAAATATGTACAGGCATGCAGGCACAGCACTAAAATGGTCTTAATAATTTAAATGCAACTCATTTTTTAAAAAAGCTGAACCAAACAAAAATCCCCACCCCTAAACCCCCAACTCCAACTATGCAACCTTTTAGCAGTTGCAAAAACATCAGGTTTTAAATGTATGCAAAGGGGGATTTTGTGTTTGCATCCTGAAAATCTGCTTTGGAAAAATTACTGTGGAAAAGAAAATAAAGGCTTGAAACTGAAAAGCAGAGCTATTAATTTTCCTGTTATTTCTAAGAAAAAGCCTTAAAACAGCTCATTAAATTATTGTTTCTGTGAAAATGTCAAGGAAATATTTCTATTGTTGGCAGAAAAACTATTTCTGCAAACTCAAAGGTCGAAATAGATTTTCATAAGTAAACTTTTTTGAAATTTAGTGTGTGGAAAGCCACATATTACATCATAATATTAACTATTTTCTCCATATCATCTACAGAAATGACAAATGCTACGACAAGAGTAAATTCTAAACTCTTAGTTGTTAAGTTCTATGGTTCCCTTTTGGATTTCTTGCAAGCAATGGATGTAAATATTGTTAGAATATGTAATAGTGGCTTTCATCATATTTAGAATTTATAACTTCAGTGCCTGAAGTCCTGCTTTTCAACACATTGCACTCTCTATCCCTTTAGCTGTTATCAGTGTTGGAGAAATCAGTGTTACTGCAGGAGCTATCTCTTTAATTTTTTAAAGAGATAGATTTTAATTTTTGGTGTTGCTGCTCCCCATCTTTTATCAGTCTTTATTAGTTTCCTGTATTTAATAATTACTATTTGCAATACAGCTTCAAATTCAGACACTGTGGACACCCAAACCAGTTTTAGAGCTATATTTTCACACATTTTCTTTAAAAATGAAAAAAAAGGAAGCATTTTATCTGTTACAAATCACAAGAGTCTCTTTTTCCTCCTTCACAGACCTTTTTTCCCCAGCATGAATCGTAGATTTTGCCCAAAGCCTCCTCATCCCCACTGTCCTCATCTTTTAATCCTTTCCTGCCCTTCTCCTCTTGTTCTTTGCTACCTTAGTCACCAGGAACTGTGCAAAACAGGCTGCAAGAGCTTAGTAAGAGGTTACAGCTGGAAACTGTACATTTACTGTAAACAATTGTCTTCTCCAAACTTTTATCACTGTAAACATGCAGGGTAAAATCTACCTCGAGGCAGCTCTTTGCCTCCAAGTTAGCATTAAATGTCTAAATGAAGCACATTAAATGTCTAAGTTATCCTTCAGAAAACAAACTGTTGAACTTCATTTCTTCAGGCATCTTTTTTCAGTGTTGTTGCTTTTGAAACGGATTCCATGTTATGCATTCATAAAATACAAATATGTTTCTGATAAAAGAAGATACCACTTTTCCTCTTTAATTTCCAATGATTTCTAGTTTCAGGCTTACCACAAATATGAATATTTTCTTAATTCCCAATTCTACTACTCTATCTCTTGAAATTTATGTATATTGCTTTTAACTCTCTCTACTTGGTCATGCCTTAGTTTTTTGTTTGAAGTTTGTGGGCTATTTTCTTTTTTTTTTCCCTTTATGCAATCATTTGTTCTTTCATTAGATGTTAATTCTCTTGAAAATTATTTTCTTCAAGTACCAATCTGTTCTCTCTTAGCATTTGTCTCCTAGTCTCTCCCCTTGTCTCAAAGGAGAAAAACATTCAGCTTCTTGTGGTGCCTTCGCTTTGATCTAATCTATACTACTTTATAGACTTGTTGAAACCACGAAGTATTTAATTTTGTTCTTGAAAGCAAAAACTGCACAGGAAATTCAGAAAAGTGCATGTTAAAATAAGAAAGAAAGAAAGTGTGCCAGATTACTTTTGTTGATCTCAGCTCTGCTGTCTGACCCTTCATGATTACTGTGGAAACACTGGTTAAGATGGGTCACAAGTATGTTTTCTCATTGGTCTACGGGGACATCTGGTGTAAAATGTGAATGTACAGAGTTCTACACTGATATTGCTGTATTAAATCAGTTTACAATCTATTTTCAGACAGGCTTTTTCTATTTTTGGTCCTCAGAATGTATATACTCTTGACTGAAAACTTGAAAAAAAAATTTTAAAAAGCTAGAAAATTTAATTTTTATAAACCCCTGCTCTGAATATCTTTGTTCTTTCAGCTGTGTATTTGATCTTTTGCCTTCTTTGATTTCCATAATTTCTTCCAGAAAAGCATTTTCCTATTAAGCATTTTCTTAACTAAAGTGATTGTTTGTAGCCCATTAACTGAATGATGTATCATTTCTGGTCATAAGGCATGGTCAAGGAGAAGAAGTTCAGATAAAACATCATTGTTAGCTATCAGTTAGACAGATTAGTTAGATATCAGAGAAATACAGTTAGATACCTTTGTTTTCTCACCTTGTCCCTGTTTTTGTCTACACAAACTGAGATAATACATTGGTTATGCTAAAGAGAAATCTATCTGCCCATCTGTGTCTTAAAATATCTGTTAAAATATTAAAGTTTTGCTGGTATGCAAAAAAGGTTTTAGAATTTATAAAGCTCTTATTTGTAATTATTAAATGCATATTTGCAGTTGGAGCTGCAAATATATTGAAGCTGCGTTAATTAGAAATATGTAAGGAGGAATGCTAGACATCAATTATTGAAGGATAGAGCTCATTAATTGAAATGAATTAATGTGTACCCTTGTCCAACACTTTCCTCTAATAATACATTTGTTTTGTGTTGAGTGCTAAAATGCAGTGTTAGCTGTTTATGATATTTGAATGAGCAAAAGCAAATGTGAAAGCAATTGCCTTTAAAAGCTATTTTGTAAAACATTACATTTAATCAGGAGAAAAGGCAAAATAACATTTATTATACTAAGTTCATTTAAAAAATTGAAGAAAAAATAAGAGATACCAATAGCATACCAAGTAGCAGAAAAGTGATACAAGTAAGTATCAGAAATTCTGTGAGAGTCTCCATAAGACTTATCACAAGTGATATTATTTAGCTTCATACCCTGTCTTGTAATTAGCACTAAGAAAGATCTTGCCAGGATATTTTAAATGGCATTTTAATGATCTGACATCTTGAATGACATTTACATGTCTGCATTCCTTCTTCAAACACAAATAGTTGAAAGTGCAAATTCTGGCCTTAAAAGCTCTAGTTTCTTACTAACATGAAGTATGGGCTTATAATCACAATTTTAATTACTTTAATGGAAATGGATTGTGTGAGTTTCTCTCCATATTACTTTTCTATTATTAACTAACTTAAATTATGAGTAAACATCCTCTAAGCTTAATTTCTTTAACTCAGAGTGATTTTTAATAGCATCTAACCAGCAGAAATTAGTTCCAGAGAACAAAACTTTTATGTGGTTTTAGTCTGACCATTTTTCTGTCATTGTAGGCTGGTTGAACTAGTGTTTAGTGGCAGGAAACATTTTTACAACTGGAATAAGATGTTGTTACTGCAGTCTACACTTGCACAGTCCAGATTTTTTTGAAAAGTGGAGAAATAATCATTGGCTACTATGAAGCATAACATTAAGTGATAGAAAAAGGCTAATCTTAAAGGAGATTTTTTTCTGGAAAGGAAAGTAATAGAAAATGTGATTGATCACAGAAGTGATCAGCTTAGTCAGCATGGCTTCTCACTTCCCATCCATTTTTGTATTGATCTTTCTTTAGATACAGACTGAGAACAGTGTGGGTTAGAATGTTCCCACCTCCACATATGTCCTCCCAAAAGATTGGCAGCAAAGGAACAGGAGAAAATCCATAGCAGTTATTGGAAAAGACCATGTGAGAAAGGAAATAGTAGCTGATGCACTCCCTGGCCTTTGTCAGAGAGAATATATTCCTGCTGCTATGGATTTCATTTCTTTTAGGATGAAAAAAATTGTGAAGAGGGATTAAAAGAGTGCTGTAGGGTTTGCCAGAAAATTAGGGACAGATTATCAGAACAAACCTTCTACCCTCCTTAATAAGATTCCAAGCCATACCTCCCTAGGCAAGAATAAAAGGTTCCCCTTATCTGCCCCACTGTTTGGGAGTGGTAGGGAGTACAAGAACCCAGAAGTTTTAAATACTGAGACTCTGAGGGTTGTACGCAACCTAAATCAGGGTAATGAAGCCCAGAGTTAAATCCAGTAGTAAAACTTACCTTAAATAGAAATCTAGCTTCCTCTGGAGCAGTTTAACCTCATCTGCCCTGGGCAACAAGTGGTTTTGGATCCTGTTTGGAGTCCCCATAAGTCTAAAGAATCTTTACCATTCAAAAGTCTATTTGCCCCCATACATCTCCAGCTGAAATTGTGCACTATAATGAAGGCACTCTTGCCATCCCCACGAAAACTGGTTTTAGGACATAAACTGAGGGTGTGCAGTAAAGCTTGCTGAGGTAGATGCTGGATGACTGTATTGAACAAGGAGATCCAGACACGGGACAGATCTGTCCATCCTGTCTCCCAGAGTGAAATATTCAACAAGTGGTACCCTAGATATTCTTCCAGAGAGAACAGCCTGTTACTGAGATACCAATTAAGCAGTACAGACAAGCAACCTTTACTGTCATTCCCTAATGCCTTTCCCTAATTTAGGAGGAGGCTGTGACCTCTGTGTATTTTGATCTCAGTGCATTTTGAGAAGCTCAAAATTACTTTGAATCTGCTGTGCAGGAGCGTTGCTCCTTATGAGGAGGATTTTATCAGCACCCCTGAGGTGCCAGGATTTCTAGTGCTTGTGCAGAGTAGAGCTCCTGCCAACAATAAGGAGGCTCTAAAAGGACAGAGCCAGCACCAGAAGGATAAACAAGTCATTTTTACTTGCCCTAGCTACAGCAAAGGAAGCAAGATTCTGTAAGACAAGGAAGGTATGAGTTTCCATTAAAACAAAAATGCAACAGCAAGCAAAATCCTCAGCTGGATCACAGCTTGATATGTTACAATAACAATTTTTTATTATTAATCCAATATGAATATTGATTTTACACTGACTATTGGCTGCCTAATTGTTAGATCTATCTTGGTAGATGTCTGGCTGTACTCTGAATATGTGTGTTTAAAGAGAATACTTCTTTTGGGCACTATGGTACTTTGGCAACATGTAAACTGTCTTTAATTAAGAATGAAATAGGAAAAAAATTGCCACTGGATGGTGCTGCTCACTATTCTAAAGACTAGATAGGATTGCTTTAGAAGGAGTTGTCAGGCTCCTCTTTTCACAGAATGCTATTTTTTTAAATAATACGAGTCATATTATCAACACTAAATGCAAAAACTAATTTCCAAATGGCCATTTGCTATTTTCTGAGCCTTTTAAACCTAATTTTGGACCGTATTTTGTTCAATTTGTGAATAACTAGAAAATACAAATGTTTTCCCTGCCTGGCATAGTATGTATTTCGTGGATTGGTGTGTTTCTCTTTGAGAGAGGGCATAGAACATTAAATTAGCTTAATTGAATGCTGCCATTCAGCTTCTACCCTGCCTACAGCAACCAAAGGGGTACAGAGGCATGAAGTTTTAAAATTTTAACAAGTTGTTAGAATGCATGTACACTTCTAATGCACACATACAGGGATGAGAACCACTCAGTACTTTCTGGGGCCTCAGATGGTGTCTTCCTTCAGCAAGAGCAAAGGCACAAGTGAAAGAAAAAAATGAAAGTGTAGGGGGCAGGCTTGAAGGGAGATGTGACGACATGATTTAAAGAGGAAAAAAATTCAGAGAAGAAAGGTGGAGTGAAAAAAGACAGGAGATGTCAAGGATGAAAGACTCTCCAGAGGAGCTGCTAGTTAGAGCAGAAAGTTCCCTGCAGAGGTAATGCAAGTACTGCAGCTTGCTCTACTGTTGTTCATAGTGCATGGCTGTATTTCTGTATGGTTGTATTAACCTACTATTTTAAGAGGGCTGACAAAGATTCAGACAGGGAAAGCAAAATTTCATTATTTGGTCCATGTAATTTATTTATTAGAAATTCCAAGTCTTATTAGTCTCAAGAATATTGAGATAACTGGGAAAATACAAATGGTGGCATCTTCAGTTTCAGAAAATATTCTGAAACTGCAAATGTAATTGAGTGTCTCTCAGTCTTCACAAATGCCTTAGGACACAAAGAATGAGGGTGTGCACTGGGAATGATACCAAAGTTCCTGGAGTGGATGGAGTCAGCAAAGCCTGCTGAGGGAGGTGCTGGAGAACTGGATTGACCCTTGCAAGATTGAAAGCTTGTTCCTAGGCCAGCCTGTTGGTAAACAGTAGCTTTGATCATGTTGGCCCACAGAAGCAGTTTGGTTTATTTTCTTCTAGGTTATTTACTGGCTCATGACCACGTCTCTTTACTCATACAGAACATGTTTTATGTAGATAAAATATTACAGGGATGAGTGCCTTGGCACATAAAAATGGTCACCCTCCTCTCTTTCTGCAGGGCTCACCTTTCTACTAATGTAATTTACAGAACATGAGTTCGTTCATTTCTCTATGTGTCTGTCCACTTCTATAACAAAACAAAATCCTGAAATTCATACCAAGTACAAATTTGCTTTTAAAATTTGACTCTGAGGGGCTATCAACCTATCAGATGTTACTGGATACTATCTTCTGGAGTTTTATGGAGATACATAAAACTGATTTTCTGAAGATCAGAACCATTCCAACATGCAGAGTCTGGAAAACATCTGCTTATGACTGTAGTGATATAGGTATAGCAGACTTCTCTCTTTTGTATGATTCTTATAGAAACATTAGCTAGGCATGATGCTATGCCTTTTTATCCCTCTTTACCTTAATATTCTGAGGTGAGAGGTTATTTCAAAACAAGACTCAATTACCAGTCATGTCAACCCTCACCATATAGGATTACACCCTCTTCTGGGTCCTCTGTCAATCATCTGTACAAATGATTGTACATCTGACTTCCCTCTTTCCTTCCTAGTTCTATGTTCTTTAGTCCAGCTTTGCTTTTTCCTCAAGTTTCCAAGGCATGAAAATTCAATAGCTTTTTTCATCTCATGCATCAAGGGTGTGTTTGTCTTTGCATCATTCAAGGGTCACTTTGAACCAGTTAATCCAATGTTCCATATCAGCATGAAGCTTTAGTCATTCAGTTTTCTCTACAAACAGCAAGAATTGATATAGCTGAGGAAGAAAACTCATAGACTCAGAAAAGATTGTAAATTGTACACATTTTTCATTCAAAGACTTTGACAGAGCTATAGAGTAACAAATATCTCTCCAGAATCTGCAATCAACCTATAGATTTTTGATATAGAAGAGAGGAATGAATTAATCTGGTAATTTATTCACAGAAAATAATTTGATTTCTTAAGTCTCTTTATCTCTCCCCCTGATTCTCTCTCTGCATTGTTTTATGTATAGAAATAATTGATGTCAGCTTAATGCAGTTACTTAATCACAGGGTTTCAGGGCTGCCTATCCTAGACAAGAGTCCTAAGATATCCTTACCTTACATTTCTTAGCTTACTCTAGTTAATGTGCTGTTGTGGTTTAACCCCAGCCGCAGCCAAGCCCCAGGAAGCCGCTTGTTCACTACCCCACCAGAGGGATCTGAGAAAAAATGGAAAGGATAAAAGCTAGAAA
Source organism: Dicaeum eximium (assembly GCA_013396995.1). Lineage (NCBI taxonomy): Eukaryota > Metazoa > Chordata > Aves > Passeriformes > Dicaeidae > Dicaeum > Dicaeum eximium. The sequence continues at coordinate 4,235,271 of VWZP01004826.1, read as the reverse complement.
ACACATAGATTGAGATAAAGACATTTTAATAAGGAAAGTGAAAGCTTCATGCAAACAAAGAAAAACAAGGAATTACTTCAATTCTTCCCATGGGCAGGCAGGTGTTCAGCCATCTCCAGGAGAGCAGGGCTCCATCATACAGAACAGTGACTTGGGAAGACAAGAATCATCACTCCAAACATCCCCCTCTTCTCCTTCTTCCCCCCACTTTATATACTGATCATGATGTCATATAGTCTGGAATATCCCTTTGGTCTGCTGGGGTCAGCTGTCCTGGCTCACAATCTCCCATGCATCCACAGTCTGCTCATCAGCATGGCAGTAGGAAAAGCAGAAAAGGCTTTGGCTCTGTGTAAGCTCTGCTCAGCAGTACCAAAACCATCTCTACATTATCAACCCTATGTTCAACACATATCCAAAATACAGCCCTCTACCAGCTCCTGTGAAGAAAATGAGCTCTACCCCAGCAGAAACCAGCACACATATCATAGGGATAAAAGTGAACTAATACAGGCATTTTCTTGGACATCAAATAGTATTACTTTTAATCACTTTCTAGTTAAGATAATCATCTCATATAGTTTTTATATTGCATAGCATTGTATTAGAAAGTGACAAACTGTTGCCTTCCATTACTTCCTAAGGCAAGGTTGTTTATACCAGGACTTCCTCCACTGACAATAAATCAGAACAAGTAATTTGGCACACTATCTGAGTGGAAATAGTTATTATAGCAGAATGTCATAGATGGGCGCTTTCTTTCCTTGGGGTTATGTAGATGTTCAGAAATTACAAAATTTGCTACAGAATCTAGTGTTTCCATTTTAAAATAGTAATTTAAGGTTGGCTATTTGCCTTTAAAAATAGCTTATTGAATATAAATTAATACATATTGAATATTATTTTCATAGTTACAGACATAAATATTTATTGTACAAAGAATGAATAAAAATGCATGTTAGTACTAAGATATGCTAATGTTTCTAAATCCACAGATTTCTCCAGTCAGTGCTGTTTACTGGTAACCTGCTATCTTGGTCACATATTTCATGCAATGGCAGTACTATAATATTGATTCACCACTCATTGCAAAAATAAGTAAACTTTTGGTCCAGGATTTTTTTTTCCAAGCAAGACATACTTATGTACAGTGATGCAGTTTTGACATATTTTGACTTTATAAAAATGAGATTCATGATTAGGTTTTCAAAATATTTAACCTAGTGTAAAGTCTTATTTTATGATTCATGCCTGCATGTATAGAATACATATAGATAGTGCCCTAATCTTCAGACGAAGATATAAATAGCTGTTCTTGCTGTCACGGATTTTTGTGATGCTTGGTGTCATTTTGGGAGTCTTGATGCACATCATCTTTCACCAGTGTACCCTACATGCTTGCCTCAGGAGTTGGTCTAGCCCACCCCTGCACGCTGCACCAGCATGTCATACTTTCTAAGCTATGTGAAGCAGCTCCCTTCTGCCTCATTAAAATCCCTGCAGAGTTGACTTAGTCCTGCTTAGCTAGGTAATTCTAAGGCAATTAATTTTCTGTTATCATTCACTTTGCACAAGCTGTTGAGGCACATCCCCTGTGAGAGGTTCCCATGTGCTGGACACAGTGCCCCATAGCTGAAGGAGCTGCACAGCTGCTTCTGCAGAGCTTGTGTAGGGAGAAAACTGGGGGCAGGAGGGTGAGGAGCCAAAACATTAGCTTCCATCACCAGCTGAAGGGGAGGTATTTGTTATACTTTCACTAACTGGTACTGGTCAGTCTCTTTACTAGATGTGAGCATGTGGAAAATCAAATAAATATGTCTGGCATCACACACTTGCTTCTTCTTCTGCTCTGAACTCCTTTGTATCTGACTATAGCCTATATTTCTAGTCTGTTGCTTTATTGTGTCCAAATTGTACAATTTGCCAGAAATAAAGAAAATTTCCATGGATTAAGAATTTGGTGCCATTCAGCTTTGAAGTGGATCTACAGCAAGGCAGAGTTCAAAGTATTTCAAGGCTTTTTTGACCTTTGTTTTCTATCATAAGCCCAACTTTTCAGTCATGTTGCTTGACAGTTAGGAAAAATTACCTAAATTTTAAAGCTAAATTACCATTGTTTTTCTGCAATTTTCATTTTTGATTACAGCTTCTAATGCTAGAGTTAGACTTCTGCATTAATTTTCCAAAATGTGGCATTCTTTGATCCACTTAAGAGTGAATCAAATATGTGTACCCATGAAAGACTGAAGTTTCATCTGTATTGTGCTAAAACAACTGGAATAGTCCAAGGCAAAGCAGACCACCAAAATTTGAAAAATACATGACAGCAAATTATAAGATAGCTCCATCAAGGGATGTGACTGAGGAGCATATTTTCAGAGGTGTTCAGGCTAATAGTGTCTTGATTATCTTTAGGAAAAACTGTGGAAAAAACCTCTTCCACTGCTGAGGATGTCTTTTAACCCAATCAATCCTTATTAAAACATAACAAGGAGTAGATACAAAACATAAAGTGAGGAAAAAGCTTTCCTAGGGTGAATTTTACTTCTTTCTGTCCTTGTCCCCTGAGAATAAAGGAATAAACTAGAGACTTTATAAAGTCCAAGAGGGATTTGGCTACTGATTTATAAGGAAGATCTCGGCTGTTCTGGAGGTAGGTGAAAAATACATAAAACATGTGTGAATATAAGCTTGGTAATAACTGCATCCTTGTTGAAATGCAGCAATGTTGCCACTCTATCAAATGTAAATTAACTTATCAGTAAAATAAGAAGTTTAATAAAACAGGCTTCACTGGAGACAAAAGAAGAAATGAATAGGGGCTGCATTTGAAGCTTTACATTAAAATCATTGACACTCATATTTCAAATGCTATTTATGCCTTACAACAAAGGACTTGTGAAAAGAAAATATTTGTTATGATATATCATTTATCAAATATCTTCAGAAACATATTTTAGAAATATGTGTGTCCTGGATTTCAGCTGGGAAAGGTATGCTCTGAAATAGCACCCAGGTCATCATTCAATTGGCTTTAAAATATTTTCCTTCTGCCTCCTGGAACACCATTCAAGATTTAGTGTTTGAAATTCAGGATCATTTTTATAATGATTCTGTTGCAGTCTACCAAATGGTTTGATGAACTCAGTGCAAAAATTCCAAAGCACTTTCAAATAGATAAAGAAATTTAAATCTGGGAAAGATCTAGGCTTTCTAAATCCAATTTATATTATAGTTCTACAACTGTATATTGTTAAGTAATATCAAGCAAAAAGACTTGTGGCATAAATTATTTGGATAGTTTTAATCTCTTACTTTAAAATGAACTCCTGAATTAAGAGTATGGAAATTATTAGAATCAGCATTCAGCACATAGTGTTTATCACACAGCAGGCAATCATGAGACAAACTTTCTACAGAGAATTATGAAACAAAATTGCTATGGTAGCCTTTCCTAGTCTTTGCTTATTCTGATTGACTCTATGAGGTTGCTATCAACACACCTATGTTGTTGACACTGTTGTTTCACTGTTGCTGCTTTGGGTGTTTTAATTTTCTATATAAAATACTGTAAATATCCATGCCCCTTTTTTTCCAGTTTCTTCATCTCTTAGTCTTGTAACATCCTATATCAGTGAGCTCTAAGCTGAATCCTGCTTTGTAAAGGGTGAAATCTGGACTGCATTGTTTTCAGTAGCACTTTGTAGCTGATAGGTATTCTTCAGACAAAAATACAGGTGATGGTGATGGTGAAGATGACCTTTTTACAAAGAGTTTATAAGGTTTGCAGTTGGAATGTGAGGTGGGGAGCTCTAGTATACAGACTGATATACTAAAAGCTTTGTATCTTCCTCCTCATCTGTTCTGTCTTTCTCATCTCCGTGGTCATTGCACCAGGGTATGCACTTTCTCAAGTGAGAAAATGATCAGATGAATACAGATGATTTCTCAATTAACCTTTAAAAATGTCTTTAGATTCAGAAGTCCACTAAATCTCTCAGCTTTCCTGGGATTAAATCTCTGTCTCAATTTATTTCTGAGCCTTTTTAATTCTCTATCTGAGCTGTTGTTTGTGGATACACTACAAGATTCATCCTGAAAAGATACTTATCCTCCTGCCAATCTTCAAAAGGGTTTGGTCATTTGTACTATTTTTTGAAAGAATAATAATGTAATTTTGCTTGATATAATGCCCTCCAAATATGTATTAGATGGAATTGTGGTTCAAAGAATGTCAGAACTCATAACCTGCATCTCCTAACTTCTACATTTGTAAGTTAAAAAAATACCTTTGCAAATATGTTATTTGTTTGGGGTTTCTTTTCTGAAACCCCAAGAAAGAAAAGAAAAGAAAATTAAGGAGATTAATCTATTCTTTCCTAAAGCTTCCTAAATATCAAATTTTGAATATTTACATGTCTCAGAGTTCACATAAATATTCTTTCTAGGCTTTATATTACTTTATGGCTTTCATTTGATAGTTTGCTGGAATGGAGAGTTTTACATTTGCTAAGTTTTTTAAAATAAAGCTTTGTACCTTGTTCATTCTTCAGGATATACTTTTGTATATCCTTCTTGAAAAACCACTGGAATGAAGCAACTGACAGATGACTTAATTTGTTCAGCTTCTTTCTTCATAAATTAAAGCCAGCTTCACCCATAGGTGACAGCAAACTCTTGGAAACTGAAAATGCACTCAACTCAATGCAAGCAATTAAGTATACAATAGTGCCAGCAAAAGTGCTTATGTGGAAATACACAAAAATACCTGTAGCTAAAGAAATATCAGCAAACCTAGATATCTTTCCAAGAGCTGCAAAAGAGCTATCTAACATGGGTAGGGATTGCATGAGGAAAAAACCTTCAGTTTGAGGACAGCTGAGGATTTCCCTGTAGCCTGCAGCTGAGCTTTGCTCTGGTAAGAAGCTGATCCCCTTCCCTAATGGACAGCTCTGCTTGGCATCTCTCACTGGAGAGAGCTGTAAGGTCTAACTGCTGCACTTGATTGCAGCCACAAGAACTAGGGAATGCTACCAACTCCTCCCCACCCCTGCAGAATCAGAAGGGCCATGTGTGTGCTCACATGTCAAGGCACTGAAATGGGAAAGCAAAAATGAGCCAGTGGGTTACCTATCACACACATTTCTCCAGGAGCTGGTGGGAGCTGTGATCTGTGCTCTGAACAAGCAGGTCATTAGGGCATAAAAATCTTGGTCTGATCTCCTGCTTTGTGACCATGAATAGGTTATTCTTCAGTGCATTTTTAAAGAAAACAGGAGAATGAGATAGATAACTTCTTTTGACTCTTGAGTTAGTAATTTATATATTTATTTTTCTAGTAATTTGGTAAATTGTGTAGTTCTTTACTGCTTCCATTAAAAATTTATAATCAAGGAGAAAAAAACAAAGCCAAATCTTTCCTTTTTTGCTTTCCTTTACAAGCAGGAAGGAGGGCCTTGAGATGTTCTCAGCCTATTGTTTATCATCAGCAAAATATTTCTTATGAAATTAGAGGCAAATGAAATATTTCAAGACTCTTTTATTTCTTTCTCAACAATAATTTAAACTTGTGTTGGAATAATATTTAAACACATTAATCGTGAAAGCTGGTAATTAGATTCAGTCTTTTGTAGTGTGATTTTCATTAATTACATGCTTACTTTAGCTGAGTTATTTTACACAATCTGTGATCTTCCAGACATAGAGGATTAAATAACTACAGATGAGTTCCTGGAGAAATAAAGCACATTTTCAGGGCACGCTCGCTGAACAAGCCCCTACTAAAGATGAGATAGATCACCCCCTGGGCATGTATCTTCTTTCCATGGGATGTGAAGGGAAGCCAACAGGACCAGGCTTTTTTGATCTTTAAGTTAGGGAAGATGAATTGCTTTCCTTTTTGGGTCACCTACTGGCAAATGTAAGAAACTGGTGCTGAAGTCCCTTCTCTACCTGGATATTAGAGATGAGGCTTCCTGGCAGGATTTGCACAGGCAAGGCTTTAGTTGGTTGGGTTGGTTTTGTTTTGTTTTATTTGGTTTTGTTTGTTTGTTTCTGTTTTTTGTTTGTTTGTTTTTGGGGTTTTTCCCTTTTTTTTTCTTAGTTGGTGTTTTTTGTGTGTGTGTGTGGGTTTTTTGTTTGTTTATTTTTGGTTTTTGTTTTTAATAGCAAAGTAATTAGCCATCCATTGGTCAGAAAAAAAAACCTCAAGCAGGCCAAGAAAAGAATTACCTACATGAGTTTTTATCCTTTTTACCCCCATCCTTTTCAATAGTAAGGAGATTCTGAGAGGAGTCTGTGTTCAGTTCTTACCTTTTGTTGCAGATTGTTCACAGGACCCTTGCAGCCATGCTGGGCGCCCTGGCCGCTTTAGCTGCTTTAGCCATTGTTGGGGAGGTAAGTGATCAAACTGTGAGTGCTGCCTTTGTTTCTGGCTGTGGTGTTTCCACGTTTTTCCAGTTCCCACATTTGCCCAGTTCTGACTGAGCCCATGGCAAAGCAGTGTTTTTTAGGAAAGAGAAATGGTAGGACAGAAACTGGGGTGGGAAAAGGGGTCAGACTAATGTGTAGACAAGGACAGTACAAAAAAGTCAGTTGATGCTTTTTTGTTCTGATTTGCAGGAAGCTGACTACAACCATTTTCAGCTTAATCCAGTGTTATTTTAACACTATTATTTTCAGTAATGTTAGGCTACCAAGCAAACCTAAATGGAAATACATTGCTTTATACTACCCTAAATAATTACATCTCATGCTTGCATGTTCCAACCCTTTTGTTTCGCCTGCTGCTTACTTTTAGTTGATATATAGTCAAACCTCAGATTGATTTTCTCGGTTTTTCTCATAACTACGAGAACATTACTATGTTCTCATATTAAACCATTACTATGTTCCCTCTAATTCCCTCCAGTTTGTTCACAGGTGAAGTGGTATGCTTTTGTTCTCTTACCAAAAAGGGAACTGCAGTGTACCATGAAATTTGGTTATCTTTTATTTCTGTAATATTAAGTAAGGAACAGCTAGACCAACCTATAGCCTGATAATGACCCACTTAGGATGCCAGCAGTACTTTGAATTAGTAATAATAATAATAGTAGTAATGGCAATAATAGAGTCCTTATTAGCTTGTAGGAATAATAGAGTCCTTATTAGCTTGTGGGAACACTTATTAATTTCCATCACATTTATTTAAATGGTTTATCAATTAAGTGGAGTTTATAAGTCATAGCTAATCACAAGTTAGGTGGCATTCACTTGTAATCGTATTTTTTGATTGCAGAGGCCAAGTATGGTCAAAGTGGTGGAGTGGATTGACTATGAGACACTGGCATTACTGTTTGGAATGGTAACTAAAACATATCTTATGCTCTAAATGTGTCAAAATAATCACATTCAATATAGAGATGTTTCCTTTTAAAACATTTTGTTAATTGTACTTTACTGAGACAACTTATGACGAACATTTGTGTGTTAAGGAATTTACCAAAAAGGATGAGGATCAGACCTCTGAAAGAGTCTTTTGAAATGTTGACCCTTTCCTATTCTTTGTTTCTTAATCTGTGCAATTGTATTGATAACATGCTAAAAACGTCCTTGGGATTTATAAACAGAAAGACTTGTTTCAGGGCCAAGTATTATCACTCTCATTTATCTTTTTAATTTTGTTTGTTCAAAACCTTCCTCAAACACACTCTGCTGGAAGAGTTGTTTTCTGTCTTTCTGTTATGTCTGAAGCTACAAAAAAGCAAGCCAGAAATTGAGAAGTAATATCTGATGAGATTATAATAATATATTATTTTAATCACTTTGCCTGGAGCTATTTGTGGTAAAAAGCATTGTCCAAGTGTTATTAGACTCTAACAAAAAATATACAATATACAGAGACAAAATTACAATTATCTGTCCATTATGAGCTTTTCTTATTTCCTGACACTGGCCCTTGCTCCTTGCATTCCTCACAGAAAAAGAAAGAAAAAAAAAAGAAAGAAAAAGAAAAGAAAAAAAAATCTGGGGACAAAGACAGAAGGAGACCTCCGATATGTGGGAAAATGCAAGCATTTCTTGAAACCACTATCTTCTGTGCTCTGTAGAGCATTACTGCAGAGAGTAAACACTCTTATTGATTTTTCTTGATTAATGATATAAGGGAGATACATTGGGTACTTAATGTAGGATGCCCACTTAGTCACTACAAATAAAATTCAACCAGACTTGTATGACATTTACAGACTGCTTATGTTGAGAAGTATATTTCACCATATGATGCATTAACTAGAGATATCTGGCAGCTGTAGTGGATATTCTAATATAAGGGTGATTAGATTCTCAAAGCTGTGTCAGATAAGAAGTCCATTTGTCAGGATCACAAACCGCTTTGCTTTAGTTTTGAGTAATAATTCAATTACTTTTATATATAATTTCCAAGTGATTATATTTTTCCTCATCTTTTGGTAGATGGTTTTGGTGGCCATATTTTCAGAAACTGGATTCTTTGACTACTGTGCAGTAAAGGTGGGTTTATTTGGTACTTATAAGTATTTCTAGATTTATCAAGTTAGTATTTATGCAAATCTGTCACACCAAGCACAATCTTTAAAGAACCCTTCTAAGGTCAGTGTATACTTATCATATCAGAAATGACAGTGGTCTTGGTTGTAATACTGGTAAAATCCTTTGTGGATGAAAGGAAGCCTTTAATGCAATTCTGTTTCTACAGGACAATGTTAAATGTCCCCAGTAGGGTACAGAAGCATTTGGACACTATTAAGCTGAGTATTTCACTGATTTCCCCAGGACTGCAGTTCTGCTGTAGCTGAACTATCTATTTATGCCTGGAAGTGGGAGAGAAGAAATATAGGAACTATCATTAACTTTATGATGACAAATGAAAAGTGGACACAGACCTTTGCAGAGTAGCAGGAAAAAAGTTTACATGGAAAGTGTAATTCACAGAATCACAACCATAGAATTAGAGAACGGTTTGGTTTGGAAGAAACCTTGATCATCTTGTTCCAATCCCCCTGCCATGGGCAAGTACACCTTCCACTAGAGCAGGTTTCTTAAAACCCCATCCAGCCTGGCCTTGAACCCTTCCAGGGATGGGGCATCCAAGGCTTCTCTGGGTAACCTGTTGCAGTCTCACCACCCTCACAGTAAAGAATTTCTCCCTTATATCTAATCTAAACCTACTCTCTCAGTTTAAAGCCAATCCCCCTTGTCCTATCACTACATACCTTTGCCCAAAATATACCCCCCACCTGTCTTACTGTCCCTCTTTAGCTGCTGAAAGGTGCTGTAAGGTGGCCCTGGAGCCTTCTCTTTGCCAGGCTGAATAACCCAGATCTCTTCCACCCTGTTCTCATAGGAGAGGTGCTCCAGTGTTTTGATCATTTGTGGCCCTCCTCCGGACTCACTCCAGCAGTGCTGCTCTGAGGGTGGGGATTGTGTCCCAGGTGTGGAGAGGAAGGGAGCTCTAAGCCATGTTAGTGCACCTGGGCATCCAGGCAGAAGATGGGAGCTCAGCCCTTCTCCTGCCGCAGACCCCCTTTATGACTGGCAGCAGAGCCTGGTGTTTCTTTGTGTGATGGGATTGTTCGCCCGCTTCCATGAATAATTTTCTTGCCAAATTATTTAGTATTGGAGAGGCTGTTGGAGTCATAGTGAAAGGAATAGTGAATGCTCTGAGTTCATTATTGCTTGACTTTGATCCAGTTGCTTTATCTATAATTGTTTGAAATCTAAGCTGGAGTGATCTAGTCCATTCATTTTGCTTCTGTTTGTTTTTCCCAGGCTTATCGGTTCTCTCGAGGCAAGGTGTGGGCCATGATTACGCTTCTGTGCCTTATTGCTGCAATTCTTTCTGCATTTTTGGACAATGTCACCACTATGCTGCTCTTTACTCCAGTAACCATAAGGTATTTTATTGTTATGGTTTTGGATTTGGCCTTTTATAGCCAGCAATCAGTACTGGACATGTCTGCAAAATACTTGTTTGGAGGTTTTCTTAATCATTTAAATGGAAGTTAGAACGTCAAATACTCTTATTGTAGTAGAATAAAAAGCTAGCACTTTCAGAGGGATGGGTTGCCTTTTGCCTTTGCATTAATATTGAGCACATATTATGAAACCTGTGAACACTGCCTTGGCAGCTAACTGTTCTGGTTTGTCTTCATATCTCAACTACAATAGCATATTGCACCAAATGCACCCTAGTAGATTAATTTATTTTTTTTTCTGTAAAGCAGGCAGAATTTTTAAATTAAAGCTGCCTTGTCCTTTGCTGGCTAATATTTATATACCATTTTAGATAGTAATTTATGTTTTAGTAAAGTCGTTATCCCTTCTAATATTAGTGATAAATAATTTTTAAAAACTCCATATTCCATCTAACAGCTTTTTCTTGAATATGAGAATCTGAATTTTATTCCTGTTGGTGATCATGTCATTGGGACACCTACTAGTTAATTGCACAGTTTGAGATTAGATATTTGGAACTTCGAGCAGACAACCGTGAATTTAATTACTTCAGATTTCTGTAAATTAATAACGTGTGCTATGCAACTACATTTAATCAATGTGGGATTGTAAATTACTGTTTAACCTGAATTTAACTTGTGTCTGGCAAATCTGTTTAATCCAGTGCAGTTTTGGAAAGAGCTAGCGTGTTTTAAAAATGATCCTCAGAGATGTAATGCTTGCAGTCATTATCCCATTAAAGCACACAAAATTCTATTAAGATATGCCCCCTCTTTAAAATGCAGTGTAAAGCAGTAAAAACCAATTTTGCAAGTGACATTTATTCTAGACTGGAAACAGCTGGTGAATGAAAGCTTCATTTGTCTTCTGTCCGATTATATTTTAAAGAGATGGCTTTGCCGTACCCTAATCAATAATTGCATTTCTAGCAGTAAGCAGCACTGGAACTATTAAACACCAAGTTTTGTTTAGCTGTGTTACAGAATATTTTGGATAAATATAATTTGGGAATGGATTGAAATCCAGAAGTCAATGTAGCATAAAAAGCTTTTCACAGTCAGAGCTATGGTAACATTTATTCTGTTTTCAAGGAATCCTAGAGTAGCCCAGGTTGAAGGGACCTTGAAAGACTGTCTGTTCCAACCTTTCATGGGAAAGGAAGCCTAGATGAGATTATCTGGCACTCTCTTCAATCATATCTTGAAAACCTCCAGTGATGGGGACTCTGCCATATCCCTGGGGAGGTTGTTCCAGTGGTTAACTGTTTTCACCATAGATTTTTTTCTTACGTTGAGGTGAAATCTCTCCCTTGTACTTGTTGCATCTTGTCTTCTCCATGTGGATCCTTGTGAAGGGAGAGCTTCTGCCTTTCTAGGCACCTTTAAGTAATGGACTTTTGTACTAAATGTATACTAAGTCCTTTTGTTTTATACTAAATGAGCCTGTAACACTGAAGAAGGTGAAACTCAGTATGTGGGAAGCATCAGTATTTGAATCACTATCAAAACTAAAATAAAATTTTATCTCACCTACTAAAACCAAATAATTGCCTACTTCAAAAAGCTTCATGCTGGGGGTCATTTTCTTTTTTATCTTACTGCCACTGTCTACAGCTTTGCTATGTAGCACTGTGCAGTCTCCATTGCCATGGAGATAAAGCTTGCAGAAAATCATACAGACTCTGAACATAAGGGTTTACATTTCCTGTAATAAGATGTAAAACATGATTCTTGTTTCACTCTGCATTTTTTAGTAACCTGCTAAAAAAAGTAATAACTACCCCCTTTTAGTTGTTGCTTATTTTGAGATACTTTGTTATTGGGAACTGGAAAAGGCTAATATTTTTACACATGAGGAATTATATAACCAGGATAGTAAACTGAGGAACTGTGATCCTGCCATATAGCTATAGATGTTGTGATGGTTTTATACTTTGGGCTTAGCCTTTTCTTACTTACATTAGAGTTCTCTTTTCAAAATACCATTAGGCCCATCAAAAAGAAAGAATCACTAAAGAAAAGTTTAGCTTATATTCTGAAATACTGGGAAATCAAGGAGCAATGGAGTTAAAACTGCAAGTACAATTGTGGTCTCGTACCACAATTGGTACGTTTGGCCCAGTTGTACTACAAAATACCCTTTAACAGAATGATTTCATGCTGCTGAGGAAATAGTGTGCTTTTGCAGTTATTATTTTCCAGAGATTTTGTGTGGTGGCATATGCCATCTGACAGTGTTTTTTCTGAGTTTTAAATTGGCACTCTTGGTGATAGTGTAAGTGAATCAGGTTAAGCTTTTTTTTTGCAATACTCTTCTCTTTGAAATACAGGTTTTAATAACACAGACTTAAGCTAAACAGTGAAGTTCAACCCTTCTTTTAGGGAAATGTGTGAGAGCATTGCAGTGAGAATACTTCCTGCCACTCTTCTCTCAATCTACTGTGAGATATAGAGTACCATAATTTAATTGTGGCCTCCATCTTTACATTCTGGAGCCACCTTTCAATAAGCTGTGAGGAGGAAAGCAGTTGTTTCTTACTCCAAAGTGCTTAGATGTGACTTTAACTTTCAGCTTTTATTACCCCACTGGAAGTTTAAAGTCAAACACGTACTTCAGAACAGAGCGGATTATGCGGGTGTGTGCGTAAATGTAATTTGTGAGTTGGAGTAATCTGTGTGAAGATTACTCTGTGTAAGTGGGCTCTGAGGTCAAATGGATCATGAGGTTACTGAGTCAACCCCACTGTTTGTCAGAGCACTTTAAAGTGCTTCTTATTAAAGAAGCAATTTACTTTTTCTTATCAAAGCAGCATCCTGCCAAGGAAGTATTAAATATATTTGAATTGCTAAAAACATCTTGAGATTTTTTTAACCATAAGGAATGTGTATTTTCTGCTCATGTTTCATTGCAAATACAAATACTCATGATCAAGCTTTAGAGAAGGAGGAAAATAGGAACAGAATAAACTGGATAAACCTAGCCTGAAAGCTGAAATCGCTAATAGATGATTCATGGCTAATAGGCAGCCTGCACAATCCTCCACCACTGCTTCCCATAAGAAAGTTAATCACTGTTGCTGAGTGCAGAGCCTTTGGTTGACCAAAATAGTTTTCCACAGGTCAGAGCAGCTTAAGGACCATGGTTCCAGAAGATGTATCACACTGAAAATTTGAAATGCCATTTTCTGTGGCATTCAATCCTTGTAATACTTGACTACTTTTAATTAAATTATTTTAAAAATGCATCAATTTTGTAGGCATTAATAACTGCATTTTAAATGTAAAGAAAATCTATAAATTTTCATTTACATTGTTATAATTACTCTAGCACAATAAATGCTTTAACACAGCATTATGTTTACATTAAGCATAATGCTGTGTTTTAACATACATAATGTTTAAACATTACATAATGTTTAAAATCCTGCCATTTGTCTGTGAAATTACTACATTTTGTAATTTTTGTGCATTTTAAAATTTAAGGTAATTTATTCTTTGGATAAGAAGTTAATTTCATTATCTTTACACTGCAGGCTCTGTGAAGTACTTAATCTTGATCCTAGGCACGTCCTGATTGCAGAAGTAATCTTCACAAATATTGGGGGGGCTGCCACTGCTGTTGGGGATCCTCCAAATGTGATTATTGTTTCAAAGCAGGAGCTGAGGAAGAGGGTATGTACTGCTGTCATTTGGCTACGAAAATTAAGTAGTTGTGTTGACTTATGTGATGTTGATCCTTCTCTTCCCCCAGACAGCCATATAAACAGAGCATAATCTACTTTTTTTGCCATGCTACTTCTGTTTTAGGAGGATGACCAGACAGAAGAGAGTGAGCTTCTGTGGACAAAATAGTGATGAAGAATAGACTTTTTGATCAGGACTGAGAAGACCAGTTTCCTTTTTTTGTTGTTGGTGAGGATTTCCTTATCAATGGCAAAGCGAGGAAAGAAGCAGAACAATGGAGGGCTGCAGACAGGGCAACAAGTTGGAAAAAACTAAAAATGTGAAAATGAAGATGAAAATCCATCTGTTTTTTTCAGTATAGGTTTTCTCTCAAAAGTTAAATATGAGACAATTCGACATTTTAGAGAGAGATTGCTTTGCCCCTGTAGAGCCATGACACACCTGAGGCACTTCATCCTTCTAGCACAGCCCGAGGGGACGTGGGGTGTGAGAGAGGGGTGGGCGCTTCTCCCGTGCAGCACAGGCTGCAGCTGGCTCTCCCCTCCTGACAATGTTTTGCTATCTCCAGGCTGCAGAGACAGATTTTAGCTTCTATCACTTGGCTCTCCAATTGTTTGCTGGGTACCTGGTGCCAAAGGGAAAGCTGTGGTGCCTGGTGCTGGGTGGGACTGCAGGACATGAACCAGCCAGCAGGAGCATCTCAGTCCCATCATTTTCTTTTCATTTCCCACATGGTCCTCTGCGCTGTGGACTGGCTGTGGCACTGCTGGCAAGTGTTTGCAGCTCTCAGCATCTGCATGGAGCTGAGTCTGCTGAGTTTTCTGTGCTTTCAGCTATCCCTGTTACCCCTGCTACCCCTGTCTTCCTTCTGCCTCTGGCACTGTCTCTCATCCCCTTCCCCTGGTGTGCAGTGGGGCAGCAGAGAGACAATTAATTGAGCTAGTGCAAAACCAACTGTGGAAGTGGATGAGGGAACTATAGTATAAAATCCCAAGTTTATGTTTTGGGTTTTTTTTCCGTTTGGAGTCACTTATGTTTCTATTGCTCTATGAAAGAAAGATCTCTTCTAATTAACTGAATGCACTCACATTAATTAAGTACTGTCCAGGTTGGAAAAGGTCTTTGAAAGTTTGTAGTATTTAATAAACTGAATGTTTCCCATCAAAATATTTGAAATGTACTGGAGTTGACTAGTTTGGATGGTGGCTTTGAAGACTATAACATTTATTGTTAGCTGAGAATTTCATAGCTAAGTTTTAAATTTTAGATATGAAATCTGTGTACCTATTTAAAACTTCTGATCTAAAAGAGAATAATTAGCATGCAGGTAATTTTCCTACATACTCAGAAACTCATCATCTCTGTAGAACCTTTAGAAGCGGCTATAAACATGGGAAATAATTAAGCAATCGCAATTGAAAAGAAACCATGTTACATTTTTCTTGTCTGAGCTATTGATATTTTTATACTCACATGTATAAATACCCCAGCAAATATGACATTATGGCAAATTCTGTATCTGAAACAAGCAAAAAAATCTTCCCAGATGTTTTCAGTCTGGATTATTTTCAGATCTTTTGCTGCATCACAGAAATAAGAATGTAGTGAAATAGATTAGGCTCAAAGCAGGGCTATAGAATTTATGCTGCTTCTTTTCTTTATTCTCAGCTGTTATATCTATGTATATAAATAAAAGAGGGTCAAAGAGCTATCCTTGGCCCTGAGGCAGAGTGTCATGGTCTGGGGTATGTCCTTGCTGCTTAGGGCTCACCCCTTCTAAAGGAGATTTTCCTGGGAGAGTGCTGGCCGGGGTAACTGGATAAAGCCAAGAGAGAGGTCACAGAGGGAGCTGGGCCATCTGGCCTCTTACAGTCTGAGCTGCTGAACTAATAGCTGCATTCCTAATTTTGTCCACCTGCTCCAGCATTCTCTCTTTTGATCAGTAGGAGAAATTGCTGTCTTGTTTCTGAAACTACTTCTAGTAAAGGGTACTGTGAAGAAGGGTTATATGAGCTACCACAGTTCTGTGTCTAAAATGCATGGGGAGCCTACTACATTAGCATCAAGTAAAATTTATTTTATTCCTATTTTTTTTAAACTGTTACAGAGGTAAGCGTTCTTGAATGCATTAATGACATCTTAGAAACGCTCCTTTATGCAGTATATTTTATAGTTTCTATTATGATTTTTTCTATAGAAAATACTTGGGGTTTACCTCTTTTTAGCATTATGGTCATGTTTTTGGACATTCTAGGAATTTTTTCCACTAGATATTTTTGTTGCAAATCTTCTTTTCATTCTCTTGTACTGCCTTCTCAGTGTCATTTTTGCACAGTAAGTACAGGAGTACTTGGACAACTGCCCCTGCAGGAAGTTGAATAGTGAACTGTCCTATGTAGACGATTTGGTTTTCTACTTTATTTACGTGCTATCAGGAGGAGAATGTTACCAGCCTTCCTGAACTTTTACTGCTGTACATCAACCTCTAAAAGCAACCAAGTAAAATATTATGCAATTTTACACTTTTGTAGGAAACCTTGGGTTTTATCTCAATATGCAATGAAATGCAGCCTTGTTACTTTGGGTGCTGCTATCTGGTTCTAGTGTTAGAAATGCTTTACTTTTTGTTTCCTGTGGTGCAGGAGAGACTTTTCTCCCTAGGTTCTGGGGGCAAGCTCACATCATATTAAAAATATTTTATTTAAACAATGCTTGAATAAATAAGATTTTTGTAACATTTTGCTCATTAAAATGTAGCAATAAGTCTCTTTACTTGTCTTGAGACACAAATGAATGTCAAAAGGATTTTTTCTTTGTAGCTGTTGTTAATTTATAATCCTGACATATTCCCTACCATCATGACTGGAACCAGTGGAACATTTGCATAACAGGAGAGGAAGATTTGTTGTTAGCTGTTAGCTGTTCTGAGTTGGAGTTGGAAGAATTTTCAGAAAACAGCAATTACATTTTGATTTTAGGATAAGAGCAAATGGAAAACTTGTTTAGTGAATATAAAACATTTTAAAATGTTTTATTATCTTCAGAGTGCTGCTACAGAATGGCCACTGTTAACAAAATTATATTTTTATTTTGAAGAGATATGGGCTTCAGACTTTGTGAACTCCATGCTTATATGCACAACAGAGCATGAACAAGTTGGATATGGTCCTTGCTCTCAGAAAGGTTTGACAGAAAATCTTCTGTGTTTGGGAACTTCACAAACTTCTACAAACACACCTTTGAGATCAGAAGTTGCTGTGCTCTAAGCACAGGCTGTGATTCCAAGTTCTTTAAAGAATGGATGGCAAATAGGTCTTCAGAGCAAAATGATGCTGTGAACATAGTGATAGTGAACATAGTGATAGTCCAAGCTAAATCTGCATAAAAGTAGTAATGATAAGAGCAAAGGCAGTTTCAGCATATGCTAGCCACTGTATTATATATGTCCTTTTATTTACTCTTTTTGTTAGCATGTGATAAAGCTGGTGCTGTTAATCTGATGTCTGCTGAGGATTTGGGGGTTTCAGCATACCATTCAGAATTATTCCTGCCATTTAACAGGAATTTCCTGGAAAATTGACAGACATCACGTTTTCCTCTGCTGCCTTTTAGAGGCTTTCAGCCTTCACAATGGAATTTAGCATGATGTGATATTAGCTGGTTATATTTAATGAAAAATAGTGGTACAAAAAAATTTATGAATGAAAGTAGGTACTTCTGAAAAAAAAAGAAGAGAAAATCCTATATATCAAGCTTTAAAGATATTTCATGCACTGATAAAATGGATTACCATAGTTTACTAGGCTATTTTTGTTGAGTTTGCTGGATACAAGCTTGTTAAAACTTTTAATCAATTTGTTAATCTCTACCCCTTCTGTCGATGTTTGATTGATTCCTTTTCTCAAGAGAGAATTACACTTAGGTAAAGGGCATGAACAAAAATGTATGGGTTAACATATGATTTCAGAATTTTTACTACCTATGCATGTAGTAATCATTAAACAGCATAATGTAAAAGAAAAAAGGAGGTTCATCAGATAAACATTATGTAACTGGGTTAGACCATCAGTGTTTTCTGGCTCAGTGACATCACGAGCAGCTCCTATGAGAGACAATGCAGATCCCAGTCACTCAGCTAGAAGGAATGTTTAAGCCAGTGTAGAAAAAATAAATTACTCTTGCTCTTCTTCATTTTATTAGTTTTAAAATATTAAGTAAAGGGCATTCTGGCTAGCAACACAGTACTTGCTGCTCCCCAAATTGCTGCACATAGCTATAATTTTTGCTTTCTCATCGCTCTAAATAGGCAGATTTCTTGTGGAAAGGTCTGAATTACTAGAACTTAATTTCACATCTCCAGAAGCAATGCAAAAAATACTAATCAAGATGATAGAAAGCTAGCATTTTACGAAAAAAATATGATACTTCCTCCTAATATGAAATTGATATATTTGACTTTGCATTTTAAACTATAAACCACGCAAAGGTGCTCACTCTGTTTCAGCTCTGAATCTGTAGGCAGTGGAACCTTTAGGCTGTTGTCTTGCTAAAACAAAATCTTCAGATTTTCCCTTGACTGGGGAACAGGAGGAATTTGACACAATCATCATAGCCTCAAGGAAGAGACATTTGAAGCTTGTTTTGTATTTATCTCATAGATTGAAATCTCCTGGAAGAAAAATATTTCTTGCCTATTGTGCATGTCAATTCTATTCCAGTCTATTGTGCAGGAAAAGAAAATCTTTGTGAAAATGTCTTTTTGTTGTATGCAGCAGACATGGGGAGCACTTCAATGCTTTTTTACAATGCTGAATCCTGGCCCCAGCAGTGCAGAAGACTCAGGAGGTATAAAATGTGCTATCCACAGCCACAAAGGATATGAATGTAGGCTCTGTGGAGATGTTGTGTGTCCTTTCTGGGGTGTGGGAAAAGGAACAGGGGCAACTGATGAAGCAATCACCTTGGTATCCTCTGCTGCATCTTTGACATCTGTGGTACAGTGAAAACACTTTAGTCTCTTAAAGTTCCCCAGGAGGCTGCCAGCTGGCTACCAGCTACCTGACAATGCCTGGTGTGAAATCAGCCTTCTTTTTCCCTGAAAACACATTCCCTGTGCTGCAGAGAGGCTGGTGCTGAGCACCCAGCCCAAAGCATCAGGGAGGGCAGCTGTCTGTATTTCACTTTCTGATATCAGCCATAAAAAGTTGTGCTCTCGGTAGTCCTCAGCCTCCTCATGGCTACAGGGCATCAGCTCTCCAAGGCTGGTGATCATGAGGATTCATTTTCACTCACTGTCTATTGTGGATCAATGCAAGGAGGTAATGGGGAGGAAAGCCAGGAGCAAGGGATGGGAAGAGAACTGACTCCAGTCTCGCATTATCACCGACAATCCTGTCATTCCAGCTCTGTCCTGAAATAGGCACACTCCATGTTAGAAAAGAATTTGTTACAGCTGAATTGGAAAGCTGTTCTGCAGTAGGAGCAGAGCAGCATGTTTTCTTTTTCACTAGGGATCTGAGAGATATGAAAGATCAATGTGCTGATATCATGAACTTTAAGAAAATCCTGAATCTCAGCCCAGTTACTCCCTCTGAAAAGTTTGGGTAAGCTCTTGGATAGGATGCAAAAAAAATCTAGTAGATGTTTTTTTTTTTCCTCTTCTTGTGATGGTGTCTGCAAATCACTTTCAAGGCTTATCTGTGTCAGCTCTTATGTCATAAAGCTGTGTTAATCCTGATTTTTTTTTAAGGGTATTGTGATCTCTATCTCATTTCAATTCCTTTCAACTATGAGTCAGACCTGAGACCTCCTTCTTACCCTCAGCATTTTAGTTTGCCTTCTAGGTTGAGGTGATTTTCTTCATTGAAAAATTAATTTTGTGGGTTTCAAGTGACGTATTTCTTGTACTGTATTTTTTGATAAGCCTCTGCATCATGACATTTCAGGAACCAGGCACCAATTTTTTCCCCTTAGAAATTGGTGTGATAATAAAAATGTAAAGTCAAGTGACTTTTTGTATTTGTGTTTATTTGCAATAAGCTACTTCCTTAAATTCAAGATCCTTTCATATGTGATGAAGACATCACATATTTAAACTTGAGAGTTACCAAGAATTCACTGGGTTCCTATTTATCTTTTTCTACTTCCTACTTTTGCATTTATCTTTATTTCTGTGTATTTCTACAGAGAGTTTCTACCATCATAGTTGGCCTGGTAGCTGGCATCTTTCTTCATGATGTGGGCATGATGCAGTTGCTGCCAGCCTAACAAAAGTTTCATCTGCACTGCTTTTTTGTAAGACTAGTCTGAGTACAAAAGTAATTTTCCTCATTCTGGTAATTCTGTACTGAGTATCATCTGATCACTCCTAACTACTTTATTGCTCTTCAACCACCTGTTTCCCGGTCATTTTTCTTTCAGAGGATAATTCTTTTTTCCAGGCAGGTTTAGGCATTTCTATTTTGGCTGATGTAGCTTCAGTGTTTTTACAGCTTAAATAATTTTGGCTTCCTACCTCTCTTTGTGCAATTTTAGAGACCATACAAAACTGAATAATGATTTTGTATACTTCCTGACTTGCTTAATGGCACACTGTCAAAGTTGGAAAATTTCTGAACTAAAGCCAGTTTACCTTTTAAGTTTTAAAGTTCTTATTTTTCTGGACAAAATCTTACAATCTTTCTTTTTGGCTACAATCTTAGAGGCAACCCATATAAAAATTAGATTTATTGTCAATAGATGTAATTAAGGAAATAAACATGGGGGATATGGAGTTTATGTACTTTGGGGGCAGGTCTCACAAACACTGAGCCTTTGCAGGAATTCTTTTTTTATTAATTTTTAAATTTCCTAGAGTTATGAATGTTTTCATCCCTCATAAAAATGTCTCTTGTAGCTCTGAATCTTGATACCCAGAGGCCGATCTTTGTAAAAACTGATTCGTAAAATCTGTCTTACAGAGATGTCAGACCCCTGAGTGGCTGACCTATTTTGTAGGCAAACTGAATGAAGGTACATTATTTTTCTTTGTGGTGTCACTTTTTTTCTGTTCAATTCTTAAAATAATCTCATTCCAATTCCTGAAGAGTCTTCCTTCTGCTTTCATAAAAGCAATGGCTGTAGCTAAGTTACAGCAAAAGGCCAGCAAATGAACAGGTATAGTTTCACCTTTTAGTGTCTGGAGAGTAAAAGAGCCAAGGAATCTATTATTAAATAGCAAGTAGGGATGACATTACTTCAGCAAGCTTAAACCTGTATTTTAATAGGATCAAATTCTAATCCTAGGTCTGCATATTTATGGTTTGAGATTTATTTGACTGTCTGCAAGCTATGGATTTTTTTGCCAAAGAGCACCAATCTTTATCTGGCTATGAAAGTTCTTTATGACTGTCATCAGTTTCTTGTGTTATGTGTCTTTTTATTATGCCCTGTGGTGTGATAGAGAAACTTTTTCTCCTTTTTTTGAACCAGAGACATTTCAGCTAGGAAATTTCCACATAAATTCTTTTAGCATTTGACAATATAGAAGAACACACATTTAAAGCAGTAAGTTCCCAATAGTCTTAACACATTGGAGGTAGTATCAGCTGTTGGAAGGAAAGCTGTTTTTAATATGCACTGGAATTACCAAAGGATCTATAGGAAAACAATAAAAATCAGGGAACAATAGAGACATAGAGGTGTGCCACAGGGAGATCAACTAGCTTGGGAAATCAGTGGGTGCTCTGAAAATTCAGCTGGGACAACCTGGACTATCTAGGGCTTGAGCCATGCTTTATGCCAGGTGTCACAGATCTGCTCTGCTGGGATCACCAGTTCAGACAACCTCTGGTTTTTGAATATAAGACAGTTCCTTACTACCAGACTTCTTGGATGTGATCCTCCTTGGAGCTTCATGGGTAACTTCTTTTGGACAGGCGAGTCATGGCTACGTCGGAAAAGCCCAGCCCAAAGGCTAACCCTGATCCACTACAACGTGTGCAATATGGAACAGTATATATAAAGAAATGGAATAACTCAATTGAAAGGGACCCTAGAGGTCATCTAGTCCAATGTCCTACACACAGCATGGCAAACTTCAAAGTTTTAGGGCAAGCTGTCACTATTCATTCTTAGTGCTTGAAAGCAGTAGCCTTTTAATACGTTCTGCTTAACCTTTTTTGAAACCCCTTCATTAAAAGGTTTCATTGTGCAAAATATCAAGAAATGTGTTAATTTATTAACCAGAAAGAAGAATAAACACAATATTGGCATATAACACTTTTATAGAGTGGTAGAAGATGTAGAATGTAGAAAAATGGTTCAGATAGAATTATTGTAAGCATTTCGATTGTCACCAGTTTAAAACAAAAGCTGGCCATTAAAATTCAACTATTTCTAAGACTTTGAGTGATTTGAAATTAATTTACAGTGATTTAAGTGAGAAGTAAGAGTGAATGATTCAGTTTGGGTTTTTTTACTGTACATTTCAGGAACACTAGGTGTGTTTCAGAGTAACTTGTAATGCAATGTTTTAGTTCTCTGAATTAAATTGTAACGTGGCTTGTCTCTTTGAAACAGATGGAATACAGCAGATACTGTACTTGGAACTTACTATATTGCTTTATATTTATTATTGATTGTTAACGTACATAAAGCTGAATACTTTTCCCTGCAGATAATATAGAAAAAGAAGCAATTTTTAATTTAGGTTTCTGTTTTTATTTTCAGGGACTGGATTTTGCAGCCTTCACAGGGCATATGTTTTTGGGTATCTGCCTTGTTGTTCTGGTCTCCTTTCCTTTTCTCAGACTTCTTTACTGGAACAAAAAACTTTACAATAAGGAGCCAAGTGAAATTGTTGGTAAGTGTGAGCATGAAAAAAAGTTATAACTGTTACACCAAATATGTGTTAAATAAAAACCGGGTAGTGCCTACTACAATGCTCTCTTCAGATGGAAGTATCCACCCTCCTCACTCTCTGAACATTAATTTTTGAACTAATAATTCATATTTTATTTTTAGTTGTGATATTTTATGATTTTTAGAAGTGGATGTTTTTCTGGTGCTAAGATTGAGGTTTTGACACGAATTATTAAATATCTTACAAAATTTGCAGGAGTATTCATTATAGCCATAGGCATGAGTATCAGGATGTTCTGTGTTGCAGCAGATAACATCTGCTCAAGGTGCTGATAGATTTAGAACTATCCCAGGTTTCCCTTATGACAAACATAGTGCACTGATGTATTCCTTTGCTGATGGTTTTCTTCCATTGAATTTTCAGCAATCTTTTACTGGTCTGTGGTCAGTGAAAGAGATTTCATCAAAGCAGAACCTTTCAAGTCCTCCCCAGCTTGCCTCTGTGGCTCTTCCTAACCTAAATTTCCCTGGTGCATAATTTCTACAATTCAGTAGAATTAAATCTATGTCTTTTTATGTCACTCACCTTAATAGGCTATAGAAGTCTTCTTAAAGCTGTTTCATGACTGTCGACTGTGCCAGTCCCTTTTTGTCTTCATGCTTTTATGTTTTTCTATTCAGTCATTTTGAAGTTTTTTATCATTGTTCTAGGGCTTCTCTTTCAGTGCTGAAATTTAATACTAACTCCCCAAATGTTTGCAATTTCTTTAAAGGTAAGAAATATTTCACTAAGTACAAATAATTAGCAAGCTTTGTACAAAGACAGTTGAGTATAGCTGTTTCTTCCCTGGGACTGATGCTTGTTTCACTTTTGGCTGCAGAAGACTTGAGATCCAGGCTTCCACTGACTGTGCAACACACATTTTAATGTGCTGCACAATGTCTCTGAACCTGTGTATGTGGCATCTGTTTATCATGGAGAGGACAATTTTTGATACAGTTGATGTATCTTGGCTTCATTTGTAATCAGTGGAGAAAGATAAGTGCTTTTCAAGACTAATGGAGCTGTCTATGCTAGAACAGATATATTGCAGGCCTTAAAAGTTTACTTTTCTCTTATAAGGAGAGTCCAAGGTGACTAACTGTGGCAGAGACTTTCATGATAGATATCTCATTTAGGCAAAAAGGAGTAGTACCTGTAGTGCCTTGCCTAGTTCCAGGGAAAATTTGCTTTAGGATTATGGTTTTATTAAAAGTCAGAAGTGACAGTCAGTAGATTATACCATGTGTCTCAAATCCCATCTGATAGAAAAGTCAGAGAAGAAATTTCCCTCCTTAGGAAGATCTGAAGACTTTTGGTTTTGACTTCTGTGTCTATTAAGCACAAGGCAAACTCAGCTTACCTGTTTGTATTTTTAAAGGCCAAACTCTTTCCCAGAATTTAAATTTAAAAAAATTTGAGGTTTTCTAGATATTATACTGGCTAACTGTTTCTAAGACACTTAAGGAGAATTTCTCTTTCTCCTATATGTCTGTCTGGTATGAGGTAGGCATTTTCATTTTAAAACAGCTAGAGCTTTCTGTACCCTTAGAAGTCTTATCCAGAGAGCAAGAGAAATAGACATTAACTCAGACTCTAACATGCCATGATTCTTTCCCTGTGACCCTACAAAGTAAGATTTTTTGAAAAGCCATTAAGAAAATTAATTCTCCCAACTGAAAACAGTATTGATTCCTATATAATAGCATTATTTTATAAATATATAATTTAGAATTAATATGGAATGGAATTGCTTATTAATTAATAATGAATGGAATTGCTACATTTTTTCCTTTTGGCTATAAACTTTTAAAGCATATGTTTTGGATTTTTTAAGAAATAAAACATGCATGAAACTTTTTAAATTTAATCTGAATAGTACAGTTTATTCACTGACATAGTATTTTTGCCAGTGAAACACTGGCAAGCATATTTCCCTCAATTAATTTTTTAGTAATCTTTGTTACTTGCACCTTAGTCTGTTCAGATTTAGCAGTCTCCTAATCAGAATACCATGTGTTCTCTCAATCAGCTGCTTGTCCTTTGCTGCAAACCTAATCAGGAGCTGTTCAATTAGAGCAAGTGCTGAAGAGCAACTCTTTCCATTGAAAATGTCTGTGAGAGGGGGAGAGAAAGGAAGAGACCAATACAGCTCCATTAGGAGCTAGCTGTCATGGTTTGGATTTGCAGAATGGCCTCCAAGGGGCTTCTGGGGGTGCTTTCATCTCCAGTTGAGATGGTTCTGTGATAACTTCAAATGGCTTGTTTGAAGCAGCTGTTTTAATCAACTGAATACCAGTCTTTCCTCACCTTGCCCTCAATTAGCAATTAAACAAGTTATATGAGATTTAATTGGTATATTAGTCTCTCTAGAATTTTTTTGTCCCTGTGCACCATGTACTTTATGCTTTTTTTCTGCTGCTTTAGGATACACAGATGATTAAAATGGATTAGTATGAATTTTAAAAATGGACAATGCTCTTATTATGAAGATACATTTTTATCTTAATTTCAACACTATATGTTGCCAATGCTTTTAATCTGTTGACTTTCAGACTGATTTGCAGCACATCTGCAGCAGTAAAAATACCTGTTCTTTCTCCAGAAACCACCTGCTGTGGCTTTAAGTGGGGTAGCTAACAAAAGAAAAAAAGACTCAAGGACTCATCCATGAGAGAGAAAATCTAATGTTTTTTAAGAATGAAGGGATTTTTGAGCATGTCTTTTAGCTGATTAACCTGCTCCTTGTTCTGTGTGATGCAGCAAAAGATGCTGGGCTAGAAGAGTAAGCTGAGAATGAAAAGTTTATATGTATCTACATTTTCACAAAAGAATATGTCAGGGAAATAATATCTGAGTGTAAGAGGAATTATATTGACTGTTTCAACTCTCACTCTGAAAACCTGAAACCAAAGTTTTTTCTTCCTTTAAGGGTTAACAATACATTATTTAATCCCTAGGAAATGCAACAATACATTATTAGGTCTCAGCTGACAAGCTATGGTAATGTGAACCTCAGTGTTTGGCAAGGTTGATATCCCCAGGAGAGGGTGGCACGTGTTCTGGTGACAAGTATTATTATACTGGCCATTTTTGTCAGTGGAAGAGCTTTCTCCTGGCACAACTTTGGCACCACTCCCCATTTCTACTTTGTTGCTTGCTCTTTTTCCCAACTTTTTCACTGGGTGAACGGGGCATCCACTCTTTAAGCAGGAATGGTAATAGCAGGAGAGGGGGGAGCATGTTATTCCCTCTGGTGCAACTCACTGTCTGCAGCAGCTGGGAAAATACTGATGGTAGCATGAGAGTCAGCATGTAAAGCCAACAACAGAGGGAATTTTCTAATTAATCACAGTCATATGTAAAGTGCTTAATGTGTAAAAAACACAGTGCCGTTTCCCACAACGGGAAATACAGTAACCAGATGAGTGAGCAAATCTGCTCCTTCCACATGAAACTCTACAGATGTTCTCAAAGAGAAGAAAAGGGAGAGGAGGAGGGGAAAGAACCACTGTGATGACTTGCAAGAAGAATCCAATACTTAGCACCAGACACTTTGAAATGCAAAAAGCCAACATAAAATAATAGTTATGTCTAGGGCCACAAGAACACTGCAGGGGCACAGAGGGCATCCAGGATAAGGTGTAGTGTAACATCAATATGTGTGCTGCTCAGGGGCAAAGAACAGTCCTTAGTCCTATTTTTGCTAGTAACATATTTGTAACTTCAGGAACCATTTCTTGCTAGAATCAGTGAGAGGTACATCAGTGATGTTAGCTGAATTAAGTAAATTGACATCTCTCTGTCCTGAGGTGCATCTGTACTTATGTAGGTACTTTACTAACTGCCAGTAAAATGTAATGGGTATTTAATGTGATGTTGGATGTAGTGGGCTGTCCTCACTTGGAAACTGGTTCAAGTGAGGAAAGTAGGAAGCAGTTTATGAAGACAGCAATGTCCAAAGAAAGGAATATTTCAATATGTTTTAAAGAATTCAACTTTAAGCTCAGTCTGGGTGGAAGTTTTGCAATATGCACTGCACTCTACTGTCCTCACCTAAGATTAGTCTAATTTCATCGGATTTTATGGGGAATATCTTTAAATCTTGAGGACCAATGTGGACAGTAAAATATGTGTTGGTTTTTTTTTGCGTGGTCTCTTTTTCTCTCTTCTCTGCAACCCAGTTGTAGATATTAACACTGAATAGTGAATAGTAAATATTTTCACTCTCGTACTGTGGATGTTAGCATGCTCAACTAAAAGGTGCAGCTTTCTTATGAACATACTTGGTATCTAAGATAGTATCCTTCCAGTACATATTTTGTCTTTTATTTCAAAGAACAGTAAGACTTTCAGTTTCAAACAAACTAGGTAGTCTTAAGGTCCCTTCAGACACTCTCTTTAGTCCTTTTTGGATAATATATCAGGATCTATCAGGGCCATGGCTTAGTGTTTGAAAATGCAAATCAAAAGCTGTCTTTTATTATTTGCACCTTCAATAGCTCTCCTGATGATCAGGAATGAAAAGAAGTACAGTTATTTACTTCCCACAGATTGAAGATTTTTATATTTTAAAATATTTTCAGTAATTTTATGCTTTAATTCCTGTATATGTCCTTTGAATTGCTTTAGAGTTGATAGACTCTTGGAAAGAGAAAAACATTGATCTGCCTCTTCTTGTCTTCAGATGATAAAAATTGTATTCTGACACTGCAAAACAAGGACAATATGACAATCTCATATTATTTGCTTAGTGCATTGATAACGTAGCCATCAGAAGAAGGCAGCTGTAATATTACTTTACCTGTCTTATACAGAAAGAAGGTATAATACAGTGTCATTCTGAATCAATAGACCAGCACCTGACAATTTATTATACACATATTTCATGGAAGGAATGAGTACAGGAAAATCACTGATGGGAGGGTAAAACTTAAATAAAAACTTCGTGCTAGCTAAGGGAAAAACTTAGCTCCTGTTTCTTTTACAGCATTTGTGCCCCTCTGTTTTTGAACACAGACCTCAGTTGTGAAAGGATTGCACAGGTATACAGTGGTTGGCAAGGCATGGCCTTTCCACTAATAGTGTTTGGGTGAAGCTATGACAAAGTTTTTCACTTTCATGGCTCTGAAGTTCATAAGGTCTTCCTAATAAACAGAGCTTAAAACAACTGTTTAGTTGTATATAACACATTATCTGTGTTTATTTGCTGCAGGAAGCTTTCACCATGATGGTGTTTCAAATACAAGTGTAAGCTTGACAGATTTTTAATAGCTCTGCCATTTTCATTTATCAAAGCATGTTCAATGTATTAGTCATCATTTTAACTTCTGAACCATTGATAAAAGTTATGGTGAGCCTGAATTAGGCTGCATGGTTTTGCTCTTCATCTTGTCCTGTTAAAAGCATTAGAAGAGGCATTATCTTTTGAAATACTCCCAAAGACTGTTGTCCTCTTGAGGCTTTATCTTTTCATGGTTCTTTTTCCCTTATCCTTGGGAATACCATCTCTAAGTGGTGGTTTGTGGCACTTTTCTCACATTGAAAGGACATCAGCAGTAGTTATATTTTGTGCAAAATATTTTGGGATTGGACTGTATGTATTTGCATTTGAGGAAAGTACAGTGAATTTAAGAGAGGTTGTTTTTTTTTTTCTAAGGGACGCTTGTAGTTTAATGGAAGACATCAGCAAAATTGGCTTTCATTGGCAAGTCTGGCATTCTGAATGAAAGCTATTTGAGAGTAAGCTGGAGTTATTTTTCTAGATTTCACACCTGAGAAAAATGTCCTGAAACAAACGACAGTAGAATTTTAGATAAATGTATGCTCAAAATACTTGACTCTTGACTTCCTTGTGCCATTCTCAGTGTAACAGAATGAAGTATTTTAAGCACATTAAGCAAGTGCTAATGAGCATGCAGAGAACCTAAATACATTCAGATTCCTGCTTTTATAAGATGGGGAATTGCAGTAGAGCAAACTGATGGCAAACTCATAATCACTAAAATAAGTTTGTGTCTCTAAAGGTTGACTTACCCAGAGATGAGAACAGTTTCCATGTTACCTGAGAGAGAGAGAGATATCCCACCTGTTGTTCAGGAACAAGCCAACTAAAGCGTAGTGTGTGTCTTTATCAACCATCCTGAAATGTAATGAGAAATCTAACCCACCTTCATATCTGTGGATTACTCCATCTGAGTGCTATGTGGCCATCATACACATACTAAATTTACTATTCCCATATAAAATCAGGGTTAGTCTTGTAATGCTGTAGATTCTTTAGTGGGCATGCTGCAGCCTGCTCCAGCTTGCTTGGAAGATGACTCCTGGTGAGTAATTTAGGTGTTTGAAATGATGAGCTTTGTGATTTTCTGCCCACAGAGGCTCCAGCTGCTCTGCTGCTAGATGAGGATGCCCTGTAATTCCTATGTGATGGATGCAATCCCATGCTGAGTAGCTGAGCTGGCATTAGATGCCTTTATGACTAAATGGGGCCTCAGATGTCACACTGAGTTGAAAAGCTTATATAAATTCTCTGAACTGCTTTATGCAGCATTGTGCACATTTCTTGTGTTCCTTTGCATGTATTTAGCTGAATAAGGCAAAACATGTTTTGATGTAGTTTTGAAGACCCTGCAATGTTTATTCCTATGCTTACCTTTATCCACTATTGACCAACTGGACTATTCAAAGGAATAAAGACAAGAATATTTCAGGTTTTTTGTTTGTTTTGTTTTGCTTTGTTTTGTTTTTGTTTGTTTGTTTGTTTTTCTAGATTAAATCCTCATGCTTGTGTCCTGTTGGGGTGTAGGAGAGAGGCATGAGTGTTTGAGCTGGAATAACGCTCAAGGTGAATTTTTTCTGCTCATGGGTTTCAAATTTTGGATTTAGTTTTTGCACTTACAAAATGGAGATGACACCATCTAATAATGCTTAGAAGATTGGTTACATAATATGAGGAATTTAAAAATTACTAAAAGTTATCGATATTACTATTGCTAGTTAAGCTAGAATTCATAATATTTAATTTGCTTTACAGTCAACATTTAAATAGAAATATTATCATTCTGAGAATTTGGCTATGAAAAACAACAAAACGACTGCTTTACTGAAAATAGTTAAGCTACAGTAACGTGGAGAAAAAAACGAAACAAATATTCAGATGAATGTACTTTGTACTTTGTTAGATACAGTCCAGCAATGCAAACTTTGCAAAAAGAGAGTTTATGTAGTTAGTGCATGTGCAAGTTGAAAATTGTCATTTAATGATAATTCTTATAATCTCATCAAGGTTGGTCATGCTATTCTGAGTATCTTCAATTAACAAAACTGGCCTTTTCAGATTCTGAGACTGGGAATTAATTACACTCAGTTTTTGAGGATGTCTTCTTTGTTACTGGCAGCTAGGTGGGAGGGAATGTTTGATTACTCAAGTGAAAATCAATCTGACTATTAATTGTCAGATTGCAGAAATAATATGCTGTTTTCAAAGAAAGAATATTTTCTAAAATGTAGAAATTTTTTCTAAACTGTCACAGTCCAGGTCAACAGCTGAAATTTTGTTAAACTCAGTGGGTTCAGGATGTAATGTTTGTGGTTTCCAGGGCAAAATATGATCAATACCAACATCAGAACAGATTATCAGCATAGGGTTTACATGTTTGAGGAGCCTATATTTGATCCTATAACTAAGCCAAAAATTAATATTTTCTTGTTAGAAACAGATTTTTTTTCTATTTTCTTGTTGGAAATAATAATGCCGGGGACATTGCTGTTGTGCCTTGTGGGCTTTATGAATGTATGGCATTCACAAAGGTTTTAGTATCGTAATGAGCTGAATTCTCTTGACTGAGCTGAGCTGCAGCTCAGTCAAGAGAATTTGATTGCATGGTTGCAATCAAATGTTAATTTAGCTGCTTTAATGAGAAACTGCTGTGCTACAGAATCACCATGCCAGTCACTGGCAATAGACCTGCCAGTGGTCGGTCGTGTTGGATAGAAGGCTGATCCACTGTAAAGCCAACCCTGCAAAAACCCCATGGAATGGGTTGGACAAGTGAGTGGAGAGAGCTCACTCTGGTGTAATATAACCATTAGATCTCATCTGAGGAGGGGACAGGAACTTATGGACACAGAGAAACAGAGTGTGAGACTATCCTGTGATTCTATTCAGTGGCAGCCAAATGCTGCCCTTGTACTTTCTTGGCCGTAATTGCAAAGTGATTGATAAGACTCTGCAGTTGCATTAAGCCCTTGTCCGTGTGTAACACAGTATGTCATAACACATATCAGGTGTTCCTAGACTGTGGGGGTTACTGCCTAAATGGTTTTGCAGTTATGAAATGGGAGAAGTACAATGAGGCCCAAAGAACTTTGGCCATGTTAATTGTTGTTGCTGACTTCAAGGTTCTGCATTATTTTTCCTTCAAAAAAAGCACTACTTCTAATACATATGTATCACCTCATACCACAATGGGCTATCAACAATAAGAGTATGCATGAAAGAGAAGTAGGAGAAACATTCTGTGGGATGACCTAGAAAATCTCTGCACAAATCATTACTGCAACAGGAGTTGTAAAGAAGACGCATCAACTGTTCTGATTTTTCAAGTACAGTTTACTCTGAACTTAACTCCACAGCAGGTCAGAGGTTTACATCCTTGGGATGTTTAGAAAACTAATGACTGAAAAATCAAGCATGTACTTGCTGTACATAAAGGCATGATCAAAGCTGTGTGAAGACACGCACATATTTTTTAACGTAGATCACAAAGCACCAGTCCAACTTTGCTCAACCTGGAGATTAGCCCCAGGGCATTTCAGATGTGGAAAAGGAATCTGCAACACAAGTCATGCTGCTTGCCACTCTGTGAATTTGTTTGTGGAGCAGATACAGTGATAGCTGCCTCTTTCTGAAGGAGAGATGGTAGAGATTCTCTCTATGAAAATAACTGCCAAGTACTTGCATCTCATTTAGGTGGTGAATGATTCAACTTCCCTCTATCAGCTAAACCCTTGGTGAAATTTTACTTGGAAAGGATGGGGAGAAATGCTATAGATGAACAGATGTCACCGGAAAACTTGTTGCAGAAAAGACAAACTGTAGGGAAGTAGAACAGCAAACTGGTTGCTCATGGTTCATGAGCCTTTGCCAGAGAAAAAGACAAAACAAACTCTCCCTTGGACTGATGACAGTTTCAAAGCTACAGTCATACTCACTCAAAAATCACATAAGAATGAAGTATAGAAAGGCCTTTTTTTTCTCCTCTGTGTGTGTAAAATTACTGCTGTTATATCTTTGTGTGTCACAAATATTGATGCAAGAATAAATGATGGCCAGAAGCCATGTAGATTCTTTGATAAGGAAGACCTATCCATATTGTAATATAATTTTCTTCCAGATTATGCTTGTGGCAAGAACCACCAAATATATTACACAGGAAAATGGTCAATTTGGCATATTTTTGGAATCTGTGGTTCAGGTATAAACTGGCTTTTGACAGTGTGAACTTGTATTTCTCGTCTGACACTGTAAAATTTAGGCAAGCATTACCACTTTGACAGATGTGTGCAGATCGATAGACACAAGCCATACAAAATGTTTGTCAATTGCTGTTCAAATCCCTTTCTTCTGTGTCAACCATACAGACTCTGGACATACAAATGTTTGAGTTTTGTTGAGCCTAATTCCTTCTCATGGTGAATCTTTTTAAGATTCACTCTGTGTTATCATTATGAATACTTAGCTGTAAAGGAAACTAGGGAATTGAATGTGTTTAGGACTCTCTTTGATAGCAGATTACCCTCTAGAGGGCTGCAGCATAAAATGTTAACATCACTGCCTACACCAAAACATGTTTAAATTTTTCTTATGTAACTAAAATTTTTTTAAATAAATAATTCTTATAGCTTGTTTACATGATCTAAAGAGTTACACATTCATTTTCAGAACAAGAATAGCTTGCTGAATGAACAGGGATCTTAAAATACAAAACCTTGGATTCTTGATATATTGTCTTTAATGACATGAAATTTGAGTGGAACAGAAAACAAGGGTGAGGAAACATCCCATTACTTCAACAGGAAACATTTGCACAGATAGTTTCCAAATGAATATTCTGATTTAATTTCTTTAGTGATTTTCTGTAAAATTCAAAGTGTTTTTTGGCATGCCTAGTTTAACATCCTTCTTGAACAGGAACACATGTTTTTTGGCTATTCTCCAAGGTCTCAATGGTACAGGAAAAAAAAAATCAAAAAAGATTGAAATTCTGAAGAAGATTCTAGAGTCTGATTCCAAAGTGTTAATCAGTCTGTCTGATTAACTTACACAGGATCAGATATCATCCAGATCAGCATGAAAACTGATGGTTTGCCATATTTACACGTATTTTCAGTGCCTAAGACTTAAATCCTCTCAGAAAACCTTTAAAATATTCTTAAACATTATTCCATAAGACAGTGCCAAATTTCACTTTTGCCTTACATAGATAAAATTGCTTGTATGAACACAGAGTGAATGGAAACATGCTGTCTATTTTGAATACCATGAAGGGGCATTTGATGTAATTCCTAACTACACAGGGAACTGGTATCTCTCAGCAGTATAGTAATGTATGCTGACAGTTTGTTTTCTGTTGAAAAATGAATGGGCTACAATTTTAGCCCTTAAGGTTGTCGAAGATGTTTGCAAGCATTTGAACACAGTACTACTTTTTGTTTGAAAAAAGAGTGTGGTTCATTTATTTAAAATTTTGAAAAATTTCTATTTATTTTTCATTCACTTCAGCTCTCCAAAATGAATTACAAAAGCGGCTTCCTGAGTGGAAATTTGTTGGGAAACCATCCCAATAACTTTAACACCTTTGAGTCCAGAGCACATCACATGTATTCTATCCATCTCTGGTTTCATACGCGTTGGGCTTCACATTGATGCAATTTTGCTTCTTTTCAGAGCTGAAACATGAGATCTATGTTTGGAGGCTGACAGCTCAGCGCATCAACCCAGCCAGCAGAGAGGAGACTGCTGTGAAATGCCTCTTGATGCAGAAGGTGCTGACTCTGGAGATGCTCCTGAGGAAGAAGCTGAGGACGTTTCACAGGTAAGAAAGGACCAGCGTGTCCAACCTCCCCTTTCAGGGATCTTCACTGGGACAAGACCTGCATTCCTAGCTCTGTCTTGATGAAATAGATGTTGGGGCAGATAGGAAAAGCCACTCTCAAGCTCAGTATTTTAGGACAAAACTGATGTGTAAGGCCTGGAAAATATATTTGTCAATATGACCCAGAATTAAAGGCCTAGAAATTTCAGGCAGCTTTTGGTTTAAAAAGATCACAAATGTATCACTACACCTTTCCTTACAGTTGTGGCTTCAGCACAGTAAGATGCTGGAGTTTCTTTTTTTTTTTTTTTAACTGAAAAATTCAAATTCTCTTCACTGAATGGGTGAGTTTGAAAAACATTTCACCAGTGAATTGTTGTATTTTACAATTATTTCATAATCAAAATTTTAGTGTGAACCTGAATGCAGACGTATTTTTGTGTATAGAAGAGAAGTATATATAAACTATGACTAAAAGAATAATGACCTTGTTTTGTTTAGATTCTAGTAAAACCAGATGTTATGCCATGAAATGTGATGACTGAGAATAGCGGTGATAAATATTTTGCGTGTTAATTGACAAAAGTGAAATTGGAATAATTAATTTTGATTAATAACCTTGTTAAAGAATTTGAGCAAGAAAATGTAAATACAATTTCTTGCACTATTCCAATAACAAGATTGTTTACATAATTTTTGCTGATATTGTGTATTTTGAATTGAGTGACAGTATTAATACTTCAAGACAAATAAGGCTGTAAAAATCACTCCTTTTCAAAAGATTTTAAGCCTATCAGAGTTTACAATATTCTAAGGAGGACCCTTATGACTTACAAATAAAAATTGTGTATTTAATCTTGAAAATCGGGATTCTTCCAACACAGCACATTTACAGCAATGTGAAACTTCATTAGCATTAACAACAGAGCTCCTGAACTGCAAAGCCCAAGGCTTTTTGCTGGAGGCCTGACTGCGCCGATAACACGGTGAAGTTATTCGGATCTTACAAACTTCATTATAAAATGCAAATGTGAAATATATGTGTTCTGACTTGTTGATGTCAGCACATGACCCTTGCTTTATCACAGCAAGACACACACATCAGCTCCTGAAACATTTAAGGGAACTACACATTGCAAATAGCCAGATCCTATACTGAGGTCTATACCCTGGAGTCCAGCTCCTTCCCAGCCTGTGGCTTTCTTCATGGACAGAAGGGTTTGTGTATTAGTGGAGCTTGTTACAAAAGTGGAGTCTTAAGTGAATGCTCATGGGAATTTTGCTGCTGGAAATAAGAAGGCCACGACTCCTTTGTGGTATGAGTTACTCCACATGGGGAAAGAGGTGACCTATAGGTGATGAGAGGGATTTATTCTGACACTCTTGGCAGAGCTCTGATTTCACTCTGGAAAAAAGTAGGTGTCATTTTCTTTCAGACAAATTTCACAAGAAGATAAAAACTGGGAAACAAATATCCAGGAACTTCAGAAAAAAGTAAGTAGATGGCAATTTTTTTCAGTATTCATGTAAATGAAGCGATGCCTTTATGTGGAGATATAGTGCTTTAAATCTAATGGAAATTTAATAGCTCTCCTGATAGCCAAAAAGTTAGCAGCCAGGGTGGTTGGCTTCTCAGTCAGATAAGATTACTGAACCACATGGTGAGGTTTTGTTAGGTTTTATACTTTTGTTCCTTAGAAAACTATAGAACTCAAAGAACGAAGTAATGATTCAGCAGTGTTCTCTTAAATTTTTAATCCATAGCCAGAAAGACTCAGGAGGTCTCAATAAATTGTTTGTAGCCATGATGAATGATAATAGAGTACACTCCTCCTAATGTATCCAATGCTGACTCTAATCTAATGAAATTGGTGAGACTACTGCTTTTATTATTCAGGTAGGGATAAACCACTTGATAAATCCTGTTCTCTTAGCTGTGCACACTCTGGTACTGCTTAAGTCTTTATGCTAAAACTGAGAAGATGGAAACTCTGTAGTGGGATTAATGTCTCCTAAATTTAATTATCTAAGTGTCTCAATCTCTCTACCTCACTGGCATCACTAATGAATCGGGCCTGTGTCTGAGAGCTCGAGTCCTTGAATGGACTCCTTGAGGTGCAAGTCCTTGACAGGGAGAAGGCTGTCCTAGGTGTCACACCAAACCAGACCAAACCCAACAGATTTTCTTTACACCCCTTTCAAGGCATAAGAGACAAACTTTTTAATGAACAGAGATGTACTTGTATTTTAGTAGAGCTTTAAACTACTTGAAACAAGAGACGGACTCGGTCTGGGAGAACGTGATTCCCTGGAGTGGTAGTGAAAGCAGAGACACGGTGGAAAGCACTTGGTGTGAGGGCTGAGGGCACAAGGAGATTGGCACAGTGAAGCAGGAGCTGGGCACAGAGCTGTACAAACTCTGTAGAGAGGAAGGGCTTGGCACGTACATGAGACTTGTACAGGAGGTGTGAAAGATTTGACCTCTAGCGTAGGTTATAGGTTTTTAAAGCACACCTGAAAAAAGAAGGGTGATTTTGTCCCATATCACAGAACCACAGAGTGCTCAGAATGCCCTCTGTGGTAGGAGTTGCATGTCAACCCTACTTCACTCTCTGGGAAGAAGTTGTGGAGGGGGTGATTGAATACAGCTGAATGTGTGCAGCAGGTGCTAGATGCTTTTTTATAGGTATGCATAAGATGCACACTTATAAAAACTGTTCAGGTAGTTCTGTTTTTTATGCTGAAGAGGAATACACGATACAGGAATAGCAGTTTGTGCTTCACACATGCTTTTCTGAACTCCATGCATAATAAATATCTTCTTCTTTAATACAATTACTAATTTTGTTTTCCTGTCTGTCTCCAGCACAGAATAACAGACAAAATTCTTCTCATCAAATGTCTGACAGTGCTGGGATGTGTTATTCTTATGTTTTTTCTCAACTCATTTGTTCCAGGCATCTACCTAGATCTTGGTAAGTTTCTAGTTTTGTTCTAAGTAAAATAAGCAACCTCCCTGAAAAAAAGCCAGTTGTGTTTTTCTGAGTCTTGATCTTTCCAGAAAGCCATTTTTCATGTGTTCCTGTCCTCACAATTCTACCAGGTTAAACAGCAATTTCTCTGTGAAGAGAAGAGCAGGTTTTAAAAATTCAGTCATGTCCTAGTTACCCCAGGAGGAATAACAGAGAGTGCTCATGACTTCATTTTATGGACTTTCCAATACTAATGAGCTGGCTAAACATTACAGAATGAGCAAATTTGACCTTAGCATCATTTGCACTGTTTGAGTGAATGACCAAGATGCATCAGGGAGATCAGAAAATAATCACTCCATGGGAGAACAAAGAAGCAGTTTGGCATTATTTCTTAAGTATAGAAAGCTCTTTGTATGATTTACAGTCTCCATCACCATAATAATTAATTTCCAAAAATAAAAACTGGAGGACACTGTATATGGGTGAAATGAAAATAGCTGTGTGCATACTTTCTATATATAGATCTATATGTGGAGGTTTTTGTACAGGTAGTTGTATATCTCTACGAGAAAAAGCTCCACATGTCCTGAAAACAGAACCAAATTGAATCTCACATTTAACTGAAAGACTGTCATAAAACCTACCTATGCATTGACCAATAAAAAATGAAATTTTTTTTTTGGCTGCTGAGATTATGGAATTTCAGATACATTTTTTTCATGCAATCTGAATTTACACACTATATACTTCTATCTCAGTGACTGAAAGATGGAGCATTCTTGAAGAGGAATAACTCATAATGAATAACTCAATAATCATATACACAGATATTACATTGATACTTATTTTTGCTGTGTGAAATATAGATTCAGTTAAAGCTCTACAGGGGTGATCAGGTTCTAAGCAAGACCTTCCATATCTGCTGCTGACAGGCTATTTACCATGCAAATGGACAATCTCAGCCCATGAAGATTACTGTCTGTTAAGAAGTTAAAAGGTGAACTGATGTATTATAACAGCAAAAGTGCTACGTTAATAGGGTGTGGAAAAATGCAGAAGCTGAAAATATTTGAATGCATTTGAAGTCACAGTGGCTGAAAACATAAGAAAGGCCTTCACACTGACAATTTAAGAAATCAATTTACACTCTTACTTTTGTGTCTCAGATAAGTGGCACTGAACCATGTAGGACTTTTTGAATTAAGCCAAACATCTCTAAATGTTTTTGAAAAGCCAGACACTTATTAAAAACTTATTAAGCAGCACTGGTTGTGTATGCTCCTGGTATGCTCAAAACTGCAAAGGAGCTGGAGTCAATGCTAGAAGAAACATTGTAACTATTGATCTTTTTTTTTTTGTCCTGCTTTATGCCAGTAAAATAAATGAAAACAAACGGAATGCTTGTCAGTGTAGGTTTCTGTTATTCAGTAGCCGAATAACAACCTTGAAAGTAAATAAGGGCCGGATGTGTTCTGTGTAATTTCTCCTCGTTCTGCATTCACGGCCAACTTGTCAGATTAATAAATAAATGTTACTAAAGCATACACATAATTTCTACTGAAAAGTAATTGAACCTGTAAACTTCTACTGGTAAGTTTCCAGGTTCCATTATTTACAGGTTCTCAGTTTTGTTTCCTGAATTTCATTATCTTGACAATAGCTGTCACTTATTTATCATTACTGAAGCAGCGCTGCTGTGAGGCTTTACGGATTTTAGTCTTCCAAAGCATGGAAATGTATTTCCTAATATACACTACATCTTGTACTCTGTTGGCTTGGGTAAATTTGTTCAATATGTTTTTCTCATAAAAATGAAAGTAAATTGCAGTTCAGTGTTTAATTTTCTACCAGAATAATGGTTGATACAGAAGCTGAAGTGTTAGAAATCTAATAACTTTAAATGACATTTGGTAGAGAGAATTAGAAAGATTTTAAAATTCTTTATCAGTCCCAAGCCTTGATACAATTTTTTCATTATGAACATGGAATCATTAATATAATTTGNGATTATTAAAATAATTAATAAATCATTAAATTAAGATTAATAAAACTTATTAATTTTATTAATTTTAATTTAAATAATACAATTTGCATACTTAGCTGCCTTTTGAAATGCAGAACTCTTTCCTACTCAGTTTTCTTGTACCTGTTCATTAATTTATTTAGTGTAATTCTATGAAATATCTATGTTAATAAAAGATTAGGACTGAGACTTAAAAAAACCCTGATACTAAAATGATTCCTACAGTACTTTCATATGGCCCCATGAGATTTCATTTTGTTTTATTGATAAACCAGTGATAAAACATCTGAGAAAAGATGACAAAGGATGAAATTAAAGCCCCTTTGCAGATTGTACCTGGCTACTATTTTGACTTTATCTTTTAGGCGGGCATGTCTAGAGCTTTGAACTACATTAATATATCCAAAAAAAATTAAAAAGTAATATAAAGTAAGATTTTGTTGAAATTTTAGGCTTCATTTTTTGAAGGGAATGCTCAAAGTGACAGGGTCAGAAAAAATACCAAAATCAATTTATAGCTTAATTCCTTCTTCTTCTGTGGGGAAGGTGCTTTATTTCTGATTTGGTTTTAGTCAGTTCAATGAGTTGCTGAGCTGCTGTGGACCTTGTGCATTTTTCCTTCTAGTACCTGTGAAGAGGGACCCATTATCTCTGTGGCCCTGCTTCTGCCTGCCTCTCTGTGCTTTCTGCATGCACTGCAGGTATCCTGCTCTTGCAGACCCCCTCACACTTGCTCCCTTCCACCTCTGGCCACCTCTTTCCCAGGGCCAGGCTCACTAGTTTCTGAGACGGGAGAACGACTTCTTCTCCTTTAAAAGGTTGCAACAAACTCTGTTGCTCTCATATTCAAGGAACAAGGTGAAAACCCAAGAGTAGAGAGATGAGACAGTTCCTGTATCACAGAGAAGATACTGCCTCAATTTTGGCTGCAGGCTGCTGGAAGCTGGGATGGAATGCCAGGAGAAATACAATTGTGGTTTTGCCTTATTTGTATATGAATTCCTGCCTTATTGCCACCATTTTTCCTGTTAAAGACACGACTCTTGCAGAGGTGAACCTTTGGTGTTACCATCCATGGCTTTTCTCATGTTCCTTTGATGAATTATTTAAGCAAGGGGGCAGGGAGAGATTTTTTTGATTCACTGAATTCTTCCATAATTAAGGACTGCCATTTGCTCACTGGAGGGAGTCGGCTTGGATTTTTTTTTTTTTTTTTGTACACAGGGGTCATGTCTTAATGCTACTGTCTGAACCCATTCTGGTATTTTTGGTGCCATGGGCATCTGTGATCCTTCAGACATCAATGTTTAAGCTAATTACCTTCATCTGCCCTCAGAACAATCTTTCGGAGTGTCATTAATCAGTGGAGGAGGTCAACAGCTGTGATTCAGCCTGGTTTCATCTTTGCTATGATTAACCAAAGCAGTGTTAGCAAACTCTCCAAATTTAGGAACTTATAACTAACTTTAGGAGCATTCAAGTAACTAACATGATCACTGTGACCTTTCTGGGCAGTAGGACAAGTTGTATAATCAGTATTCTATGTCACTCCTGCCAGGCAAGCACCCTAGACCTGAATTTCCCTCATCATTCTTGCACTAAAGCTAAAATGCCTCAATATTTACAAACAGAAGTTGTCTTGTTTTATGAGACTTTTTTCTCTTGCAAAACTTTGTCTTGTCCTCTGTATTGATGTGGTTTAACTTCTGACTGTGGACTTAGTCTGCAAATTCTGCTACAGCTACTTTTGAGGGTCTGAAGATCTCTTTTCGTTGTTTATGGTAACTAGTTGTATCTTGCCTCTTTGAAACATTTTAAACCTGTGACTGAAATAGTGGAAAAGTAGGAAAATAACTGTTTTAATTTAATGTGAACTGACTTCTGGTTTTTTTGGTAGGCCATGTATTGCAGACTTCTCTTTATTTAATTGCCAGAACATTAAAGGATAAATGTATTCTGTTGGTGTAGATATGGAAGACTCTTGTTGTATTGTCACTCCTTTGAATACCAGTTGCCATATTTATTGACTCATTTTCATAATTTACAGAAAAAATTGTTCACATTCACATGAGAAGTTAAATACCTTAATGGGAAAAGGCCTCAGTCAAACAGTCTCCTCCATTATGTCTACAGAGACTATTATGCAAATTATAACAAAAATTTTGTCTTAAGTGGAGAGAGGAGTCACTTCTCAAGTTCAGGGAAGTGGATGGGATTTAAAGTCTCTCCTCCTTATGTGCTTTTGATTTTCATCCTGCTTTTGATTTTCATATGTTTCAGTGACATGCTCAATTTTCACCTTACACTGTAATTTACATAGATGAACCAATAATTATGGAGTTGAAACTGAGTGGCACTTATCTGGTAGCTTGCTTAGTGAAGAAGAGAGGGCTGCACAGTCCTAGAGAGCCTCACAAACTTGCCTCACAATTGTTTTTTTTCATCACAAAATATTTGAAGTTTCATACCAATATTTACTTAGAAACAATGATGCCAGTTCTCCATTACTGCAGCCCACTAAGATTTTAACAACTAACTTAATCCATTTATTTTCTGTAACATTTAAATTAGGAGCTCACTGCAGGAATGATTCTTTGCTAACAACTTTGAGACAGATCTGTAGGGTCGGTAGGTGTGTGTATAAAAGCTTGCATGGGTTGCAGTGCTGTAATCAATGGCAGAAGCCTTTAACTTAGGGATCTTTGACTAAATGATGTGATGATGTAGACTAAAAATCTCCAGCATTCCACAAGTGGAATAAATGTAGTCTGTGTGGTTTTGTTCTGAAGATGCATCCTAGGAAGATGCTCAAGACGAGTTTCTTGCCCCACTCCCCACCCCAACTTTTATGTGGGCTCTGGGACAGGCTGTGTGTCTGCATCTGAACTTGTGCCAAGAGGCTTCTTTAGAATGGTGAAAGTGCTTTTAAACGTGAACCTCTCCCCCACAGCCCTGTGAGAAAGATCCTGCCTCACAGTGCGCAGCAGAATTTCTCAGATCCAAAAGATTTATATATCCTTGTAGAGGAGCACAGGGTTGGGAAAGGTGTGGACAGATTTCATCAGCATGAGAGGGATTTTAATGTCAAAGGCTCTTAATTCTATACTTTGAAATTTTATTCTGGAACATTTTTCCCATCTCTTACCAGTGATAAATAGATCAAACTATGTTCTACCACTATTCTCTGTGATGGTGGAATTGTATAAATATGACATTTGTTTACAAACAATAAAATTATATTTGGAGAAACAGAAAAAATTGACTTAAAAATGTGTTTGTCCCCATGAAGGGGAAAAACAAGAAGTGTTTATATTTCCCCTATGCTTGGTTTCAGGTTCATTTGTGCAATAGTTAAGATGAAATGTTTATTATAGAACTACTCAGTGTTAATGAGGAGTTGTTTTATAAAATATCTGACAAAAACCATAGACCAGTTTAATAAGCTGAGGTATAATTTTTTAATGCTTAAGAAAACAAAAAATCCTGTTGAGACAGACAGATGTTAAAATATAAAAACTGGTGAACAAGTTAGATTTAAGAAAGCGTAGGCCAAATGCCAAGAATGACATTAAGTTTAGCACATCTTATATTTCACTTCCTATGTCACTATATCCTCATTGTGAAAAGTGCACATTTGGTCTTTAATTTGTCACCAAAGCTAACATTTATCTAGAAATTAACTAGATCTAGGCAATGAATCAGTTTTAGCTGATGAAAACTTGTAGGTGTTGTCTCCTAAGTAGTGGCTCAAATGATACCTTAATGTCAACTGCATTTAAATCTGTCACAATGACTATTTTCTGTTATTTGTCTCTGGGTTTTTTGTTTTGTTTTTGGTGGTTTTTTTTTCCATTTTAATTTAAATTTTACTTCATTATTTTGGAAAGCTTTCTAACATGACTTGATAAACTAGGCAACCAGATGCAAAGCTTGGGAAGCAACATTTGTGGACCTTTTCTGTAGAGCTAAAAATACCATCCTGAATAATCTGTAGTTGCCTGGAAACTCCTTCACATATTTCAGTAAAGTAAATGGCTTTGGCCTCCAAACCATTTGGATTACAGATACCTTCTCTGTACATGGCAGTAGGCTCCTGCTCTCAAAGCCTCCATGGTCTTAAGCTTGTGATATTCTGGGCAAAAAGGGGAACATCCATATATCTGGAGTTGAGAATTTATTGTCAGTCTAATTAAAAGTTGTATCAGTGCAACCAAAGCAAGTGCTTATTATTCATATAATAATAATAATAATACTAACACTTAGAGTCTAAATTATCTAATCAATTCAAAACAAAACTGATTAACCATATGCAGTATAAACTGTTGTAAAAAACCAAGCAAGCAACCAACCAACCAGCTTCTCCTCCCCCTGCCAAAAAAAAACCCCAACCAAACCTCTCCACCCAAAAATCCACTCAAAACCCAAAGGAATAATCCCAGATTTATCTCCCTGTTTTTTTCCTGGTTTTTTTCCCTGTTGTTAGGGTCACCCTTTGATGTTCTCCAGGGTGCTAAGCACCACACATTTAGGCTGGGAGGAGTCACAACAAAGTGTTGATAACTTGAGGGTTTTGCTGGGATGAGATGACATGTTAGGGGTGTCTTCCTCTTCTTTGCCAAGATATAAATAGTGTTGGTGTTGATGGTTTCTTACTTCCTGTAGTTTAGTCCACTTGAGCCCATTTTTATATATTTTCTGAAGCTTTACACTTTTTCAAATTTGGTGTTCGGCTCTACATTATACCTGATTCTATCATATGAGGTGTGTTGTATGTATATTTTTTCTTGTGGTTTTTGTTATCCTAAAATGGGGTTTGACCATCTCATAGGTTTACTCTATCATCTATAACTAACCACAGTTGAGTTACTGGTAACTCTGGATTCTTTTTTATCATCTTACGTATGTCTTTTAGCTGCAGGTACTCATGGACTCTTGTCTGTGGCAATTTCTTTCTTCCCTTACTGTTCTCCATTAATGCTCCACCTATATGAAGCTGTAACGCTGCTTTCCATTACTAAATTTGTTTCTTTAATTGCTGATCTGAAAATGGTAAACAAAGCAATGTGTTGTAGCATCTGATAAGAGCATCCAGTCCAATGTAGAATGACGTAATAAGATTACAACCCACATTTTAAGCTGTCCTCTTTCAAAGTCTTCAGGCTTTTCTGGAGACTCTTCCAGATCCTTGTAGGTGTGCCTGCTGGGGCTGCTTGCAGCCCTTTTCCCCAGGTGTCATCAGCTACAGTTGCCAGTGGAGTTTGATATATTTGTCCTTGTTTAGTGCTCTTAACCTCCCTGCTTGTGCTTCATCTGTTTACTCTGTTATCTGTGGTGGCATGTGGTGGTGTTGGCTTAGGTGGTCTAGTCATTTTACATTGAGGTTAAGAAGAGCTCTGCATGGGACTGACCTGCTGGCTTCTGATATACAGCATAGAGACTTGATCACACTGTGAAAATGCAAGTTTTTATAAAAATGAGAATGGACAGTCTGAGAGACTTCGTACATCTTTGATTCATTGTCATGTCGAAAACATTCCTAGTAGAGTGTGCATGAACATGAGTTAAAAATAAATTTGACAATAATATTTTAATAATGAGAATGTTGGAATGAAGATAAATCAATGTAGTCAGCATTGACTCGGACTCAGAAAGTCAGGTCCAGATGTTAGTTATTCATCCCTGTCAACATTGCACCTGGCTCGTGAAAATACAAGAGATCTGCTTTCCATGATCCTTGCAGTCTTAACATATTTTAGGATAGTTTTAAAGAAATTCTGCCTTGAAATGTCATGGGTGTCTTTAAAAACAGGTAATTATGCATGTACAATACCCCCTGTCCATGCAGCTGCCCATACACTTGACGAGAAAAAACCAAGGACCAGTAAGAGCTGTATCTGCTAGTGCAGCCTTTGATCTTTACTGCTCGCTTCTAGGGAAATCGACCTTTCCTTTATCTTGATATTTGCAGCTCCTCAAATTATTTTTTGTTCACTAGAGTCAATAAGGCTATGGCAATAGAGTGTGTTTGTTTGCAGTGACCTTTACTGAGAGTTCTCTGTAATTTCTCAGACTTACGGATTGGTGTGATATAGACAGCTGTATATCTGTCAGCTCACCTCTGGAGATGGAATGCCCAGCTGCAGAAATGTCTAACCAAGTTTCTTACAGTGTTCCGAGTGACATCCTGTATCATCTATAAAATTGTA
This sequence comes from Dicaeum eximium, assembly GCA_013396995.1. Lineage (NCBI taxonomy): Eukaryota > Metazoa > Chordata > Aves > Passeriformes > Dicaeidae > Dicaeum > Dicaeum eximium. The sequence goes on along the minus strand of VWZP01004826.1, from coordinate 4,190,426 downwards.
TTTGGAGAGTTAATGAAACTAGGTCTTGACATTACAATACAGTGGTGAATATGATTTCACATTCTGACTTCATGCTATTACAGCTATTCCACAAAGTCCAGCACATACTTTCCTAAGGCACATGGGATGATCTGGGATCACAGAGCAGCCAGTTCTGTACCTTGTTTTATGCAATGCTTCTGTTTTTTATTGCTGTAATTACCTTGTTTCAGCATAGTAGCCTGCTTCTTTTGCCTTGCATGGGGTTATAGCTTCCAACATTTTTTCCATATCCTTTTATTTCTCTTGTATTGTACCAAGGATTTATTGGTGTGGTGCAAGTCTTGGACTGTCACCTTCACTGTTCTCTCCCCCAAGGAGTTGCCTTAAACTATGGTGCTAAAAATAGCAAAGAATATAAAATTATTTTTATGAAGCTAAGCCTGTGAAAAGAGACTGCTCAAAAGACCAGCAAGTTGCTTTGTGAGAAGGTAACTTTATATAAAAAAAAAAAATTAAAGATAAAAGAGCACTTACCAGTGGACAGCAAGTACTTCTTAGAAATATTCAGCAAGATTTCAGAATGTGTATTTTCAGGGATGCCTGATAAAATAAAACAAAATTTGAATAAACCAAAATATGGAACATTTTCATTCACATTCAGAAGTACTGATAAAACATATTCTATGAGTAGAGCAAGGACTACTGGATGTATGTCTTTGATTTAACTTTTCCACCCCAATATGTTTATAGGCTTCTATAAGAGGATGGTGGAGCATATACTACATTACAATTACACCAATTTCTAATGAAGGACTAGTATACATCCTTAAGCTACAATGACAAAGAATTTTAAAAAGTACAGAAACTAAAATCATACTTTGAGGAAAAAACATATTAAAAAAATCAGTGTGTCCCTCCCATTGTTTGCAGATTGGAGTACTATATTTTCATCTGGCAGAAACTGATCTAGATGTTTTTAAAAAAAAAAAAAAATTTCTCAACCACTATAAATGTGTGACTCTGAATATTGTGTTGCCTGAGTCATCGTTGCTGCTATTAACAGCTCCTTTTCACTCTTTCTTGTCCTACCCACTACTGCTGACACAAATGGGTTGCTCTCTGCCTTTTGGGGCAGCCTGGTATTTACCCAAAGACTTGTCAGGACCTCTTAAATAATTTTATCTTTGAGCTAAGTATCCTGGATCCTTTACATTTTTCCTCAAAAGTCAGCTCTTCCAACTGTTGATTGTGCTTTCTTCTCTGCCTCAGATTTCCTAATGGGTATGATTTTACAGTATATATTCTCAGGGTTTGCCAGGGATGAGGAGAGCAGAAGTTGCTTCACAGAATTTACTACTTATAGCCCTGATTCTGTATTTCAGTAGGCCATGAGATTTAATTGTGATACACTGTGTTTCTCAAGTCTTTTCTGTAGGACTATTTGGCATCCAATTGCTTTTCATCCTGGATTTTTACAGTTTTATCCCTTCCTACCTAAATGTGTTATCTTGGCCTGTCTTGAGCAGCCTGCTGTTTTGCCCAGGCCATCAGTGAGATCATGCAAAGTTATCCTGACTTTGTTTTTCAGTTCAAATGTCTCGAGTGCCATTTCAGTTTCCAGAAAAGTGAAATTTTCTCAGTCTTCATAAATGCATTCCTCCAAATTCTGGGCATGTACAGTGAACATACAACATCCACATTTTCACTTTTTTTGGAGGAAGCTTATTATGCTTCTATGCTTCTTACCTGCTACTATGGGGTAGTAGGTCAAAACTGTTTTTGCTGAGGAATGCAAATTCTTCTTAATGAGCATTTGAAAGGCCTACAATTACACAGTACTTTTTCTCCTTAATTTCTTTCTCCTGCCTACGTCCAAATTCTAGACTTCTATTTTATTCTATTAGACTGTTTTATATTTTCAGGTTCGTCTACTTGATTATTTTAAAATATGATGCTTTTTTGAGTAGGATTGCAATTGTGTTCCACTCAGCATGAGCTAAGTATTATTCCAAAGATGGTTTTGCCTACTAGGTATGAGAAAAACAAAGCCCTTAAGCAATTTCTACTGTAGTTTTTTTTCTGGCACCAGGCAGAAGACATGAACATCTTTTCTTATGAAGAATGTGTTATAAATTTGCAAGATGCATTTGATAATAAAATTTCATTTCCTTTTCCCAAAAATAAATAGAAACGGTCACCTTCTTCAACAGGTAGAAATAGAATTTAGATTCAGTTTCTGTCCAAATTCTTTTTCTGGGACATCAATTGTCATGAAGCAGAGACACTAAAAGGCCGTAAAGGAAGTGGTCTGTGGAACGGTAAATGGGCTTTGTTTTCACTAGAGTAATGAGAAGTTATTTTTAACAATTATTTCTATTTCTCTTCCTCATGGCTTTCTTTTGTGGTCCAGGAAGCTAGGAAAAAAAAAAAAAGAACAGAGAAGCCAGTCTTTAATGTATCCTAGTACTTTCAGAATTCTTGATAGTGAATAAAAAATTCCAAGAAAGCCTCCTGTCCTGTCGTCCTGTCCTGTCCTGTCCTGTCCTGTCCTGTCCTGTCCTGTCCTGTCCTCTCCTCTCCTCTCCTCTCCTTCTCCTCTCCCCACGTGTGTAGGCTGAAATCAGCTCTGTGCAGCCATGAGTGGCAGCTGCTGTGTTTGCACTACCCTCTGGAGAGCTGGACTTGCTGAAGCACACAGGATGACACCTCCCCTGCCTGTCTGAATTCTCAGGCAACAATATTGTAGGGCTGGGCACTGTTCCTCACACAAAGCTGCATGCTTGAAGCGAATGTGTGCTGATAACACTCACAGTGATAGAGAATGCCTGGATCCATCCACCTCTCCTGCAATTCTGTAACACTTCATTAGCTTTAGTGATTAATTGTTATCTCCATATAACATGTTCTAGTTGATTTGTTATTATTGGAGACAGAAGGGTAGGAATAATACCAAGATATTTTCACAGATTGTCCCAGAAGTAATGAGAAATTCTTAATTCTTCACTTTGTTGTAATTACATTCAAAATGTGTGTGAGAAAATGTTATGTTGTCATGTAGGTTTTTATAAAACAGTAGTTAAAATTCTACTTAGCTTCAAGTCAGTACATACCTACTCTCTCTTGCAGTATTCTAATAGGAATTGACATTGTCTTTATTTATTTAAGGTAGAGTTGGACCCACTGTTTTTTAAAGGAATTCAGAAAACAGCCAAGACAACAATCAGAAGAAAATTAAGCAGTGCATTTCCATAAACCTTTTATTTATGTTCAGATTAAATAAATTTAATTTTCATGAACAGATTTGCTTTGTTTTATAATACAGCAAATCAGCTTTGTTATCGAAAAGTCATGGTAGATAGAACTAACAGTTCTCTTTCTTCTGCTGCTTTGGGAACTCTGGGAGTTTTAAGATAAATGAACCAGAGGGATCAAATAGCTCTAGAAAGAATTGTAACAGTGCAGAGGGAAAGTGAGCCTTGGACAGGAGATTTGCTATTTGCATTTTCTGGCTAATTGTGCATTTGATTTGCATTTTCTCTCAATTAGTTACCTAAATAAGTGTATTAAAATACTTCAGGATGTACAGAAGGATCATATCTGAAGAGAGCTTCTTTTGCTCTAAATCTTTCTTTTCTAAGGAGGGTTTCCTTTCCTGGTTATCTTCTATAGCAAGCAACCACTGAGTCTTCAGGGCCCAGGGGGTGCAGCCAGCCTTTCAGGAGCTGCTAAATCCTTCACTATTCCTAAATACCTAAAGATTTCTCTGTGATTCAAACCCATTGATTATTGGGGTAACCCAACTTTGTCTTACTTGCCTAGTTTTTCTTTTAATTTTAGATTTTATTTTAATTTGAAAGCAGAGACCATTCATCCTGTGATATCTGTGAACTTTTCTTGTTACAGTCAGAGCAAAAATATGGCAAAAATCTTTGAAAATCACAATACTGTAACTTACACGTTGGTAGCACATAACAAGTCTGTGAAGTGTAAAGCATTGCTCTCTCTTTCTCTCATGCAGGCTGGATTGCCATGTTGGGAGCCATTTGGCTGCTGGTGCTAGCAGACATCCATGATTTTGAGATGATATTGAACAGAGTCGAGTGGGCAACCCTCCTTTTCTTTGCAGCATTGTTTGTTCTCATGGAGGTAATAATCTCTGATTCTAAAGCCTGAAGATTTGCAAAAGATTTCAAATGTGAATTATGTTCCTGGAGAGAGGCCTCCTGCAGGTTCAATCCCACTGGAATATTGTTGATCAAATGTAGTGATGGTAATACGGAGAGGAATAGCAGAGAATGAAAGTTAGTTGGACTGCTTTCATATTTAAATTTTCATTATAAACTTGGTCTCATTCTCTTTCCATATTCTGCTTTTGTTGAATTATCTGACACAATCATTTTTCTATCATTTAAATTTTGGTTTCTGGGTTTATTGTTGTTCTATATGTGCAGATATTTTATGTGTATTTATGTGTTTGTTTACAATTATTTATAGAGATGATAGGAAAAATAATAGAACAAGGTTAAACTAGAGCTGAAAAATGTTTCTAGTGCTGTCTGCTACATGCTGGCTACCAAATGGACTAAGATATCTCATGGGAGTGTGATTTGAAAGGAAAATAACACAATTGCAGTTTGCAATGCTAATTTGAAAAATATTCAGCTCTTGAAATGCCTGGATATCTTGCTGTGTAGTTTCTGTGTGCTTGTCTGCTTGACAACATTCATGTCCATCCATGTTTATATCCCCTTTAATTCCCCATTTTATGCTTTTGTACAGCTTGAAAGGATTTATTTTTACCCCAAATATTTGGATATTTTTTTGTGTGGATACACACATTAACTTTATAATTAGGCTTCTAGCCTAATGTAACAGCCTCTTGTGGATAAAGACTAAAAAGACAGTTGTAAAGACTAGAATACTGACTATTTTTCAGTTGTTAATTGTTGGGTTTAAATGATGTAATAATGTTGTAGAAACAGGGCTGACAATGCCTAAGTGACCACTGACCCTGCCATGGCTAGTGAGCTGCCTGAGTGAGAAGCCTGGGAACAGCCTGTGATAACTAATTTGCTCATGTAGCCTCTTTTCTTCCCTCTTCCCTCCCAATAATTGAAAAGATCCCAAGAATTTGGAAATTGGAATCTATTAAAAAGAAATCATCAGCATGTAACAGGGACAGCATTTGAAGCAAATAGAAACAAGAACTAATCCAACTAACTCTAATTAATGCCAAAGTGGAAGTCAAAATCTAGTAACCTCCAAGAAGATGAGTGGGAACTCTGATTATCATTATGAAGTTTTCTGTGAGCTACTAAGTCTACAATTTATCAGGAAATATTGATTTATTGTATGCTCATTAGAACGGGCAATTTTTAGTTCTCTATTTTATGAGGTTCCATATAACCTTGGATTTTCTAGCTCTTATAGGCAATCAATGCTGAAGGCATGTCTATTTTGTCTACTGCTGTTGTAACAGTTTATTAGTTGTGTTCCCTGATGTATTTATTGTTTGAACTTGGACTGACCAGCTGTGATTTGAGTGCTGTGTGACTGCCCAATGCCATAGTAAAATACCCAAAATACCTTATTTGCCATTTACTGCCAGACTTTGGATACAACTGTTATAATTCACTGAATTTCATTTTTTTGGTTTCTCATGTCACCAGTGAATAGTTTGCTAATGAAATAATATTTTTCCTGGCTCTCTAGAATAACAGCAGTTTAAGATCATGAAATAAACTTGTCCAGATAATAAAGAAAAAAATATGAGACATTAAATTCTTCCCCACAATGAATGAGAAAATGTTCTATGTATATCATCACTGCTAATTTGTTTTTCTGAATCTATTGGATAAGTAGGTGACAGTCCTTTCAAAGGTATTTTTCTTTCCTTTAAGTTACCAGTGTCAGGAAGAAACTGGTCAAAACAAAGATATACATTGAATTATGAGAAATCTTTCCACAGTCTAGGGCATCCAGAAATTGCCAGCTCATATTGCTCACCCTTGGTGATCCTTCAGCTTGGATAATTCCCAGTCTGAAGCTGTTTCCTACTGCTATAAATGTTCTCTTTCCTATTAAAAGGCACATTTAAAAACCTGTGTGGGACTTAGGCTGCAAGTCATTTTGGAAAATGTGATTTGAGTTCCAGACATTTTGGAAAATGTGATTTGAGTTCCTGAACCACAGGGGAACTCTTGAAGGCTCTGCCTTTGGAGGTCCATCAGTCCAGTCTGGTGCATCTTTTACAATGAAAAGCTTGGAAATCCTTCGGAGCTCTCTTGTTTTCTATTGTGTCTCATGGGTAATTAATCTTTACAACTGTCTTTTTAGTCTTTATCCACAAGAGGCTGTTACATGCTATAAAAATCTTTCTGTTTCTTGTGTCTCTGTAAAATAAGTCCCTATGCCTCTCAGGATCACAGTTCTTTGTTCAGTTTCATAGTAGAAATTGGCATGTTACCTTAATTCCTTCAGGCAGAGTTTATTTACAAGAGTCATCATGACATACTGTCCACAAGAGGATTAATGAAAATTTTTATGCATAAATTAGGCTTTGATAGAAAATGGCATGTTATTTCTTTCTGCAGCAAAGCTCTGCTGTGAACTGCCCCACAGGAACTAATGTGCCTGAAGACACCAATTAGTGCAATAATGCTTACTCCTCTTAGAAGACACAGGAATATCCAGGAGACCCTCTGTGCAGTTCACATGCAGGGGAGGACAGTGGCAGGGTACTAATTGCTGACTTGCACTTAGGTGCTTGCAGGAGATTGGCCTGGAGATCATAGAGACATCCTAAAATTATTTATGTGATTAATATTGTCACCATCTCTAACGAGATGGGCTGCCTGCAGATGCTCTTGCAGGAGTGGTGTGTGTGTCCTGAACACCTCTTTTTTTGAGTTCCAGAATGAATTTTGAATGTTACTGAAAAGTAATTCATCCTGTTAGTAGATAATTAATAAGGCAGCAATATTAATTGAATGTAAATCTGGGCTCTAATTGCTGACAACTATCTGTTTAGAAGTTTATTTTGAAATGTGAACACAGCAATGATACAAAAATTATTGCTGTTTGTTAAGAATATTGCTTTTGCATACATTTAAAAAGTCACTGTCATAACCTTTGAGTTGATAAAGCAACAGAGATAGCTTAGAAAGAAAATGGTAACTTTAAATCAACAACAAGGATTAATTTCTTAGGAAACATTCTCCAGGGAAGCCAAAATAATGAAAAAACGTTCTTTTTTTTTAAGTGTAAGGGTTATGTGCCTGTATTTTGCTGCTTGTTTTCTGCATGCTGTATCTTTAATTGTAGATAAACCTTTTCTTGTTCAATGTAAAGTTTAAAAATTAATATTTCTGGGCCAAATTTACTATGTGGTGATACCCAAACCACTATTATTCTGCTGATGACCAATTGAGCTGTGGGTATAGGAACTGCCAGTCTGAATGAAAGCACCTTGGTCACTGACTAGCCAGTGTCCCATACCACACCACTCGAGGCCTGTTAGGATCTTTGTCTGCATCTGACATGGAATTTGACAGCATGTGAGTTGAATACTTTTTTCCCCCTGCAGTGTCTGAAGGGCTCTGTCTGACTGCCAGGCAGGGGGGGTTTATATGGAGCTGTGTTGTGTGAATGCTGACTCCTGCAGCTCTCTGAGGGACTGATGTTAGTAAGTGAGGTATTGCAGCTGACTGATGCTTTTACTTGACAGAAAAAAATGAAAGCAAGCCAACCAGCATGGTCTAGGCTGAAACAAAAATGATGTGATTTTCTCCCCTGAGAAACTGAAGAGTCATCAAATAGATATACCTTATTAAACCTGAAAATAGTACTTCATTCTTCATGCCTACAAGACAAAAAAACCAAAACCAAAGTGAATTAAAGGCTAGCAAATCACCCTTTTACCTTGTGGATCAAGGGAATAGGTCACTGTCCTTGGGTGTGAAGACTCAGTCTGTATTCTGTGTGCCCAAGGAGAGGTCAGAGTTAGCACCACCAGGCTGAAGTCTTCCTGTATCTTTTCATCTGTGGTAGCACCATGAGATGCTGCCTAAATGTCCTGTACACCTGGGAATGGTTCTTACAAGGAGAATAGAGTACTCTGATCCGGGCTGTCCTGGGGTCCAGTGCTTACAGGGCTCACCTCCTTATCTCATTGCCTAAACTGAGTGGTGGAGAGATGGATTTCCTGCCTTTCAGATGCTGCTGACTCTGTGCCAACTTCCATTCACCCAAGAGGTCTGTCCTGGTTTTAGCAGCTGGATACTGGTTTTAGTAGTTTTTATTGTAGGTTTTTGGGTCTCTTTTTGGATGGGTTGGAGAAAGCCATAAATTAGAAACCTAATTTATTTTCCTGTTTCTTCTTCTGAGACTCAGCATAAGACACATGATTTCGTCCAGCCTTTGAAACACATTATATACTTCTATCTATATTGTGGGTTTGAGGAAGCTGGTATAAAATCAGTTTTGTTCAGGTTTTCAGAAGACACACATCCACTGAATAACATAATCTTTAAATTTCAGCCATTCTCTGGCCCTGTGTGCCATGCTCTTGAGTAATACTACAGGTCATTTCAGTACAACCTTACTTGCTTCTGCAAATACAGCTACCAATTTCTGCTGTGTCTTTTGTTGCCTAAAGTTACTTCTGTAGAAGCTATATGAGTTGAATATAAATATTTGTAAATGGGAAGAAATTTTTGCCTTTTCTTACATCCAGTGGAAAAAACCCTAAGTACATCACGCACTTCATTAGTTGATATCAATGTCTTTTTTTTTCTCCCCCAGGCTTTGGCTCGTCTGCATTTAATAGACTATATAGGAGAGCAGACAGCTTTGTTAATAAAGGTATGCTTAAAATATTTATAATTTTTAACAGGTAATAAATATAACTTTACTCCAGTAGAACAATAAAGAAAAATTTTATTTTGAATTTGATATTAATGATTTCATTCCTGCACCAGCAGTATCAAGAAAGCATATCATACTTTGTCATGCAGATATATGTATATAATGTACATATACATATATATGTATATCTGCATTTTTTAATACAGATATATGTATATATCTGTCCAAAGCCAGAATAAACATAGCCATAAATGCAACAGAGAAGCATTTTCTGTAGTCTAAAACTGCAAAAATGCAAAGGTGAAAAAAGTATAAACAACTAAAGGTCAAAATTCACAGTTGCACAGTGTATTTTTTGTGTGAAATCTGAGTATTAGAAATATCAATCTTTGTATTTCTATTTGTTCATGTTTTCTTGGAAGAAGGACTGTAATTGTGTTACTAAATGTTAGGCTATTTCATCTAAGATGCCTTTCCTGTCTCAGAGCCTAGAGGAATAATAACTGTCGATAAATTAAAACTGTAAAGTACATGCAATTATGCCGTGGGGGACACACGGAGAAACACCAATCTCAAAGTTATAATTTTCTCTCTCTCTCTCAATTCCAGGTGGTTCCTGAGGATCAGCGCTTGGCAGTGGCCATCATTTTAGTGCTCTGGGTGTCTGCTTTGGCCTCCTCTGTGATTGACAACATCCCCTTCACAGCTACCATGGTAAGGTCTGTGCAGCACTGCACATCCTCCTCCAGGTGCTCCGAGGGAGCTGAGCTGCCTGATTACAATTCTCTGTTTGGTTTTTCGGGGTTTTTTGACCTCTGCTGTGCTGTGGCTTACTTTATCCTCTGAGATTGAATCAGTATTAGAAACTAACTCATACTCTTAAGGTATCTAGCTGGCCATTGACACCAGCAGCTGCAGGTAGCTGTGGGATCCAAGGCACTGTTTTGGCTGCATTTTTGCATTTTCTCCTCTTGTATTCGCATACGTACTTGAAAAATAGAATTTTCTTTTTGATGGAAACTGTCACTATCCATCCACTGCTATCAATGTTTTTCCTCTATGTGCTGGGTAGTTATGCTAATGCTTTTTTAATACCCGAACCTTTTATTTCTACCTTACTTTTGTAATTAGTTTTAAAACCACAAAATTATGTTAAGCATAACAAATGCTTGTCAGCAACTGAGCTTTAATAGCAGAAAAGTATCAAATTATGATAAATTATGGCATGCTCAGATAGGTTTATTCAATCAAGTTTGCTGTTTAAAGTGGGATCATTCATTCATTATACCATACTAATATTTCATTGTTACAGCTCTTTCTCAGCTAAGTATATATTTTCTTCACATTTTTTTGTCCATTATTGGATGGTCATGTCCACTCTTAACCTGTGCCAAGGTTTAAGACACTTGTAGGGCATATGACAAATTGGGCAGGTCTGTAACTACTCTATAAATATTTATTAATATGGTATTTTGCTTTGATTACCATGGTGTTTCCTGTGAAATTATATTGATTTAACCACAACAGACTGCAAGCAATAGGCATGAAAGGAAAGATTGGGTTGGGATGAGTCACTTCCGAGCAAGTGCTTGAGGACTATTAAGCAATAATGCACAAATCTTCACTTAGATGATTTTTGCCTCATTCCCAGCTAGTCTATAAAAATTGGCTTGGAGCAATACCAACCAGCACCATGAAATGAGTATGTTTTGAGAAATGGGACTGAAGTGCAAGAATCCTTTGGCATGCCTGAAGACCATTTCTTTTGTATCTTTGAGCAAATACAGATTGAAAGGAAGGGACCCTTGTCAACATTTTAAGCGATTTATTTCTTCTCATTCTGTTCTGGGATGAACATAAGAGACTGGTACAATATTTTAATTTTTTTTTTAATAGGCAGAGAGAAGAGACAGGAAGAAAAATGCATTCATATTCTCACCTATGTAAAAGCAATCATTAGCTGAGGTGTAATGATGTTAACTTGCTATTTGGCAAACTAGAGTTGAGGTTCATCTACTTTAGTGAATAGGCTTGCATTTTAGTCTTTGTCATTCTTCATTAGAAAATACAGAATGTTCCTAAGTAACTAAGTCCTAAGATCATTAAACTTCAGTTTAAAATTATTTTTGATTCTTTTGTACTTTGTACTCTTAAAACAAGCAGTATTTAATCTTAAAAGGCTATTTTTCAGTATCTGTGCCAAAGTTATGAACTTCTGATGAGGAGTATAAAATATTCTGAACCCGACTCTTTTGTAGAATGACTTTTCACTAATCAGAGACTTCTATAAATGAGTTTGGTTTGACATTCCTTGGTGATATTAGGAGTATGGGGCACCTGCTATGATGTAGCCATGGATGCTCCAGTCATTTCCTGGAAAAATGTTCCAGCTTCACAAATGAGCCTGCACTCATCATAATGAAAGACAGATGTAGTGAATTCCCTCCAGGTGTCCATAAGTCTCCTAAGTGGTGAACCAATGTCATAACAATGGGTCAATCTCTCTTGTGTTCCTCATTAGTCATAGCTGTGATGGATCAGATACTGGCTAGGGATGTGGAATCCATCAAGTTCCTTCAGATGCAAAAAATCTCATAGATATTAGCTGTGCACTATGACTGACAAAAGTGTTTGGAGGATGACATCACAGACCTCTGCCTACATTGGCTTTACCACTGACCAGGAGGAGTTAAGGGAAACCAGTCTCATGGGATAATGGCTTGTTTGACTTGTACATGAATTCCTTAAATATCATACAGAGATGATGAAAGGCCTGGTGGCAGCTCACAGTTAAGGATGCTAGTAGTCATTTCTGCATTAGAAAGACAAGCATACCATGATTTTTGTCCCATGTTTCAGGAATGAGGCAGTCTTGCCAGTCCCGGTTCTTCTGATTGTGAGCCCCCAGCTGACTGTGGGAAAAACTACTGTGATGGCTAGGGCATCTGGAAAGTTATACTGTTTTGTTCCTTCAGGGGTGAGAAGCTTCAAGACAGGCATCAGTTCATACATGAGATGTCCCCAATACTGCCTCTGTGCTGTTGGATAAGGTCTTCCACTCATCCCCTAAAACAATATGCAGTGCATGTTGTCCAGACTTGGAGCAGGGAAAGGAGATGGGCTGAACAACCAGCCTAGTAACTCAGAAATGGATTGAGGGGGACAGTCTTCTATGTGAGGTAACTGCCCCCCTGGGCTGAAGGCGCTGTAGATGTGAACTCTTTCAATTTTCTGTTATGTGTAGTCTTTTGACCCGGGAACTACCTGAGAAATGGAACACATACAAAATCCCATTAGAACCTGAGTCTTGACTTAGGTGTGTAGCTGAAGGGAATCAAAACAGAAAAACCTGCAGATAGCTCTGTAACTGTCATGTTGTGGTTCCTTTAAAAAATCAAGTTGATATATGGTTGTCCAAAATTTCCTTTCAGTTTCTGTGTTTGTACTACTGAGATAATCAGATTCATAATGACTTGCTCTGTATATAGAAAAAAAAAAAGGAAAAATATTAATGCCTAATTAATGGATCGTGAGACTAACAGTTTCACTCTATCTGCATTTGGATAAATTTGACTGCTTCATGTAAAGTTTCAGATTTGACAGCATTAAAATTTATAGCTAATTTAACAGTCAGTAAACTCACCTTAAGAGAATGTGAAAAGTGGAAACTGTAGATTGATATTTTGAAAAGGGAATTAGAATATTTTTGAGCCAGCATTACACAGAATTCTTGGAAATAAACTATTTTATGACTTCAAGTAATGAAAACCAATAAGGAAAATGATTTCCTAGAAGAAACACTAAGCATTTTCAAGATATTCTATGTATCCATGTAGGCAAATTAGGATTCTTTCTTATCCTAAAACACAACACATCTGCAGTCTTAAGAACAAAGCATAAATATTTTCTGTTATTTTAAGATGGGTATTCTTTAGAGTGCAAAATATTCATGTGTTTAAACAGAGTGAACATATCGATGATTTTTCAGGAGCCTCCGGCAACATGGAGAAGATTTCTCTCTTACTAAAATATTCTGAAATTACAAATATCAGACTAGTGTATTATTTGAAGTGCCTTGCCCTGAAAATACCTTTTCAGTGCAACACTTTTGTTGGTCAAATTCTTCTCTGCTCTAGACAAGGGTAAATCTGGTGTAACCCACAATCAAAAATGTCAGTACCTTATGCAATTCATGTATGGAAGTTGCTAAACTGAAAACACTGTGAAGAGGGCAGAACATAGCACATATTTTTTGCTACAGAGGATGCTGTACAAAGATAATTGCCTACAAGAAACAATGGAATGAGTTTCTGAGTGCACTTAGCTTATCATAGGTTGAGTACTTTTATTCTTTCTGTCTTGCCAAAATTATGGTTTAAAAATTAAAATAGAGCATTAGAACTGCATGAAGACAAAACAGTTTTCAAAATATCTTCTAATTGCTTATTTCAAATAATTTGTCCTGTATGCAAAGACAATGAACTGCCCCAAAACAAGATGTGGGGGTTGAAAATTGCCCAATGAACTGTACTCCCAGGACTTTCCTCTTCACTGTAAATTGAAAAGTGAAAAGTCAGCTCCCTAATTAAATATATGTCTGCATGAGTGAGTGTTTACTGCATTTTTTTTGCATGAGCCATAAGCATGCCTGGCAACTGTGATAGCTATCTGCAAGTGATAGGACAATCAATCATTTCTTGTCACCAAGTAGAAGATATACTGTAAAAAAGTATTGTAGAATTACAAAATAGACTATTTCACTTGGAGGAGACTGACAGCAGTCATCCACTACACCTACCTGAGCAAATCAAGACCAACCAAAAATTAAAGCCAATTAAATTAAGGCCATTGTCCAAATCACTCTTAAACCCTGACAGGCTTGGGGCACTGAACACCTCTCTAGAAGCCTTTTTCCAGGTATGACCACCCTCTCAGTAAAGAAATGCTTCCTAATCTCCAGTCAGAATGTGCTATGATGCAGGTCTGAGCTATTGCCCTGTATTTTGTCACTAGATCCCAGAAGAGCTCAGCACATCCATCTCTACTTCCCCTCCTCAGAAATCTGTAGAGAGTAATGAAATCACTCCCTCAGCCCTCTTCTCTCCAAACTGGACCAACTCAGCTGCTCCTCACAGGACATGCCTTCCAGCCCTGTCACCAGCTTTGTTGCCCTCCTCTGGACACGCCTCAAGGACTTTCATACTTCTCTCTCAAGAGAGTCAACAGCACCTCCCAGTACAGTATCATCAGCAAACTTGCTAATGGTGCATTCAACTCCTGCTTTCAGACTGTTAAATATTCAGATAAATATTTTGAACAGGACTGGCCCTAGAAGCCTGAGGAACATTGCTGGTGCCTGGTCACCGGTCAGCTGTAATCCCACTCACTGCAGCCCTCTGGGCTCTGCCCTTCACCCAGTGTACTGTGAACCTGCTCATCCCACAGCTGGACAGCTTGTCCATGCTCTGAGGAACAGTGTCAAAAGCCTCCCTAGGATCCAGAAAAACTACATTTACTACCTTCCCTTCATCCATGAGGAGGGTGACTTTATCATAGAAGGATATCAAATTAGTTAAATAGGACTTTCCCACTGAGAACCCCTGTTGGCTGTGCCTGATGACTGTATTGCTCTTTAAATGCCTTTCAATGGTACTCCATTTAATCTTTTCTATATTTTTTCCATTATCTGAGGTTAGACTAACAGGTCTGTGTTTCTCTGAGTCTTTCTTCATGCTCTTTCTCTAAACTGGAGTAACACTGACAAGCTGCCAGCCAGCAGGGACCTTCCCAGGTTCCCAAGACCTTTGGTAGATGATCTAGAAGGCTTCTGCCACAACATCTGCTGGCTTCTTCAGTACTCTGGGATGAATCCTATCATGCTCCATGGACTTGTGAACATTCAGCTGATACAACTGGTCCTTTTACAGTTTCAGTGTCCCAAATTTTCCCCCAAAAGTGTTTTTGTAGGAGACACTGAACTCTGACAATATGTAAAAGGCTGTGTTGCCAGCAGCAAATCTAATCTGTGTTGCCAGCTGAACATCCAGTATATATAGTCATACCTGGGAATTGCTTAAAAAACACCCAGCTCATGTTCTATCACAAAAAAAATCATAAACCAGGAGCTATTATATGGCTATTATATTCCTCACATTTTAATTTTCAAATGGCAAGGGTTTTTTCATATTGCATATCCAGCTTTTTTTTTTGTCTGCAGAATAAATGCATTGATGCTTTATTGATGCTCTATGTGTCATTCTATTAAACTCTGATATTTCTCTTCCTTTATCAAAAGGCTAAACTCGCAATGAGATTCTTTGACAGGCAGATTTCCTAATTTTTAAGGCCTGGATGTTCCTGGTATTGTCATGTTTAAATAGCCATGAATTTCTGCCCTTTGAATTTTAAGTGACATGATGTTATTACCAGTATGCTCTTTAGTTTAATTGACGTGTTTTATCAGCTATATATGCTGAAGCCATCTCTTTATATTTTTCTTTTATTACCGGAAGGAAAAAGACAGCCACAGTAAATCCCTGTTTTAGCTGAGTTTAAATACTATTTCCTCAATACAGAGCAACAAACAATTTCCATGAATAATCTGGCTGACAAGGTGACTTAGTCTCTGACAGGTGTTAGAAAGTAAATAATTTTTGGCCCACTGTTTATTGTCTCTAAAACTATTGGATGCTTTTCTCTTGCAGTGCTGAATGTTTCACATGTATCTCACGTTCTTAATGCCAGCTTTATTTTTGGAATTTCCTTGCCCTCTGCCCTTCCAGAGTTATCTATGATGTCCTGCATTTCACTGCTTGGTAAAAGCACAAGACTAGGCTTGTAGCCATCTGCAGAGACAGAGCAATCATCAACAGTTTGGGGAGCTACAAATAGTTTGTTTACTATTAATGTATATTAATATTAATATATAACTATTATTCTAAATAGTTTGTTTACTATTAATGTATATTCTCTGCAGTTTTCACAGAAGACATCTTTGCCACAGGTAGTTCTTAGCAAGCTGTGTGTAGTGAAGTCCCATGGTGTAGTGCAGCAATAAGTCCCTAAAATAATGGTGTGAGTTGCTGTTTCACAGACATGAACAAATAGACAAACCAGACAGTTTCACAGGAGTGAGGAGTGCTTTAGGTTGGAAGATCTTAAAGATCATCCAGTCCCAACCCTCCTGCCATGGGAAGGGAGACACCTTCCACTAGACCAAGTTGTTCAAAGCCCTATGTAGCCTGGTCTTGAACGCTTTGCCCATATTGAAGACAAAAGTGTTAAATGGCACCAGTCCCAATATCAACCCCCAAGGAATGACACTTGTCAACAGGTTCCCCTTGGACATTGAACCACTGACCACAACTCTTTAAGTATGACCATCCGGCCAATTTCTTATCCATCAAATGGTCTGTCCATCAGATCCATGCCTCTCCAATTTGGGTGAAAGCCATCAAATTTGCCAGGCACCATTTGCACTTAGTGAAGCCATGTTGGAGGTCATCAATCACTTCCTTGTTTTCCATTTGCCTTAGCATAATTTCCAGGAGGATCTGCTCCATTACCTTGCCAGGTACCGAGGTGGGGCTTGTTGGCCTGTAGTTCTCCAGGTCTTTCTTTTTCTCTTTTAAAAAATGAGGGTTATGTTTCCCCTTTTCCAATCAGTGAGAACTTCGCTAGACTGCCATGACTTCCCAAATATGATGCATTGTGGCTCAGTCACTTCCTCAGCTGGTTCCATCAGGACCTGCAGATAGATCTCATCAGGTCCCATGGACTTTGGCACCTTCTGTTTCCTTAGAATGGTCACAAAACTAATCTCTTCCTACAGCAGGTGGTTCTTCATTCCCCCAGTCCCTACCTTTGCCTTCTATGACTTAAGCAATGTGGCTGGAGCCCTTGCTGGTGAAGACCAAGACAGAAAAGTTATTGAGTACCTCAGCCATTTCCAGATGTCCTGGATAACCAGGTCTCCTATTTCCTTCCGCCTCATTTTCCCTAGTCTTCCTTTCATCACTGAGGTACTTATAGCAGCTTTTCTTGACTTGCTCTTGATGTCCCTGGCCAGATTTAACTCTCTCAGGGCTTTAGCTTTCCTAACTTGATCACTGGCTACTTGTACAATCTCCCCCTATTACTCCTAGAATACCTGTCCTTGCTTCCACCCTCTGTAAGGTTCCTTTTTTCTGTGTTTGAGTTTGTCCAGGAGTTCCTTTTTCATCCATGTAGGCCTCCTGGCATTTTTGCCTGATTTTTTCTTTGTCAAGATGTGCTTCTGAGCTTGGAGGAGGTGATCCTTGAATATTAACCAGTGTTTTTGGACCTGCTGAATTCTACTGCACTGCACAGCTATAGGACCTGGTAACTTGCTCAGTTACTCTTCTTGCACAATGAGGGTGTGCAATTACTTGTACAAGTGCTATCTTTGGAAAGCATAAATAGCTGAGAGGTTTCACTCTGTGTGAGTCTGCTGCTTTTTCCAATGAGGTGCTCACTGATAGAGCAGTACCAGTGCCCCTCCTCTGGTCTCCTCTCTGCATATCTGGTGCACTGGTGGCGTGTGGGGCATTATTTGCTCTGCACTCAGGAGCTCTCTGGCAACAGCTTTAGGACTGACCTAAAACAATAGGAAATATTGAAACACTAAATTATTTTAAAATGAATATAACTTAATTTTGTATTGCATATCATGTTCTAGCTGTGACGGTTTGAGAGAAATTAAGTTTGCGATAAGAAATTACATCTTTCTTGACTGTTTCATGCAAAAACCAGACAAGATGTTGGGCATGCTGAGCCTTCTTTAGGCCTTAAAATAGAAATAGACACCTTCAGGCAATGTAAAATTCAAGAACAATTGTTTAGAAATTAGCTTATCTAGGCTAATCAATAAGAGGGTTTAAGAGGGATGAGTAGCACCACTGGTGGGAGGAATGGGGAAAGGGTTGTAATTCTTCACTAAGCCTATATATTACTCCATAGCAGAAGAACACACAGTCAATAAAGATGAGCATCACTCAGCCATCAAAGTGAAAGCATTTTTCAGGAAGCAGAAGAGATCATACCCCTTGAGGGTGAGCTGTGAAATACATAAAAATGACAAATTGGAGGATTAAAAGTCATAACTCTATTCACTACTAAAACTCCTAGACTCTGAGAAAGCATTAATTTTAAGATATATCACAGTTATTTTCTCAAATCTCTTCCTGCTTCATGTCTTACTGTTCCACATTTTCTTATTCTTTCTCTTTCCCTTTTGGTCCCATAAACCTCTGAATATGTTAAAAACAGGAGAATAATATTGTCACCTCTCTCCTTCCCAATAACTTTCTCTCTACAGCTACTGATCACACCATTTTTTCAAACCAAGTAGTGACAAAATTATGTTAAACTCAAACCATTTTCCTGAACTAAGGTGAAGTTGTTTAGCTTTGAAGAATGGTACTGGCTGAGAACTGGTGCTAGATCTGGCTAGAAGGCCAGCCTGCTGTATTTTTGGGCTTTATACCAATTGCTTGATGAAGTCTATTATGCCTTTCTACAAATCTTGTTTCACTTTTCAGGTTTCTTTTTTTCTTAATTTAATTTTATTTGCTTAAGCAATTAAATGAAATTCATAGAACTGCCTGTTCTGGTTTTGGCTGGCATAGAATTAATTTTCTTAATAATAGCTTCTACAGTGTTGTGCTTTGTATTTTCTATGAGAATAATCGTGATAACACGCTGATGTTCTGGTTGTTGCTAAGTAGTGCTTATCCCCAGTCAAGGACTGTTCATTTTCTCACGCTGTGCCAGGGATCAGGAGCATAAGAAACTGGAGGGTGGGTGGAGGGGCATAACCATGAGAGCTGACACGAACTGGCCAATGGGATATTCCATACCCCAGAATGACACACGGTATATCAACTGTGGGGAGCTGTCCAGTTGTCACCAATTGCTTCTGGGGGATGGACTGGGCAGCAGTCAGCAGCTAGTGAGCAATTGTATTGTACATAATTTATTGATCTCCCACTGTACTCCTTTTTCTGTCACTAATTTTCATTAAAAAAATAATAACAATAATAACAATAATAACAATAATAATAATGATCATTAGAATGATAATTATTAATTATTGTTATAATATTTTTTAATCATTAAACTGTTTTTATCTCAACACATAAGGTTTAGTGTTTTTTCCTGATTATTCTCTGCCTCTAAGAGAATGAGATGGGAATCACATGGTGCTTAGTTGCTGGCTGGCATTAAACCATTTGCAAATATTTCCCAGTGAACTAAATCCACATTGTCTGGTAAATATAATGTTGAAATAAGAAGTAAAATAACTCTGATCTGCTTATGAATTCATAAGCCTGCCAAATGGAGTGTTTTCAATTTTTCCCTAATAGATCAGATACTTTTGATTACAATAAGGATCTGTAATTTTTTGGTTACTGACTCATGATCTACAACCATCTTCACTGTGAAGGTCTGGGCATTTTTTACCATCATCTCCAGTGAGGAGATACATCTCTCTCCTTTAGCTTTCATGAAATGAAAGGGGAATTGATCTATAGTCACTGTCAGTTCCCCGTAGACCTAGAAGGGTCTCATGGAAGGTACTCAGAACCTGAGGACAGCCTTAGTTTTGTTAGCAGTACTTGTGTCAGGCTTGGCCTAATGTCAGTATCTTCTCTTCAGCTATGGGACTAACACAGTCAGTGGGGGAAAATGAGTAAAGATCAATCATATGATGCAAAGAAATGAATTAAGAAAAACATCAGGAACAAAAAAATTCCCTCCTCTTCCAACCCCCATAACTCTTTGGACTTACTGGTGGTTTAAGTTGTTTCCTTTAATGACCTTTGCTTATGTTGCGCTGATGGTTAGCAAATGTCATCTGATTCTCTCTCTTTTTTTTCTTGAACCACAGATTCCTGTGCTTCTCAATCTGAGTAAAGATCCAGATGTTAACTTGCCTATGAAACCATTAATCTTCTCGTTGGCCATGGGTGCCTGCCTTGGAGGTAAGAGTTTATGTGAGAAAGTCAGCATAAGGTAACAGCTATGCAATTATTGCATGTATAAACTGGCACAATAGCTTCAATCATTTTTCTGTGCAAGGCATATGGAGGGCCTGATTCAGCTCCTTTGACTTCAAAGCATTCCTGGATGGAGATCCCAGTCAGTTGCTGCTGCTACAATAGGATTTTTGCAGTGTGTGAAGGCTGTATCTGCATAATCTACAGACGTACATAGAAACAGTCCAGATGGAGCTTTACAGGGTTCTGATCTTTTGTGAGAGAAAAGACAAAGATACATTTGGCTTTCAGAACAGAAAGCCATCATTGCTCATTGAAAAGATGCAGAAAATGTATAATAGCTAAGATCTGAATGCTTGATTCAAAATCTGCTGAAGTCACTGGAAGGTTTTCTGGCTGGTTTACAGAAATGATTTCAGTATCCATTTGCTGACCTATTTATCATTCCTCATTGTAAGGAAAACACTTTTGAAGCCTTTGGGAAATGCTCCTCTAAACGAATCTAACAGCCATTCTTCTAGTGCCCATCTTGGTGTTAACAGGGATTTTGTGTCAGTACATTAGCACAAAACAAGGAGGTGTTTTCATGACTGTTTAATTTCTTTTTAATTAAAAAGGTAGCATATGTGTACTGCAGGCCCTGGATTTTATCTCTATTTTTTTATAAGAACAAAATAGAATAGCAATCCAGTAGTTTTAAAATTAATACTTATAAGGATTTTTTTTACATTTTGGAAATGTCTTGTGAAGATGTTACAATACAATGTTTCCATATAGCAAGTCCACTAAGTGCAATTAATATGTATAAGTTTTAAATGAGAAATAAAGTTAGTACTATTTTTTTACTACTTAGAATTTTAATGCTAATTACATTGTATGGGCTGTGTTTTGATCCCTAAATATTTAGGTAATTAAGTTATATAAAATTAAAATTAATAACATGTTGTTCCACCATATATCCACCCCCTTTTCCCCTCCATGCCCCTCCAAACAGTCCCTGTGACTCCACAGGGATAACAAACCAGTTTTGTGTGAAATATGAGTTCAGGTTTGTTTATTCAGCAAAGTGATTGCTAGTACAAGTGACCTTAATACCTAACAATGATTACAGTGGTGTAATTTACAGATTGAATTTTAAGAGCATGTTGCAAAGGCAGGACAATTTCACACCAGTTATTAATGTGAGGAATATCTCTTTGTGCTTATCATTACTCTTCATTATATTGTGACTTCAATCTGTTCCTCTTTAAAACCAGTGATTGGAATAATCAGCATATCTTCATATAGATGTTTGCTAAAAAAATATTGTACCTCTTCACCTTTTTATAGGACTCAGAGTTCTTAGAGGTCTTTTTCAACCTAAATGACAATATGATTCTGTGAATTTTTTGATCACTGAGCATATCCTCATTTCATTAAATTTTCAGATTAAAAAAAAAAAGCGTAAGAAGTATAAATTTAGTCAGATTGCCCTGACATATTCTGAATGGGATGTGCTTTACCAGCCTTGGAGCCTTTACCAGTCTCAGCTGGTTTTCCTAAACTATCAGTTATCATCTTAACCTATATTCCTTTAATTTGATGTGTTGAAGGACTGACTGAATTTTGAGAGACTTCTGTGTGTATGCAGTATGAGACAAAATTAAAAATGTAAACAGTACCATGAGAATTATTTGAATGAAAGAGATTAGAGATCCATACAAGGTGCCTAGGTGTTCAGACCCATACAAATATTTGGATAAAAGGTTAGATCATTATTAGCAAAAGCTTAAACTTTCCTGACTGTTATCTATTAGGATAAAGCTGAGCATATGCTGAATTATACTGGCAAATATCTTCTGAGCAGGGTTAGGCTGAAATTTAATATGCTTTGATTTTCCAGTGATGAAAAGCTAATGGACAGGAGTTTATTGTTGAAGAATAACTCTGTGAATGCTTTAGCTTTAAAAGATGCAGCCTTGAAAAGTGGGTGAAAAGGGGCTTTTCTTTCTTAAAAAAGGAAGTGTTGATGGTCCTTAAAGATTATTTCTAAAAGAGAATTCCCATCATCCCTGAAGTGTGTGGAGGAATCCTTGAGGTAGGCTAATGTGGTTACAGAAGGAGTAGATGACAATGATACCATAACAGCCTGGTGCTTAGGGCAAAAGATTGGATCTTATCACTGCTTATGCAACCAAGGGAGCTTGGCAAACAAGATATTTTGTAGAAGAGTCTTGTGAAATAATCCATTACAACTACATATTGTAGGGTTAGCTGTTTACTACATAATGCAGAACTTCATTTCTGGTAATTTGATAACATTTCTGTAGTTCAGGGTAAACACTGCTAATGTGTCTGTAAAGGGAACATCAGCATTTGTTCCTGTCTTGGAAAACAGCATCCATTTTCTCCTAAAAATTTTCCAGTGGTTGCAATTACTTTTTTCCTATTGTCACAAAGTGCACAGGCAGCTACATGTTTGGAAGATGATAGGATGAGAAAAGGCAGTAATTTTCCTTCATTGCTTTAGCTGCTGTCCTGGAAATGAAAGAAGGATGGAGTCAGTCTCAGATAAGATGAAAAGACCTGTGATGGTATAACTGCCATGTTGTTGTCATTGTCTCCCCAAAGAGAGCTGCTGCTCCTGCTAGATTTCTATCTTTCATGGCCTGGTGCTCAGACAAAAGAAGTAAAGGAATATTGCATAGATGCTCCTTGTTTTGTGGAAATGTGTCTGAAGGTTAGAAGGTATGAAAAATTCTATCTCTCAGTCAAGAAAGCCAAGGACAGTGGTGACCATGAGGAGTTCCTGCTGAGAATGTCACAATTTTGAATTCTTTGGATATTCTTCATAGTTGGCTTGTTCTTTCTGGCAGAAATTTTCTTGTTCAGGTCAGATTGACCTTACACAGCTAGGAAATAAACATGATAATTTTCCAGGGGATCTGGTTCTGGAAATTTAGATATTTATTTGTCCCAGGTATCTTTAAGAACTTATGTAGTAAGTTAGGAGTCTGGCTGTCCCAGCTTCCACAGATAGTGGTATGACCAAGGTGTTTATTCATCCACTGAAATTGCTAGATGACCTCTGCAGAGCACATTGGAGCCCCTCAAGTGACTGAGAGAAGTTCCCAAAGATAGGTGAAATGAATTCAGGCTTTTGGGGATTTTGATTAGTCAAATCTTCTGGATGCTGAAAAACCCTACTAATTCACATTTTCCTGGGCATTAGTGGTCAGGCTGACTAACTATTTGGAAAAATTGTGTTGCACATGGAGTTTTTTTATGTGTGATCTGTCAGTATTTCAATTACATGTTAACAGTGAAGGGAAAGAAAACAGGAAATATAAAAGGTAACAAAGGAAATAAACAAGGAAGAAACTTACAGGGTGTTCTGGTGAATCTGTACTACTTTTGCATGAGAGGGCACTGACTAAAGCTTAATTCATTAATGTTTTGTATTCTAGTACTTGATGGAATTATAACACTCTGGACACTGAGTTTTATGTAGGCCTTCCAATAGTGTCTAGGGAATGCTGAAATTCTGGAGAGCAAATGAAGGTTGCTAGCTACAGCAATTTCAGAACAAGAAGAACTTTAATTGCACTTTTTATTTTGGCTCATGACTTTTAAAAGAGCATAAAATAAGGGTTCAACTTAAATTGAGTGAGTGTACAGTCAGAAATTCACCTGTTAAGATTGTTCAATTGTGTAGAACTAGACTATTTACTGAGCTGAGAGGTTATAGTAAGATATTATTTGAGGAGTTTTTCTACATTGGACATTTTAAAAACTGACATTTATTTGCCATTTTATCTCTTTCTCTCTTTTTTATATTTTCCATGGTTTATAAACAGTATGCTTTTGAAAAAAAAAAAAAGAAAGAAAAATATAAAATTAATTTGTGAAAGTTCCTACCTTCTGATACCTCAGTTGTTAGCATAGAAAAGTGCAAAAACTCTGCTGCAGTGACCATTAATGCGGTCCAGAGGGGATATTTTTTACAATGCATAGTTTTGCACTATTTTCCTTCTCCGTATATTTTCCTGAAGGACAGCACCTGAAAGTCATTACTGTTACAATTCTGCAGAAATAGGCAGTTTCTAGGATGCATTCAGCTGTGCTATTCTGGCCACACCACTCAGTTGTAGGCTCTGTGTCAAGACAGGAGGCAGGAAGAGAGGATTGCTGGCACTTTTCTTCTAACCTTACAGGGTCAAAACCCAGGTGTGAATAAAATGCATTATCCACAGGACACTGTGCTAATTACAGCTATTACAGCTATCCCACAGTGTAGCTAAACAGTGGGATTTCTCTCAATAGTCCAGTGCTGTAGCTATTCTGCCTCTCAGCAGCCCTCCGTAGGTCTCTGGTGCAGATGGGGCCCTGCACAGTGGAGTATCACTGATTTATTATTCCTGCCCATTCTGCTCAATAAAATCCTAAACTAGGTTTAAAGCTTCAGACACACGGAAGGTATAAAGCTAAAAATATTGTTTATAGTCATAAACCAACCCTCCTTCTCTGCAATATGAGGAAAAGTTATATCCTTCAGAAAGCGTAAAATGTAATAAATATATGATAGTTAGCATTATAAAAAACTGTAGCTACTTTACTGTTCTTTTATAGCTATAATAGACCAAATTTGTATAACACTTTTCAATTTGAAAGATTAAAAAAGTCTACCAAAAATCGAATGCATGGTGTAAAAAAATAACTGTTATTTAGGAGGAGCACTATTCAGCTTTGGTTTTGAACTTTATTCTTGTATAAAATGTGTATTTGAAACTGTAGGAAAAATTTTTGGTAGAGACAATATACCTACCTGAGCTTGATTTTAACCAGGACATGAATTTTGGAAGATCCTATTGATTATAAAAGAGTCTTTTAATGACAAGAAATCCTGGGGCTCAGTATTGGCAAGACAGTCCAGATTCAGATAAATATTTTTTTTATCAGTCTAAAACTCAATCGAAATCAAAGGTTGGTATTGTAGGGAATGATAGCAATCTTTCAAAAGGTAAAGGATGTTGCTGCTCTTGACCTTGAAAGGCAGGCAAATCAAATAGGGAAAGTTAGGAAATATCTCACAGTTTTTATTTAAAGACCCTCAGGTCAGTCTTTAGTAGCATTATATCTTTAAATTGTACATATCTAGAAGTGTGTTTTTTATATGCCTTCCAATAATACCTAATTTGCTTTCTAAATGTACTTTGCATTGTTTCTATGATGTTTGCAGTGATGGAAATTAATTCAACAGTGGCTGCTGTCCATTAAATGGTAATACTCTTTTCTTGTTCTCAATGAGGAGCTCATTCTGATGTTTTCTAAAAGTTTTTGGGTTTTGTTGTAGAGTGAAAAACATTGGATATAAGCATGAGGACTCTTTTCACTCAATTAATACCTGAGAGCCCAAACTGTCCTCTTGCTGTTTTCTGTGAAAAAAAGAATCTGTAAGCTTCTATAAAAATCCAGTTGGACTTTTCCTTAGCTCTTTCATGACATTCAAACTCGGAGATATCTTCATGCTTTTTCAGTGTGAAGTTCTTAAAGACCAGCAGTGCTGAAAAGTCCTTGGTGTGAGACCCAGGCTTGTTTCCAGACTCCCTGCAACTAAAGGATATTAACTAAGATTGCCAAAGATTGTCCCCTGGGGTGTGGAAGACATGCAGAAGAAAATTTGGAGCCTAAAATATATAACCAGGCAAAACTGAGTGTGTCCATTTGACAGACATATCTTTGTCTGTATGTAGACAATATCAGAGACAAGTTTGGTTGTAAGATACTGAGTTAATATGGAAAATAATCCCCATATTGAAACTAGAATATCTTTTTCAGCAAGGACATTTTTCTAAGCTTGGAAAGAGTTACCTGGGCAGACATGCATATGTAGATATATACATGCCATTAAGGGTGAAATATGAAGCATATGGGGTAAAGGATGCTGTTTCAGCTACACTGATGAGGATTTATAGTTTGGATGGTAAGTCTTAGACTTTAAATTGGAAATAAGAGAGCTACTTGTAATATGTAATATTGATTTAGAAAATAAATTTATACCACACACTGAAATAATTTGATTATAATGCTAGCATTACTGATAACTTTGAAATGCTTCTATTAATGGTTTTCAATCTGTATAAAATAACTGCAAGCTATAAAGTTCTGCAAATTAGAGATAGGATAATGATCAGACATGGCATTGAGGCTCCTACAAAGTATATGTGGAGAGGCATTTAATTTTCTTTACTTGCTTTGTGCATTTATTTACCATAAACAACAGAAGATTCTTTCCAGAAGCCTTAGCTACTTCTGTTTTCATAATTGTATGGAATAGGCAAACTGATGATGTTGTATTGGTGAGTTGCTGCAGTATGAGAATGCAGACTCTGAATAGCTGTCAGCAGAAGAGGTATATTCAGTTAGAAGGTAGCACTTGGACTATCAGACAGAACAAGGCAGGGAAGCTACAGCAAGACTCAAAACACTTAAGTGCAGAATATAATACTGGATTATCTACTTTTCTTCCTCTGCAGACACTTTCCAGGCAATGCCCCCTCTTCTGCACCTTGAGGAGGAAAAAATCTTGCAATATTCATATTGATTTATATTGACAAATCAGACGCTCTATACGACACTAAGGAAAGTTATAATCATGGTCTAGATATTATTTATATGGGTATTGATAAACCTATTTAGCACAGTTATCTTCAACATATATTACTGTGAAGTTGAGTAATGTACTCTCATATTTCTGTATATGAAACAGTTTTTCAATATTCGGTCCCCATTAACATGACATGTGGCAAAGCTGTGAAACTGAGACATAATTTTAGTCTTTGAATCTAAAAATCAGAGATGAAATATGTGCAGCATTAAAAATATGAAATATGTGAAATATGTGAAATATATGCAGTATTAAAAGCATTAAGTGAAAGCTACTTGAATATGTATCTCAGGGCATAGGGGAATGGTGTGTCAGACTGCTGGCTCTATCCATCATTATAATAGTATTTTTTGCACTTGCACTGGGTAGGTTGACTCCGAGTTGAAAAGTGGCTTTAGTGGTCACCTCAGGTTTTATGTATTTTTATGTATTTTTACAGGTCTCTGGATTTCATAGAAGTTTGTGGATTTCTTTAGGTGACTAAAGTAACAAGTGCAGGATGTTCAGCAACTCACCTTATTTGTTTCACACTTGTGGTAGAAAGATGACAAATTTAAATTTTACCTTTTCCTCTCATAGCAAAGAGGAAACAATGAGCATTCACTAGTGTAATTCTTATACAACTACCTGCTGGTGGTGGTGTAGTGGTGAGAAAAAGTGGTAAATTTCACCTGATCGAAAGCATTGGGTTGAATGCAGTTCAATGAACTTGAGAACTGAACTCAAAACTTTCATTCATGTTCTTTTATTTTTTCTCCTATAATGTCCATGTTTATGCATTTATGTAGAAACATACCATTCAAAACGTTTCCAAATCAGTAAAGTAAAAAAATGTTGGTATCATAAGACTGCATTTTATTACAAATAAAAGTATTAAATGAGTTAATGCATGCCTGTGACTTGATGTTCCTTTTAGGGACTGCTGCTGTTCAATTGGTCTTGATTCTCCTTCATTGGTGACACCATTTGATTATCTAGCTTATTAATTTTTACACATAAAAAATATTAAGTTATTCAAATCTTGCTCATTATTAGAAGATATTCAAGACTTGTGGACATTGAACAGATGAATATAAATGTGGTTATTTTTTTTAATGAGGCAAATCTGTATTACTTTTGTGTGAAACTGAAAATTTATGAAAGCTATGAAGACTGTCTTCTATAAGGCTAATCAAAACCAGAACTGGTCAGTGTTCATTTTGACAGATAGATTTGTTACATTTACTCAGCCTGTTCTTTAAGTAGAGAATATGCTGTGGAAAGTAAGCCAGGCACATCAGTCTACCTGTAAATTATAAGGGAGACTGCACAGGATTTTCTTTTAAAAATGCATTGGAAGCAAGGAGCCAGCTTCCTTCAGTAAGTTTTGTTTGATACTGTAATGGAATGGTTCATTACAGCAAAAAAAGCAGGGCTGAGAATCCTCACCCTAAAATTATTCATGACTCTGAGGAAAAGTCCTCGTTTCAGAAGGAGAATCCTTGTCTGGAGGAAGCAGAAGAGCTGTCCTGTGTAAAACTGGGCCTGTCACAGATGCTTGTTAAAGGCTAGGGAAAGGCTGTTCTCAGAGCTTGTGTTGGCACAAAAATAGGGCAGTCCTTTTACTTCTGCATTAGCTGTCCAGAGATACAGGAGAGAGAAAGTGCAGAAGGCCTCTTGCACAGGTATGGCTTGTTCTCCTCTATCAGGGCATGTGGAAGGGAAATGGTCTGTAATTCTCACAGCAAAACAAACTCTTCTGTTAGCCATCCACTTGGTTGTTACCCAAGGTATTATCTCCTTTATATTCAAGGAAGTTACTGTTATGATGGCTGCTCATGCTAGTCCAAACTGTTTTATTAGTGATAATCCCATCCCTTTGATTTCTCAGTGCTTTGAGTAACAAACACTAATCCTACCAGGCAATTTGAGGTGATTCTCCAAGCAAACATATTAATGCAGAGAACAAAAGGGTTAGGCTTGCTCTTGAGGAGGCAATACCAAAGGGACTCCTGAGAATTAACAGCATTTAGATATAACAGATGTGCTGCTGACAAGTAAAAATCAACATCTGAGAATGAGGCTTGAAGTTAGAGGACGCACATTATTGATTCAAACTCTCTCCCTTTTCTTGCTGTGATTCTGATCTGATTTCCCAGCCCCTTCTTTCAATAAGCCTGATTGGTTCTCCCAGCATTCATTTTCAGTGCATTGCAGGTCATAGTGACTTGGGCAAGCTCTGTTTACTGAGGAAGAGGCTGTCTTTGCCCACAAGAGGTGTGTTGTGTGTGCTGTGGAAGGTCTGGGTTCAGATTTGGCTGTCACTGAAGGAGCCATGCAGCAAAGGGCAATAGCTGACTGGTGGGTTGTGAAAAAGTGGAAGAAGAAGGCTGGAAGAAGCAGGGCTGGTGGATAGTGCAGGCATCAAATCAGGCTTACCAAACCTTGTCAACATCTTCCTGCTTGTAGCTCTAAGTTATCTGGGCATGAAAAGGCACATTTTGTTGTGTGGATCTTGGATATTTCTTGATAGATTTATTCTTAACCAAAACTCAAATACTGTCTTACACTTGGGGTTGATTTCACATTCCCTAAAGATATTCAAAGTCATTTGCCTTGAGAAATATCAGAAAGAAACTCTTATATCACCTTTTCTAGATGCAAGCAGTAGAAGACCTTCTACTTTGTTTCTGAAATTATTGTGCAAAGCTAGGCCACCTCCATGGAAAAAGTATTACGATCTGTGAGGATTCCTCTGTTGTAGCATAAGCAGCTAATTAAAATTGCTACTTTTTCATTAAGAAAAATGTCTCTTTTGATTTCATGCTTATGAACTATTAAGCACAGTTAATATTGACAACAATGCATGTAGTCTGTCAAGAATAAAAGGAAGAACAGATATTCAGAATAAAATGTATTACTTACTTCATCGCTATCACATACTATTGGCATTACAAATATCACAATTCATTGTAGTGAATCCAGTTTCTCAGTAATGATCTGCCTTGTGATAGGGAGTAAGTAGGAGTCAACAACAAAGTTACAACAGGAGTCCTCAAAACAGATTTGTTATAGCAATGTATTGGTACAGTTGACCCATGTGTTATGTTGTTTTGAGCACACAAACAAGTGAGCAGGAGCCTTTTAAAGCTGAATTGTTCTTAAGATTGCAGATGATGTGAAGATGAAGTCAAGATTGGGCGAAGTTCTAAAAAAAAAAAAGTATATTCTTAATTTGCATCAATCAGAATGAATTTAATGTATAGGTTTCTGTGTACATTAACCTAATATCGAGTTTTCCATGATTCAGAGGGTCATGGTGTTGCTGTTTCACTACTGAGTTAAACCTGTGCCATAGAGACAGATGTTCTGGGAGGTGAAACAAAAGTTTGCCTCTGTTGTTAATTTGAGTGCAGCTCTTTGAAGCCTGCTGAGCCAGTGCCTAATTAAACTGCACGCATGCTCCAAACAAATGAAAAAGTAATGCTGCTCCTCACAGATAACATTTAAGGTGACAATTTCTTCTCAAGTGAAATCTACTTGGGGAAATCAATTCACTGCTGAAGCAGAAACTCTTTCCATAATACTTCATTATGTGAAGGCATTACTATAGCCCATACAGTATAGGAGAGCTCGTGCTGTTTGGAGATCTCGACTGTATCTAGTCAGAGCCATGGGACAAGCACAGTTTCAGTCTCGTTTCTTTAATCTGAAGCCAGAGCTGTATTCTTTGTCTGCAGTAACATTATTCTGAGAGTGATGATTGCTTGTGCTACACATAGAGCAGAAATCTCTTATGAAATGTTTGGATGCTGTAGACTAGTGATTAGTTTGGAACTGAAAATTCCTGAAGTGTTCCTTCCTGACTCCTCTAATTACATCAGCTGTACTCATTTGTTCTGTTTTCACATTAAGCCACACGCCTTGTGTGTTGGATTTCTCATGGCGGTACCTACCAGGAAAGCTGTTGTTCCAAGTTCAGTTTTGTATTTTTAAACATGCATTAAAGTAATTTGGATATACATTGAGGCAAAGAGAGAGAGGGCAAAGGAATGAGCTGTAGTGTTCCTAATGACCAGTGCTAGACAATATTTTTTAAAGGTTTCTGTTCCTCTTATGATGTTAATAGTTCTTTTTTCTCTATACCTAAAGCACATGTGGGAGTGGTTTTCTGTGTATGAAAAGAAGCCAAGGTTACAAAAAATTCTTGGTGTCTCAGAAGGATGATCACAATAGTTTTATGATCAATATGGATACACCCTTGTATTGATGTGCAGTTTCACCAACATCAGCAGAACTCCTCAGAGACAGTAGGATCTCTGCCCTGAGCTCCGGCTCCCTCGCAGTGTCAAAGCCTTAAAAACAGCAAATAAGAAGCAGATCATCTAGCATAGTTCTTAGGAGAGCAGAAAGAAAGGGAATTTAAAAACCATAGAGGGAGAATTAAATATACAAAATAAAATGTCTATTTGGGACTAGAGGGAGTGGAAGTGGAATGCTTTTTCATCTCAAGAAATCTCCAAGATTTCTGTGTCTTCCTTATTCCATAGAGGCATCTGCTCAAGAGCTGTTTGAGGCTGCTGATGAGGAAATAAAACCAGTCTATTGTTCTTAATAGGTGTTGCTTAAGCCACTCACCTGAGACAATGGATGCCTTTGTTCAGATCTCTACTCTGGGACGAAAATCTCAGTTTGCTGTCTAATTTGTGCTGATAATAATTGACCATCCTGGAATAAATAAGAATCATTAATTTTCTTTGGATTCAATTGAAAAAAAATTTGTCATACCAGGGGTTGTTTTTTGGAAAGCTTTGGCTTTCATGAAATCAGCTACAAATAATAATAAAAAAGTCCTGAGTGACTTTTGGTGTTTATTTTTTCCCTCAAATTTGTTCCTCTGTCACTGGTCATAATGACCAGTCAAAAACATCTGAATTATAGCATTTAATTTTTTAAAATTTAAGAGTGTTATATTATTTTTTAAGAATATTTTTAGACATCTGCTAATTTTGTGTGCACTTTCAGGTGCAGAAGGCCATAATAGTACCATGTGTGAATTCTTCTGCCTTTATTCTGAGATAATTTTTGGTGCACTGATCTCTGGGTAACCTGAAACATTTACTGAATCAAAACAATTAACCGGAGCATTAATTACATTATGATCTGTTTCTCTCAAAGTCAGACCAGAAGAATTTCCATGGAGGTAAAGTTTTTAACAGAACCAAAATAAGGAGAGTAACTACATGCCAATGAGAGGAAAGGAAGGCTTCTGCTTAGAATAATGGAATGTTAATCCAATAATGGCTTAATATTGTTAATTGTTAATTGTTAATCCATTAATGTAGTGATGTATGGCAAAAGAGATGACTTACTGAAGCATAAAAAAACCCAAAAACCCTCTGAGATTGTTACCTCCTTTGTTCAAAACTTCAGTTAAAGAAAAGCATGTAGGAGTCAGTGCCACTTCCTGAGTCGTGCCTTAGATCAGAAACACTTGCAGGAGCCATCTGCTTTCTGGAAGCCGAGTGTGCAGCCTGTATAAGTCTGAGGTATGACTCATGGCAATGTCATAGAAAATGGGTCGGTCTTTCTGAGCTCTGAATACCTGACTTCTTTGCCATTCTTCTGGTACATTGCCAGATTGTTAAAAGTTTAGAGACAATGAAGAAATAGATTAACTTCTGGAAAAGGCTTGGGAGATGAGAAGTGAGGATAGATGCACATTATAAATGTGGCAAATTATTTTTCTTTGTTGTGTTCCTCTTGTGTGGAGGCTTGTTTTAGTTAATTTGGTGAAGTTCACTGAATGAAATTATATTTCCTTATTTATTGAAGAACCAATGTGATTAGGTAAACAAAGTCTGTGATCCTTTTGCCTTAGGAGAGGGATGTGAAACAGATCCATTCCCCTTCATTGTCACACTTACGGTGTTTTAAATTTCTATTAAAAAACCCTAAACACATCTTACAAATTAATTAATTTATCAATAAATATGTGTCAATATCAAGTTTGCATGAGGAAAAAAAGGTATCCATTTTTGAGGCATCCTCAAACTAGCTCGTCTTTTCACCTCATCTGATGGCACCTTCTAGTTAAGTAAAACTAAAAATCAACAAGTTTATCTGAGTGCAGGTCTCTGGTGTTATTTTTGTATTGGTGCTGTGTTCCTTCCCTATTTTTCTGACCTAAGTAGAACCAGGGAATAACGCCAGGCTTATATTTCAAAGCATGAAGCTATTTAAGGGATGTGGAGGTATTGACTGTGTGTTTCTTTCCAAGCCTATATACAACAGAAATTGATTTTTTCATTTGTAATGAGTACATCTTAGGACTTTAACACAGAATAAAGAGGGAAAGAGCAAGAAGGAGAGCACAACTATAAACTGGTCTTTGTTTTCTGAACTGCAGGCAATGGAACATTGATTGGAGCATCTGCAAATGTTGTTTGTGCTGGAATTGCTGAACAGCATGGTTATGGCTTCTCTTTCATGGAATTCTTCAGGTACAATTTTAAATTTCTCACATTCAATATGATTTTTTTTCTTTCTAAGCAAACAATAGATCTTCTAAGGAGAAAAATCTAGAGAAAGGGCCTATAAAATAGCCTTGTGTTCCTAATTTGGTTTTGGCAACTGAACTGCAGGTAGAAGGCAGATCACTTTATTTTTGTATAATGTTGATAGAATGCATGAAGCTGGTGGGAGCACAGTGGAACTCCAGGAGAAACAAAGGCACTGAAACTCCAGCTTTGATCACCCTCAATCTTCAGCTTTGTAGAAATTGCAAATTGTTGCTTTATTGTAAAATGCAGTTTAAACCTAGTTTCTGATCTGCACATTTTCATGGATGTTCTATCATCAGGAGAAACTGGAATGTCCTAATTTAGACTGAGTTGATTTTTACTCCATGATCCCACAAGTAAACTATTTACTTAAAAGTAATTACTTCTTTTGACCAGCTGCTTAGCAACCATGAATGAAACTGTGACGAGCAGCCAGTAATAACTCAAGTTGTTGCTTAATAATTGTTTAATAAATAATTATTAGATTTTTTGATAGTGGAGTTTTCTTTGCAGGTCATTCATCAGCAGGTTTTTAAGGGACAAGGTGTACTTAATGCATACAATAATTTAATATTTTTCCAAATACTTCCAGTTTTTGAGACTGTGGTTGAAAGGTGTAAGCAGAAATGGGCAACTTGAGCATGAAATCAAAGTTCAAGTTTAAAGTGATTTAGCTAAAACATAATTATTTGCTTTTTTTTCTTCATATTTAGGGCAAAGGATACTGTTAAGGTCACACCACTTTATTTTTTATCTTTACTTTTTAGCATTGTTTGTTATAGTTTCTCATCTCTATCAGCTTTCTTCTAAACTGTTTACCTCAAAGCCCTCAAACCTGTGTTATAAAATGATTAATCATACAGGATTTTCTGGAGCCAAGCTAACGATAATCCCAAAAAGAAAGGTGGTCCAGAGTGCTGTTGCTAAAATTCAAGCTATGAGGATGTGCTAGTCATAGCACAGTTTACCTCTTCACCCATAGTGCTCTGGTGACATATTTTAGAAAGGCTGATGCCTATCAAATCAAAGTCTTGCTTGTCAGGATCTTTGAGACTGCAGAACAGTCTTATGTAGTACATAGTAATAACTAGCAGATTTCCTGGAAGTCAAGCTCTTGCACAAAAAAATGACAATGCAGTAATTATGAGCTTGTGGATTGCACTGTTCATTTTTTAGATTTTGACCTTGGCATTTGGAGATTTAACTTGTATGTAGCATTAACACTGTGTCCTCTATGTGGATTTTATGATGAAATGTTCTTAAAACGTCTATGAGACTGATGGAGAAAACAAAGATGTAAAGCCTGGCTAATCTCTTCAGCAGTGTTTACTGGAATGTATTCTTTGGTAAGACTGATGACAGTAGACAGATGCTCTGAAATTGCTTCCATATGTATGCTTTTGATGGAAGTGATTACTGGGAAAGACTGTAGCCACCTTGAACAAAGATGTGAGAACAGAATCCGTAGTGGTCCCAGGGAGATAGCAATGGATATTAATTAGCAGAAAGAACATAAAAGCCCACTTTTTCTGGCTGCCTTTTAATCACTGAGCAGGCAGATCATGAGCTTCTTCACAATTTGTGTTAGGAAAATATTTGTTTCAGTCAAATGTTCAAAAATTGAATATATTTTAAGGCTTCTCCTGGCATCAAGAGGTGTTTTGTATATCCCTTGAGGATTTTGATTTTGCTTACTTTTATTTATGAAGGTTGCCTCAAAGTATAAAGTGAAATTTCTGCATTTCTTCCCTGTTTGCCCAAGATGACTCAATAGGTTTCACATCCCCATTGAGGGGTCCTCTGCAGTGCTTCTCCCAGTAGACACACAGATTTTTACCCTCTTATCTTGCAAACCCCTGGGAGTCATCAGAGAAAAAATCAGGATACCTTGTATGGGGAGATGATGACTTTATGCTGACTGACTTTTGTTAAGATGTTTTTCCATCAGCCTGAGCTGGTGTTCTGCCCTTCCCAAGTGTCTCTGAGCAGGAAACCCATGGCACGTCTGTCTCAAGTGGTGCCATACAGCAGAGTGCTCTACTTCCAATACGCTTCCTTCCTAGCTGCATGCTAAGCCAAATCATGCAAACGTGTTTAAGGGGGGGCCTTAGCTAGAAGCAGCTTTTTTGAAAACCATGTTTTGTCACAATGGTCTGTAAGAGGAACTCCAGATAGGGTTGATAAGCATGTCTGGTGAGTACACCTCGATACAACAGAGAGATTCTATGGAAGCTGTGGGTGCCTCATGGCGAGAGGCACCATGATGACTCTGTGCAGGGAGAGAGAAAGGCAAGAAGCAGATTCCTTGCTCTGTAAGAGAGTTTATGGGCTCATGACCTTTCCTCTGTGTGTCTTTGCGCAGTGGCACTTGGCGCGGTTCGAGGTTTCTCTTCTCTCTTTAAGAAGGTAGCAGAGACAACCCAGCAGATGTGTTGTGCAGTGCTGTTCTGCTGCCCAGCCACGGCCAGGGGTGGCCAGGAGGGATAACTTGCCCAGAATGCTGAGGCCTTACCAGCTTGATGTGCTTCTTCTTCTTCCTCAGAAGAAATCCTGTGCTGGGGAGTTCTGTGTGTCCGTCAGAACAACAACTAATTGCTTCTTTCCCTGGATCAAGAGTCCTATTGCCTCAAGGGCCTGGTCCTTCACAGATGGATGGACAGATCTGGTGTCACCAAGTGTCACCAAATGTCTTACCCAGAATGCATTCAGATCTTGTTCCCTTCTCTGATATTACCCTTCAACATACGTGGAAACCATTTCTGTCGGAACAATGCTCACAAGGGAAAGAGCAAGGTTGCCTATGATAAAAGATCTTTTGGTTGACATGAATTCTACTTCTGTTTCAAGACCTTGTGAGGTTTTTTGATTATTCCTTATGTTCCACTGTAATAAAAAGATTCACGTAATTTAGAATAAACAATATTGTAATAAGTCTAATTTATCACCATGAAAATATTTTTATCTGTGAATCTGCTAGACATGGTGCTAGAAAACCAGAAAGAATCTCCTACTGGTATACCAGCAGCAAAAGGAAGAATAGGGGACATATGAGCTTCATTGAATGGGGAAAGGACCTGCTGACAAAGGATGTGGAAAAGGCAGAAGTTCTCAGTGTGATCAGCTGCACTGGAGACCAGTCACTAATGCTGCTCCCCAGGTTTCTTATGAGTCCCAGTAATGCCTTCCAAGCTCAGCCACTTAGGGATTCAGCTTTTAACCAGCCCCAGAAATCTGAAGACAAATAGTGAGTGACTGCCACTGGATGATTCATTTGGAATAACTCAAATTCAAAAGGAAAGAAAGCAATGTTATAACAAAAACAAAACTGAAAGTCACTAGAAGAGCAAGCTCAGAATAATGATTTCCTTAAAGATGCTCTTGCATTTTTGGAATCAGTATGGGCAAATTATGCTCTTGTTCCATTTTGAAAACTTCCTCATCATAAAACTGTATTTATGTGTTCTATCTTTCCTCCTGAAAAAAATGGTAGATACACCCTAATATTTCCTTATCCTTCTAGTAATTTAGAAGGCCAGAGCTGAACATGATAGTCCAGTCACAGTCCTCTTCTTTTTTTTTCACATTTAAAAAAGATGAGATTTAATATAGAATGTGGAGCTATTTGCCTTTTCTTTGTTAATCTAGGCAATATCAAATTCCTGTTCAATTTGCTATTCAGTGTAAATCCGAATCTCTTTCATGTTACTTACATGAGTGTGATTATATAAGTTCTCCCCTCAAATTCTTATACTTTTCCTACATTGTGGACACAAATAAAAGCATTTAAGTGGTAGAAATAGAAAGAATTGTGAGTCTATGGGGATAGGAAAAGGAGATAGAGAGCAGTGGGATATTTGCTGTATGTGGTCAAGAGTAAACATTAGAACAAGTAAACATCAGAGCAAACAAATGATTATTATGTCTCTAGACAGAAGTGCAACTATTTTCATAGTCTTGACCCTGTAGAAAACATCAGATATGTTAATAATATGAAGGTAATTGCTCAGAGACATCATTTATGAGTAAGCAGAAGGAAGGGAAAGATAATACTCCTATTATGACTTTGGTCTAGTTATCAAAGAAATATTACACATAAATAAGAGCTTAACATAAAGGAAAACCCCAAATCTAAGAGAGTCCTTTTCTCTTGGCAAATGGTCAGATAAAGACATTGTAGTCTTGTTGCCTGGATG
The DNA here is from genome assembly GCA_013396995.1 of Dicaeum eximium. Taxonomy (NCBI): domain Eukaryota; kingdom Metazoa; phylum Chordata; class Aves; order Passeriformes; family Dicaeidae; genus Dicaeum; species Dicaeum eximium. The sequence continues at coordinate 4,153,180 of VWZP01004826.1, read as the reverse complement.
AATTCTAGAGGTTAACATAATGATTTTATATAAATTCAGACTGTAAAATAATCAACAGAGCTTTATTTTTCTCAAGGAATAGGATAAATAACATTGCAGATGTCTATTTTAATCTAGATGCTTAATTTCATGATAGTTTGTAAATTTTTACTAACATATGTCTGAGTTTTTTTATTAATGCAATATAGCATCTACTATGTCAGACCATCATGCAGAACATGAAAATGATACAAAGAAATCTTTTTGTTACCAATCAAAAATTTGATTCCAGCTCCATAATATAAGAAGTTCTTATTGGTGTAGGGGCTTTAATAACCTTTTTTCACTTGCTTATACAATTTACAACTTAATTTTAATTTTCTCTGTAAGACAGGCATTTATAACCTTCTAAAGATACATAGTATTTCAAATATAAAGTAAACATGCTTCTTCATCCTATTGTAATTCAATATCAATCAGCCCTCTGTATCCATGATGTGTGATGTCAATAGAAAAAATGAATCACCGATAAATGATGAATGTATTTGACAAAAATATAAAATGGGTATAATGGGAAATACTCCAATTTTATTTCAAGCAAATTTTGGCTGACTGTGCCCATATTACAATGCTGGTTATGGGAAGAATGGATTGGATAACTCTGCATAATGGGATAAGAATGTGGGAGAAATTATTTAATACACGAGGAAATCAGTCTGCCCAGAGGAATAGGTTGTGAGCCTAAGAGCCTAATGTAGAGTTACAGTAGTAAGGTTATCTGGGTATCCTGAGGGCATTGTGCATATTTTCAGCTTTTGCATTTTTCTGTCATTGCCCTTCCTTCATATACCATCTGCAGAGCTGAATTAATATTCTCTGTCTTCTCTGGGAACAAGAATAATTTGTACGTGTCAAAAATATTGGTTTCTGATAATAGTGTCACCCCAGGACACTTAGGACAAAACATTGGTTTTATCATAGGATTTGTTTTGTGAGGTTTTCACAGCAAAAAATATTTTCAGTGGGATATCCTGTTTATCTGTTTTTGAGAACACTCAGATGCAAAGACTGTGAAACAGTACTTCCCATGAGAACTGTCATTCATGTAAGTGGGAGGACAAATATGATATTCTTTGCTACCTCCTGTGTATCCTGTTTACACAGCTTATAGAAAATGCTTTTTTAAACCCACAAATGTCTCTACTGGATTATGTGTTGGCTGTAGTTCTTTTAATTCCTGATGATTTAGTATCTTTTTCTCCTATTTTCTTGCTATTAACACTACCTATGACACAATTATGCTGTTGCTCTTTGAAAGCTGACTGTGATCAGAATATAACCAACTCAACATTTAGGATATGAATTTTAGTGATGGAGACTTCAGTTGAGTAATGTGGTATCAAATAACCAAATTCAATTCACCTGTGGACATTTTGATCAACTGTGCAGCTCCAGAAGATAGAATTTGGGGATGTTCAATGTACCTAAGGAAGATTCATAAACTGCTGAGAGAAGGTTTAACATTTATGATGCAACAATTGCCTCAATCTCACTTCCCACTACTCTTCTGGTCAATAAGGAGGAGTAAGTGGTCATGGATTAAATGTTGATAATTGATGTATAACAGAGTTCTTCTGTTCAAATAAGTGCAAATGCAGCACTTGAGCAAAGCACTCTCAACAAACGTGCATAAACACATGGGCAAGTTTGAGTTTTTCACTTTTCCTTCATAAAATTTCTATCCTTAAAAAATCTGCATCTCTTAGGTTTGCTAAAGCTTGTTTTTACATTTATCTTGATTTCTTTATGTGTGTAAAAAATATTGGAAGGGTTTTTTAGTCGCTCATTTTAATAATAAATTTCAAATGCAGTTGCATATGAAAATCTGTATCAGATTTAGGGAACTGAGTTTAACAAATGTAATCTGGATTTTAACATCCTATTCACTGTTATGACAGAAAGGGCAGAACTATCGACAACTTTCAGCTGATAACTCAGTAGCGAGGTAGTTCAGTACGTATTCATCTGAAATTATTAGGTTCTAAGCTGGCTTTGTTACGAAAAATGCCAGTTTTCTTTGAGCTATCCAACAGCAATCATTGCAATATTTTAAAGTGTCAGTGTTGATCTAATGACTGCTCTCAAACAAATGTTATACTGACACCTGTGGCAGTTGAATAAAATAAATGCTGCTTATTTTAAGTATTTGCATGGCTTGCATCAAACCCCATGAAAGTAAGTAGTCTTACAATGGTGGTGCACACCGTTTTAAGAATATTTCCTGAGTTATGGGTGGTTTGGTTTTTTTAATGTTTCTTCTGATTTTATTTAAGGTCTGTAAAGAGTGTTAGTGGAAATGTGAATTAATATGGATTTACCTTTTTCTGATTTTTAGAAAAAAGGGTGAAAAGTGGTATTTTGAGCCTTTAAGTAAGAGGACATTTCTTTTTCCAATTTGAAACATGATTTATCTTTACCATGAAATTTTCATGGAGCTTAAAATGTTCCTATGCCTTCTGAGTAGAACTAATAACTTTGAATTGTTTGGCCTGAGGACATACAAGTATTACTTTTTTTCTTCTCTTATTGCTGTGAAGTCTTTTGGATTAGCTTTTAGTTTCCAGTAAAGAAAGATGGGATTTAAATGTTTTCTCACTCATCATAAAATAAGGCTATGTGATTCAGGTATTAAAATTTTAGTTTTGGTATGGTAATATCCACTATTAGTATTCAAAATGGCACCAATGTAAGAAAAAAACTTTGCAAGTATCCACTTGTGTTGAAAGGGCAAATTTGATTCAGTCTCATGTGTAACTCTTCTCACTTGATCCTCTGTGTTGATTTAAAATTAAATTTAAATTAGCATTTAAATTAAAAAAATTAAATTAAAAAATAATTTTAAATTAAATAAACCCAAACCCTAAATATACCTCAAATAATTTTTAAGAAATAGATCTGACTACAAAATATTGACATCAGTTAAGTAGGTGAGGTTTTGAGCAAGAAAAGAAATAATAGTAAAATGTGATGTATGCAACAATATTGCATAGTTTAAGGGATCTATAGTAAAAAAGAAAAATATTCGATTTGTATAATAGTTCTCATCAAAACATTATTAATTGAACACTGAATAAAATCCTCAGTTTTGAATCTTTCATAGTGAAGATTTAGAGACTGGTTTAAAAGTGATTATAAATGGTATAGTTTGTGCATGTATATATCCATGAAACACACAAAGAAGTTAAATTAAAATTTTATTGACATACATTTTGAGTTAAGGTCAGGAACAGTCAAGAATGAATGCTAGTATCTCAGGTGAATAAAATAAACGTAACCCCATATCATCAAAATGAATTACTTGTGGAATTACCATCACATAGAAACATTTTTTAGAGAGAAAAAAAAAGGCAGCAAGTTGAAGAGTAAACACAAACCATACCAATCTAAGAGCCAGATCAACTGTTTTGATGCTAAAAAACATTATTTTAAATTCTGAAGTGTTATATGCCATTTAGGATGTCTCATACATAATTTCTGAATTGCCTTTTTGGATTTCAGAGCATCTTTCCCTTTCACTAGAATAAACCTACTGTTTCTAGATTCCTATGAATACAAAATATTAGATATGAAATTCAGATGATCTCCTGATATAGATGGCTATGAAAAAACAAAGAGAAAAGTCCAAACCACCCCCGACATTCCAAAATCTGCTATTTGGCATATATACTAACTCTCCAAACTCACCTCTCTGAGGTGGTTTTTTGTTTGTTTGTTTGGGGTTTTTTTTGTGGGTTTTTTTTTTTTTTTTTGCTTGCAAATCAGTGATCAGTGGTTCTCTGGAACTTAGAATCTTTGAGGTATTCAGAAATTCCTAAATTTGAAAGGTTAAGCTGAAGAGTATGAAAGGACAAGTTCTAAAGAATACTGGTCTGTCATACAAGTGAGTAATGAATGTAATTCTAAAAGCTCTTCCATAAATGTTGCATGGATGCCAAGTACTCACATTTCTGCTGTATTTGCTGGTATTCCTTTTTCCTCCTTAGCAAGTAATACATGTATACATAATTCTCATTAAATTGTCCATCCAATTCTTGCAGCTATTTTTAGTCTACTGGCACATATCATTAAATTAAGTAAGGAAAAGAAATAGAGTATAGAAAGAAAAACTGGTTCGAATTACACTGAAACCAGATGAGAATTTAATTTTTCTTATTATGATGAAATGCAGGGTACTGATCCTGGTTTATTCTGAAAAGCATATTTGCAGCCAGTATGGATGGAAGAATTAGGTCTCCTACTTGGGAATTTATGATCACACCAGTGTTCCTACTAGATATACAGGTTATAGGAGTCATCATATTTATAGAGTATTCTGTTAGAAGTTGTATGCTGTGGATCTTATAAGTCACAAACTGTATAAAGCAATTTAACACTTTAAAACAAATCAATGTACAACAAGGAGAGTGGTAAATTTAATATATATCTATATTTTCTTAACATGGACCATCACCCACTCTTGGTCACCTTTTATAAGTACAGGCTATCAACTAAATCAATACCTAATAACTTCCCAACTGCACTTGGAATGAAAATAATTTTAAGAGTAATGATTTCTAGATGTTTTTGGCAGTGTCAGAAAGCAGATATTCTGCAGTGTTTGTGCAGTGCTACTTCTATAGAAACTATTTTATGCTAAGGATTTCAAGGTATCTTGGATTATATCTTCCTTTGTGGAAGAAAAGTCATAAAATTCTCCCCCACTTCATCTACCAGATGTACCAGATATGTCATTTAGCTGATACAACCTGTTAGGGTGAGAGTGATCTTTCAAGACTTCATATTAAGCTGTTCTATTTTACAGTGTTAATCTCCACTGAACTAAATTGCCTAAGCACACCTGGAGAACATTATATTCCAAGCTTTGTATTTAAAATACACAGGATGGATTTTAATCTGTGTACATACTTACAGTGATACTGAGTACAGAGGGTGCCTGGAATTCCTACACAGGTAAATTTTGGCAAGATGAACCCCTTTCTTTTCTTTCAAACCACGATTTTCTAATTTTACTTCATAATCAGAACAGATGGCAAGGGGAAACTAGAGAGCAGGAAGGGAAAGGTTGTGTTAAAGAAACTAGGAGCTATGCTGAGGCATTCTGGAAACATGAAGGGACAGCCCTTATGCAGCCCTTTTTGAAAATACTATTCCTTTCTTTTTCCTGAGAGTAGAAAAGGCAAGGGCATAACAACAGTGTACTTTGGCTCCTCTTAGGAGATACTAATCTAAAGTATTCTGAAGAAATTTTATCACATTTTTTAATAATAGCACAATATATTCATTTGCTTAGTTAACTTCTGGCCAATATCACCAACTTATAAATATGTAAATGCTTTCTTTAAGTTCCAGCAGACTTAGTGACTTCTTTCTTCTTGTTCTGTCTTCTCCAATACTCAGTGGTACTCCTGTTGCCAGAACTTATCACCAGGTTCCATGCAATTAGAAAAGAAAATGCATTAGTATAATGAAATCTGGCTTATTTCTGCTTATAACAAACAAAAATGTTGTGTTGTTTTCATAGAAAACACTATGAACTTCTCTGGTTCATATTTTGAAATTATAGGTCAGCTGCAAGTCTAGAAAGAAAAATAAAACTCAAATTTTTTGAGTTTTGAAAAAATTCCTTGACTTTACTAGAGGTGGCTTAAAGGTGCATGGTGCAGAGGTGAGGTAACACATCACCCCTAGGTCCTTGAACCTGAGACTCCCAGTTTGATAAATGGGTTGGTATGTGCTATATTTCCAACCTGGCATTTCTATCAATTTTCTTTTCTAAAATGGAGATTTAAACTGTATCTGTGAAGAAGTTCATTCTTGCCTTGGCTTAACATTTAAAAAAACATTAAATCTTGTACTTCTTTAGACTCTACTTTCCATAGCACGAGAAGAGGGTAAACAGGTTTTCTGAAATAAATTCCTCTTTCAAGTTGCAGAGCTATGGTGATCATTACATAAGTGAATATTGTAGTAAGAAAGATATTATTTATTTATTTGTAGAGTTTTTTCGTTCAGATTGCTCACATTTTTTTTCTCTTCTTTTTCTAATAATCTATAAAGAAGGGTAAAGAGAAGAAGTTTTTCTACATATAGGTGGGTGAGATAGGTTTTGTGAAACTTCTGCCTGATAATTTTTTTTAAATGAACAGAATAATATTTTTATGAAAAAAATTCTTGAAGTATCTCTAAAGCCCAGGATTTTATAGCAGATATGATTTATGCTTAAAGGTGGATTTGAAAATCATAATGTCTGCCCCAAAAAGCAGTGTAGTGCTTCTTCACTGAGAGGTGATGAAGTTTAAATAAAAACTCTTTCTTTGCTGACGTCTGGCTATGAGGATTCATATTTTACCACTACTAATATGGGCTGAAATCATAGCTGAGAATATTTACCTTTCCAGCAAGCTTTTAAAAGGCAAGTAAATTACCTCATTTTTCATTTCACTGCATTTAATTTCCACAAAATTCCTTAAAACTAGTTCGAGTGGTTCTGTATCTAAATGCACAGAAATTCATGGTTAGATAGAAAATATAATTAAAATAGGTGTTATCGAGTTTTAGGGGTTTCTGGAATGAAAATAAAAAGACTCTGTAGTTGATTAAACTTCTACAGTAGAAAGCAAGAGTTAATTTGTAGCCTTTTTTGCTTTTGCATTGAGGTAAATAAGCTTTTGTTAAATGCTAAAAGGCACAAACTGAAGGTCATATGTACCATTATGCTGTTAGGCTTGTCATGATTGTGATTTAAATTTTTTTCTTTTTTTAAATGGAGCCTATTAAATCAGAAAGCAGTTAAAAGAGGTCAGTGCATTATTCTCCAAGATAATTCATCAGTGTCAGCGGTGCTAACGAGAATGTGGGCCATGTGTCAGGGGCTATTGTGTCCGTGTCTCTGCTCTGCTGCTCTAGCACTCATGTTTCATTGCAGATCTTTAAATAAAAGGGTTGATGGTGCCTTACCTGAACCATAAGTAAGTCTGTGTGAGAAGAAAGGAGTGTCTACAGCCTCTCTTCAGTGACCCCACTCTTATGATCATGCTGGCTGATATTGCTGCCTTGTTTTGCTAGCTAAGATTAGAGGTATTTTTCTGGCAAGAAAAGAAGTAGGACTGAAATAGGTTTTTGCTGATTTCTTCCACCATGTCTTTGAGTTAACAATTGTGTTGAATTTCTTTTTGTTACCATCTCAGTATATCCAGCACATGGAAAAGGAAAGGCTTTTGATAGATGTGCTGCCCAAATGACCAGGGTGTTATGTGTACCTCCATGTTATACAAGGGGGAAAGAATCTAATGCAGAGTCTTAATCTTAGTTAATTTTTTTAGAAAAGATTTATCAAAAGGAGAAGTTTGCCACAAATGTGGGAACCTACTGATACATTCTAAACTACAGCGGTAAAACATGATAAGAAATTGAACAGATACATTAAAAAAATAAGTCCATGCTCCTATAAGCATAGTTTTCTAAAATGTGCAAATTGTTTCTGAAATCACATCAGCTGTTGTGCTCCATCCACTGCTTTCTGTGGTTCAACTAGTCCAGACTGGCTTTCTTTTTCACTGGAACTCTCTTTTGGATATGAGATAATCTTGATTTGCTTGTAATCGGGGTACAAGTAATTTTCCCTCCACGGTATTTGTTATTTTAGGACTCATCCATTTTGTCTGCTTGATGCAACACTTCAGTGGTATACAAAGCCCTTTTCTCTCCCTATGACTTTCTGGAAAAAATTCCATCTTTGCTGGGGCCTTACAGGCAGTACAGTTCTGTAGGTTAAAAGGTATTCTCACAGGCAATTAAACAATTTGGCTGTTGGTGTCTTGTTACTTGGTCTTGAGTGGTGTCTGGTCCAAAAGTAGTTCATAATTTTGGGATTAGCTGTGGGGTTGCAATGTGTGAGAGCTATGCTTGCTGTCCTTCAGGCTGGCAGGTCACATGGCCATCTCAGCCAGTGCAAATAGCCCACCCATAAAGAAGAAAAATATGAGCTAATAATAATCCTTCTACATATTAGGAGTTTTCTGTGTATAGACTTATGCATGAGACAGGATTTGCTGGAAGTGTTCTTGTTTTATTACACCAGTTTCACAGCTGTTTGTATTTAATGTCTTTTACATGATTTAGGTTTTTTCACCTATTTTCCAATTTCTCTGTCAGAAAGACTGGCTACTACACATGCTTCTCTTGATCTTACTCTTTCTGTTTTATTCCTGCAGGCCCTTCTGGGGAGGTTCTAAATTGATGTTTTGTGCCTAAATCCTTGCCTTTTGAAAACCAAATACAGAAGCAGTATTGAAACACTTTTGCTCAGTTTGTTAAATTTCTGTGAAAATTTGCCTTACTGAAGTGCAGCCTGGACTCTTTGAAAATTTGAATGCTGTCCCTGCTATTCATTGGTACCTTGTTTACTGATTTTTTTTTTCCACTGTGACCGAGAATTAATGAGTCTTGAAGGGAATTCACTTTGATGCAGACTGAGTTGTGTTTTTGCTTCTCCTAGAGTAGCAAGGAGCTTTTTAATGGTGGAAAGTGTGCTTTTCTCAGCAAGTGCAGAGGTTTGTCTGTAATGATAGTGATAAATGAAATGTTAAAAGAAAGAAGGTGGGCAGTGTAGCTGTGAATAATCAAACCAGGGAGAGAAAAAAGAAAATTGAGAACATTCCAAACCAACAAAGGCCAAAACCCACTAAGATTAAAAAAACCCCAACAACAACAACAAAAAACCCCCAACAAAAGGATTGTTTTGTATTTCTTAAATACAGTATATCAGTGAGGGCTGTTTATACTAGAGGCTATTTGCAGTGTTTGGGAGAACAGTCAAATACAGGTCTTTTCCTCTGCTTTTTCTGCTTTGGTGAGAGCTCACTGTAATCATTGGCCTCTTTTATTTAAATTTGGAAGAATTTGGATTGTTGTTGATATTTCCATGTGCTATTTCCATTGATTATTACAGCCACCATGTGGTCATTAGCATATTAATGAAATATAATGTTTTCTATATTTTCATAAATAAAATTCATGAGACTAAAAGCAGTTTAGATTATGTCTCATTTTTAGACCTCTTACCATATGAATTATTTGGCTTAGTGGCTAATGTGATGACAAACAGAGCAGTATTCTCTTGTATACATAGTCTTGTCATGTTTTATCACTTAAATGTTATATTTTTTAAAAATTGTTTTTATTTATCACAGATATGGGAGTAAAGTAGGGTTTTTGGGATCTCTGGGCTTTAATTTTGAAGTTAAAGCCTGCCACCTACAAATTGTGCCTGTTTGACAAGAAAGGCTTTCTTTTTGAAGATTTTGCAGTAATATCATTTTGACAGATTGATTGTGTAAGTCTTCATGTTGCTCTAATAACTCCTTTTTAATGGGAGAACTTTAATTGATGTCAAACTCAAAAGTTCGGTGACAGATAAAGTGTCTTCTCTTAGTTAAGAGGTTAAAAATAATTGACACTTTTACATGCACAGAATAAACTCCCATAAATATATTAATTTCTATGTCTATTCTGATAGGAAGAGATAGAAACAAGTTCAAAATGAGTGGTCAACTTTTCCATAAGTTTTGAGATAGTGAATAGAATTCTATTTATAAATACAATAAACAACCATTACTGAAATAATTAAGAAAAGCGTGGTAAGCCAGTGCTTGTCATAATTACTGCTGCAGGTGAGGTAGAATTACAGGTTTTGAAATGTCTAAGTTTTTTGATAATGCAGAAATTTCAAAAATACTTTTCAGAAAAGCAGCTAATTTCTGAACTATTTTAGTGTAGAAAAAATTATTAAATTTCTTTTTTTAATGCAAATGACTATAAAAAAATCCACCCTTTGTTAAAATACACTGCTACCTTACTTGCAGTGTGTTTTTCTAACATTGAGAATGTCTGGCTGGGAGAGCCCTGGAGAGGGGTGAAATGGGATTCTGAAAGGGAAGGGAGCTCCAAGGAGGTTGTACAGGGACAGTGTGGTCTGTGAGTGCCCCCAGGGCCTTGGCAATTTGAAGTGTAATTGAAAATCAGATGATTTCCCAACATGAGCAGTGTCTGCAGGCTGTTCTACCTGGTAGGGATCGGGTCATCAGACACAGCACAAAAGTCTGCACACCTAAACTCATAAGTGTGAATTACATGATTATGTTTTAAAAGGGGTTTTTAGCCTCATTAGTGGCTTTTTAGGTCACCTTTGAGGCGAACCTTCACCACAGAGAGGTTACAGATTTTTCCTGTGATGGTGTTACTCCAGAACTTTCTGCATTTTCCTCATAAGCAGCAAGACAACTGTTAGAAATAGGATAGCTGACTTCAAATATGACTCATCACTCACAGGTTCATCCATGCAATTCAGCCTGTTCATTCGTATTCCTTCTGCATTCAGTGGAGAGGAAAGGGAAGAATTGTCCTGACATTTTGAAGGGATATCCTGAGATGGGGAGAATTAGCTTCTTGAAGTCCCTTTTTTTTTGGCTGACCAGAACCAACTCTATGCTGCTGTGTTATAAAGCTAAATAATGAATATTTTATCTTAAGTAATGCATCTACTTAGTTAGTTAATTTTTAGCAGCTCTTAAATAAAGGTTTCACTGTAGCACATTACAAAATAAATACTGATACATGATGCTTGACTTTTACTACTTCCTGATTCATGAGAGTTAAAGGGTAAAACGATCAATTTATATTGACAAATTTTAATGGTATTTATACACAAATGTGGATATGTCTATGAATGCCACAGTAAATGAGGATAATTATGCAATAATATAGTGTATTTAATTAAAAGTTAATATTTGAAATGTTTAATTAACACTTCGTTTGAAAAACAAGTAAATCAAACCCACATCAACTTTGACATAATTTAGTCTTCAAACCACTCTAATGGTATCTTCAGTTATTGACCAACTCAAGCACTAAATTTTCTTGGTATTTTTTATTCCAGAAAAAGGTAGAACAAAAGGTGAATGAATGCAGTATTTTAATATTATTTTTATTCTGGCCAATCTTCATGTGACAAAAGTATCTTGGTTCTCAATACAGCATTTTACCAGAAGATGGGCTTCAGCTTGAATTACAATACCTGATTTGATAAAAGATAATTGTCTAAGCTCCCCTCACAGCTCCTGGTGGGTATGTAAGCCTTTATTCACTTGCCTAAACACACTAAATTTTCCACCTTCAGCTGTGAGAACTTAGACAAAAAAAAAAAAAACCCTCTTTAACATATAGTTTTCATCTACTGAATCTGGAGCTGAATCCCAGAATAAGTTTCTCATCAGGCATACACTGATATTGTACAAAAATTCTTCAAAGGAAAATGCAAAAGAGAAAATAATCAATAACCAGAACAGAAACATATAAATAGGAATTTTATACACTGAACAAATATGTACACTGAAATATATGCAGTGAAAATTTAAGACACTGTAACCCATTCATCTGCCTTCATTGATCTCTAGTCTCTTTTCTTGTCCTTTACTGCCTCTCTATTCATGTCACTCCCCTTGTTATTTCCAGCCCAGTGGCACATAACCTTTTCCTCCCCACACAGAGATGTGTGAGAATAAGGAGAAAGGCAGAGACAAGGCACAGTGCTCCCCAAGCTCCTGATGGTCCCTAGGTCAATGGTCAGGACTTTTCACCAGCGTCTGCCTGAGCCAGGTTCAAATCTGTAGTTCATCTGGATGTATAAGTGAAAGGGACTTTAAAGTGTAACCTCCTTCTTTAGCCAGCCACATGCTGTTCTGGGGCCTTGGTGGTCTTGTTATGATTTTTTGCATTTGGGATGTCAGGTGGCAGAGCCAGGTGCTCTGGTGAGCAGAGGACAGCGGTGAGGGCTCTGTCCTTAGGAGGGCAGGGTGGGGGTGACACGAGACAGAGCCATGGCTTCAGCAGGGCTGGGAGGCTCTCCTTGCCTTGTGTTGCTTTCTCTCCATGTACTCTTTCCCTCCTGACCCTGGAATGTCCAGGGCAGTTCACAGTGAAGCATAGCCATATGCTGAACAGGATCTGATTCCCTGGGAATACGGGGATCTGAAAGGGATTCTTCTACTGCGCCTTGTTGATACCTTCTTGGTGAAGGTTGTGCATGGAAAGGTGCCCAGACATTGTGTTGCAATTTACATAAAAAATCTATGTGCAGGAAGCCGGCATCATTTGTTCCAGTATATTCAGGAGACAAAAATGGAAGGACACTGATTTGCTTTTTCATTCCCAGATGTAAAGTGTATTTAGTTAACAAACTGCAATTCTTTATCTGTCAGCTGTTTAGTCTGCTGAAAATAACTCAGCAAAAGTTATGTTTGCTTCACCTTAAGATTCCAGGGAAAATTTTGAATGTCTTGACACTTCTATTGTCACATAATGGATTTAAATTTAAGTTCTGCTTATAATTAAATTTAAGCTCTGCTTTAATTAAATTTAAGCTCTGCTAAATGACAAATCAATTTGTAATTTATTATTTATTAAAATCAAAAGCTCATGCTGGATACATACAACAAATTTCAAATTCCATGAGAATAGCATTTTTAAGAATAATGCATTGTTGATAGACAGGATCTTTAACTCTGATCATGTACAGAAGGGAAATCTTAGTGTTGTTGACTAGGGGGAATTTTTGCTGCACAAGAAATAAAGTATTGTTTATGTTTATAATTCATGGAGACATCTGTGGCTCCAGAGGAATTATTCTCAGTGAGACTCATAATAGTCTTATAAGTTTTACCCTAAATTTCCTTTTTAATGGTTCTGTGACTGGTTTCCTACATACTTGGTTCAAATCCTAAAGAAGTGGTCTATAATTTTCCTTAGATGAGGATCATCTAGTCAGTTATACCCCAGACATGAACCTACTGTTCACAAATTTCACCATTAAATATGACTATTTATGTATAACATATTTGGTTGAAAGCAGCTGAAATTTTTCGTTAGCATAAATAAATTCCTTTTGAAAATGATACACCATTGTGAAATGAAAGAATTGTCATTTCTATGTAGATGCTGATACTTTTAATAAATAAAAGAATTCATAGAAGAAGCATAATGTGTGTTAGAAAGGAACAAATTCTGCCTTTGTATGCATAGAGCTATGTATTCCAGCAGCAAAGCAGTTACGATTTAATGACATTTAACATTAAAATGATCAAAACCTTCTTGGTGCAGTAATAGAAAATCAAATATTGTCTGGTTATTTCTCAGGGTCTTTGTGATGTAAAGTGTGATCTTTCTGTACGTTGACCATTGCCAAGACTGGTTACAGGTAGTTTAGGATCACAGCACTCATTCCAGGTTGCGATTACAATGAAATTTGCTTTTATTAAACTCAGCATAACTAGAAATATTTCAATAAATTTTCAAAATTGATGAAAGAGTAGTCTGAATCTAAAATTGAAAGAGTTTGAAATCAACAACAAGTCCACTCAACAAAAGTTCTTCTGAAAGTCAAAGGTAAATCTGAAACCTTCTGTTCTCATGACCTTGTTCATATAGATGATGTGGTATCATTGGTCTTCATACCTCAAATTCATACTAATGCACAAAAATAACAAGAGACATATAAAATAACCAGATCCCATGGCTGTCCAGTAATATCCCTAATTTTGAGCATTAAAATAAAAAATAGTCAAATGGGTTAAGTAGTTTGTTAAACTGAAGTAAAAAATGTAAATAAATGGATTTTAAAAATTTTGTTCCCTACACAGTGTGCTGGCCACATCAGTGAGGTATTTTGTTTGGTATGTTTTGCATAAAGGCTGCATTTTTCTAATGGTTCTTGGATGATTATTTTAGCTTTGCAACCTCTTCAAATAGCCTCCTAAAATGCTCCACAAGAAAAAGGAGAGTGTTAGTCAATAAGAGCAGCATTTTGTTTCCTCATGTAGTAGTTTCCTTGTATGTCATGGTGGAGTTGCTAGTGCTGACTCTTACTAAAATAAATCTTAAGTTTGCCATTTAGGGTATATGACTTGTGATGTTTGTCTGTTTAGCCAGTTTTGGGTTTTTTAAAATGTTCTTAACATTTGCCTCAGCTGGAAAGGTTTCCACGTACCAGCGCTCACAAAGTATATTTTACTGTCTAGGTGCTGAGCTATTTTGGATTACAAAAATAGCAATCTGAAATGCAAACATCTGTTCTTTCTAGAATCTTTGACAACAATTTCTGTTTATGTGATGAGCATTGAAGGAGAAAATATCCTTAGAGAATCCAATGGAGATATTAATATATCAACTTTGTTTTATTATTTCAGCTTGGCGTTTCATTTCTTAAAACGTATTTAATTAAGAAGCAAAGTCCGTATTTATAGTTCCTTAGCTATAAATAAAACAGAACTATCTTGCTAGCAAGAAATTAATAAATATTTCAAATACATTTTTATTAGTACAGAAGAGGATTTATTTTTCATTAGCATTTGATTCAGGAAGTGTAATTACAAAGTGGTTAAGATTGGAAATAGCTTTCCATTTAACAGTTGATTTTTCTAACTGTCCTTTCCATACTTACTTGAATTGGCCTAGAACCTGCTAATTTATGTGAAGATGCAAATAATTTAGTAGTCCAGGGAAAATATACCACAAAACCTTTGGTCTTCCTGCAATTCAATATGTATCACAAAAGATCAGGGAGTACACAGTTCACAGTAAGCACATGAAAATTCCTGATATGTAGAATTGTAAAATCCTTGCATAAAGAGGAATCAAAACATCCAAGGTTGAAAGGGTTGATTATTTTTCTAGAGATAAGTGATGGATGGGGCAGCTTTGCAAGTAAGTATTAGGTAATAGTGGGGGCACTTGGATGTGGTGACAATGGGAGAAAATACATTGGACTGGCTTATCTTTCCATTTTGCTGCTGTAAAAAGATGATTTTTTACAAAGAGACAGCCTCTGCTTTTTGCATTTTTATCCAAACTCATAGTGGAGGGAAGACATGATTTAACTATAAAAAAATTGGTAAATCAACATAAGAACCTACATGTTTAACTTTGTCAATCTATTTAAACAGACCATGCCCTTTTGATAAACTCTGATATTGCTCATGCCTCTCTAAAGGATGGGCATTTATGCAAAAAAATAGGAGTCCTTCTAATTATACTGTTGAACAAGGAAAAATATTTCCTATGCATTTTGATGATATTTCCAGAATCTCTTGTACATTTGTTTTATCTCTTCCTGTGAAAGGACACATTTTTTCTTAATGCAAACATTCAGAGTGTTACTATAGGCACAGTTGGGTTATGTGCAGAGCTTGTGAGATGGTTCAGGAGCGTGGTGTAAGACAGGAGGTAATACCAGAATTCTAATGCAAGAAACTGTCTTCTGTCAGATGGAGCTGTACCTTGCTGAGAGGTGTTTACAAGGCTGCTTATGGAACAGCAAATGGCTCTTGGGCTTTTTGTCTAGCTTTGGGACCAAAATGACCTGGTTAATCTAGCAGTATTTGCATCTGTTTGTTGCTGATACCACCTTTTTTTTTTCCCTTTCAATGCTTGTTCAATTTAAATTGAATTCACAGAAACATGCATTACCATATAAGTTGCTGGTGTATAAATTCATGTAACAGAAGGTTATATCCCCAGGTTGTGGGAGCTATCTATCAGTTCCTGAGGCTAGCACGATGTTTAGTAGCTAAATTGCTCTTGATTGCCAGGATTGTGAACTGAAACAGTCAAAGCAAAACCTTTCAGTACTACAGAATATTTTTGGTAATATTTTTTTCCTTGTCCTTTTAATACTAATTCAGTTTTTAAAGTCTAGTGTGCTTTTTCTGGTAAGCACTGATTTTGGAAATGTACTGTGTTTCTGGTTTATGCCATGCTAGTACAAGGCACAGTTACTGTGCACATAGTTTCCATCCCTGAGGATGGCATTGATGTGGATGTTCTCAAGCCCAAGCTGCCTTCTCCACCTGGGTCAGTTGTGTTGAGTTTTGCACTTGCTGATGCCACAGACACAAGTTCTTGCCAATGTCCAGCACAGTTAAAAAGGCAAGGCAGAATAAAACACTGATCAAAAACGTGGTACCTGTCCAGCCAACTTGTAGTCTGGACATAAGATTGTTCAGTAGTAATGACTACAAAGAAAAGGCTAATTTAGGCTACTAAGGTGAGGTATTTAACCTGCTCTGTATGTCCTGTGGTGGGGAAAAGATGAGTGGCCTGTGGTGTGGAAAGTTTTGGTGGGGACACTGAACTGGGGAGTACCATTCCTAAAGCACGACCGCCAGTTGTGTAGTAAAAGATGATTCTCCACAAATCATCATGGAGTTGTGCAAAAAATATCTGTGAGTGGCAGACAGAAAAACACTTTTTCTAAGAAAAGTGAGGAAGAATCTGGTGCAGATAAGTGGTGGCATTGATCAGAAATGGGGTATGTGTGTTGGAACTGCTGTGGTTCATACCCAGCTGTAGCACTTTTTATAGCTTCTTCTTACCTCCTTTGCATTTTAACCATACATAAAATGTTTCACAATGATCAGATGTTTCACAATGATCAAATGTTTCATAAAATGATCAGATATCTGGAAATCTTTTTTGCTCTCTTTATTTTGCTTTGAAACCAGTTCTGCCTGGCACTGCAGCTGGCTTTCCTTCAGTCAGGAATAACTGACCTTTTTGATTTGTGTCTATATATGTGAGAACTCCATTGTCATCCTGTGCTTGCTCTCTTTCGGGCAGAGATGTTGCTGCATGTTTTAAGGACATATCAAGCACAAGGTTTGTAGAAAGAAGTAAACTCTTTTATTAGATGACTTACTACTTTAGGGGAAAGAAATGCGTGAGTTGATCTGAAGATAGATAGGGACATCAGTGCTCAGGTGTATGTGCTTATCTCTTTCTGGTAGCTGTGCAGATTGCTGCCCAGTTCAGAGTGCCTCAGTTTTAGACACCCCAGGTTTGGTGATGTTAATCCAGCTGACAGAGAAATACAACGAAGTGTAATACTGAACTGCAAAGATGTCTGGTACTATTGAAGCACGGACAGACGACTCTTCAACTAATTAAAGTTGAAAAGAGGGTATAGTTTTATTACAGTGCTGGGCACATGTGGGGTAGTCCCCAAAAGGCATGTGCCAAGAATCACAGAATTTGAACTTCTATTTATCTTAGTGATGATTTACATATTCATGCAATTTCCGAGAATGCCTAATACATAATAATTACTTATCCCGCTTCGTATTATAATTAGTTAAATGATCATTACGGCGGCGCAGTAGCTCTCTTTTAATTGAGTAGGTGGGATTTGAATTAGAGGAGGGGTCTCTTTGGATGAAGTAAAACACTCTTCCTCATAATGACCTTTTCACTTCTGGTCAGTTGGCTAGATTCCCTGGTCAATTAATCTCGGTTTGAGCCTACTTAATTGTTCTTATTGCATGATTTCTGCTTCTTCAGAATACCTCATTTGTCTCTTGTTATACTGTAACTAAAATATAGGATCACTCTTGGCTTCCTCAGAATATCTCATCTGTCTCTTGTCAACACTGACCTAACATCTTGTTATAACTAGGGTACAGGATCACTCTTCCAACTGATCCTCCAACTCCCCTAAATTCTCAGGTTAACCCTTGACTCACTATCAGTTGTGCCAGGGCAAAACAAAGTGGAAGAATACTGATAATACTTTGCAGGCAGTTTGCAGCATCCCTGTCAGTGCTAGGAAGCTTTTTGGGAGTAAGCTACTAACTTGAAATATAACAAATGGTGATGAGGGCTAACACCAGGATGCAGCTGGAAACATTGCACTGTGAATAAACAGTGGAGTAATAGTCTGTGTAAGCTGACAATGCTTGTGCTTTTGTAAGAAGAGAACTGGTGAAGGGATTCAAAGAGAATCCTGCACTGACCAAACTTTTGCAACTGGAGAACTCCAGCTAGGTATTTCTTGAAGTCAAAGAAAACAACATTTTGAAACTGGGGTAGGAGAGCCATAAGTTAGCATTTTGGTTATGTGAATAGTCAGGAAAGAACAATTAAGCAGAACTGATCTGCAAGAGCTTTATAAGTAACTTGAAATTGAGTCCAAATGGACTAAAATTATATCTGAGGATAAGGAGTACAGTGATAGTGCTATGAGAAAAGGAGATAAATGGAAAGATTTGCAGGGGTAAGAAAAGAGAATGGTGCTGGCTGGCATGTAAACTGACAGCTAGACATCAGTAAAGACCTGGTAGAGGAGTGGACTGAACTTTGATTTGAAAAGAGTGAGTTAGATTAACTGGAGGGAACAAGATCAGTGAATTGTCAGCACAGGAGACTTTGTTGAACTGCATGTAGTCTGTGGTGAAATTATCTGGAGTGAGAAGCAAGGGAAGTGGGAGAAGAGGGTCAAGAGCAGCATCTCTTTGGCAAGAGAATACAGTGACTTAGATGTGAAGAGGGAACAGTGGAGAGCTGGAAGATGAAGAGGCCTCCCAAGCCAAGAATAGTACAGGCAGACATGTCAAAACCAGTAACTTGCCAGAAGGAAGAGAAAGGAACATTGCTTCTAGTTTCACTTAAGAGGTCAGTGGAGGGGAGAGGAGGAGAGTGATTTTGTTGGCAATAAAATGAAATGTTCTATTATTATCAAGTATTTTTAAAGTTTCTGTCACTGGAAGAAGAAAAAAAAGGGAACCAAGCTGAGGCTTGAAATGAAATCTCCTCTTGGTTGTAATAGTTGACATTACAGCTTATTGAGGAAAAACCTATTTTTTTGATATATATACACTAATATAGAGGAAAACTATATGACCTGCATTAGATTGTGGAGCTGACCTCACCAGATGCTGTGAATATTGCACAAGATTTATGCTCTTTACAAGGAGAAATAGGCAGAAGATAATGTATAACTTTTTCATTGGCCCCACAGAGATTTTTGACTTACAGCACGAACTAATTTCCTTTCTATGTCAGAAATGCATGTACATGCATACCAAGGAAAAGAAGCTTTATATCTGGTACACCAACACTAAAAAAGCCATTGGTTAAGTCTTCAATCACTTCTCATGTTTACATGGCCTTGGGTGGTGTCTCATTGTTCTGTTCAAACTAATAAATAAATAATAAATAGAATAAATATCTCCTCAGTTAAATGGCTGCTAAGATTATCCCATGTTTTCAATATTGCACTACAAATCTGAGTATATTCTTCTGACACAAAGTATATTTAGTCAGTGTATATTCTGAAGTGCTAGCAATCAGTATGCCAATGCATAGAAGAATTTGAAACACTAAATATATGCTGAAGCTTATCACTAAATAAATTACTTCAGGGACACTTGTGCAAGTTGTTTATTTCCATTGTAACTACCAGAGCACGGTGTATTTGGTGCAACCTTAATAATGTAGTTGCATTTAGAAATAGTCTTCAAATACACTTTTAGTCCTTAATAATTTCAACCAACACATGCAAATAATTCACTTGTTGTTTATATTTTGGCAGATGTTATTCTTCATCATAAGAATAATTGGAGTTTTCAGGTTTAAGGTACACTGATGGAATATTAATTTTTGGCTTTGTGAGATTTTGGAACAGTATTTAGAATATGTGACTGTTCAGAATAAAAATTGCATGCAGAAGTATTATCACTTTGAGCCATAATTATATCTTATTCCCTACTCTAGTAATGTTTTCCTGTTCAATGACTATACATCTGAGTTGCAAATTGATTATAATCTTGAAGCCTTTGACCTTTGGTACTGATTATTCATTAAGTCATACAGCTTTTAAAAATATTTCAGTAAATGGAGCTTCACTTTTCTACTTCCTGTTAAAGTATGAATCATATGCTGTGGTGGTATCAATAGCAGCACGCTAACTAAATCATGTTGCAATTTAAAATTAAATTTGATAATAAAGTTTTCTTTATTTAATAACTGAATTTTTGTTTTCCCATATAACTTAACAATTCCTAAGGAATTATATGAAATTTCAAAATGTATGGCAAATTTTAACTTCCCATTTCTTTCTCTTCCCTGTTATCTTCCCATGCCTATAAGCACTCTGATTAAATTTGAGACTAGAACTATATAATGGAAGCACATGCAAAGCTAGATCCCTTGCTCTCATCCTTCTTCATTCATATCAAGTTATCTCCTTGTAACAAGCATGTTTCAGGAAAAAAAAAAAAAAAGGAATGCCTTTGAAAAGTTTTTTGTTCCTTTCTTTCCATCAAAGCCTAAATTTTCATCTGCTTTCCTGTACAATCATATTGCTGTGAATGTGTTACTGTGTTTTCCACTTAATAACTTCTGAATGTGCTTATCAACTTCAAACACTTTTGGCAGGAGAGAGAATGGTGGGGACAGGGGGGCTTGATTTCTCAAGTATAACTAAAATCCTTGAAATGTCATCAAAGTTGGTGGCTGGGAAGAGGAAAGAAACCCTATTAATATTCTCACTGAGGGAAAGAGCAGTCTGAGGCCACACTTCTTTACACACTGAAAAAATTCATGTAGGTGAGCACCATTATAAGTTACAGAAGAAAGGCTTATACCTAGACAGAAAGTCAATCAAACTTAAGACACAAATAGATAGGAAATAAGGCTTCATTATTTTCTAGTGTTGATGGAGCTGCTTGTCAGTAAAGGCAAGATTCATCTCACCTCAGTTTTCCATTCTACACTGTTGATATCTTTATTTCCATACTTGGCTCTCATGGTAGCCATTGGAGAGGAACAGCTCTTGGAAGGTCATTGATTTCAGAGTATGAGCTGTGCCCAGGAACAGGGTTTGGGCTCGTAAAGAAATGGGAGAAGATAGTCCTGTTCTAACAAATGGTGTGTCCAAAGCTGTGGAAAAATGAATTGGTGGGAGCAGGGAGGACAGCGAGCTTGAGAAAAGAACAAGTCCAGGCAAGCAGAGGTGATTGTAAGAAGAGAAGAATTAGTGAAGTGCTTGCTTGTTTATGTGCTTTTTGTAATTTGACTTGGAGAGAAAAACAGCCAAATTTCCCTTATGCAGTTTCTGTTTCTATGCCACTTGGGAGATGACATAAAGCTCACGCACAGTTTTTGTATGGAGCAACACATATTTAAATTCTCACATGTGTAATGTCTTATGTTCTGATCTAAATTGGTTTTGTTTTCCAAAAAATTCCTACTTTTTTCAGCTTCATTCTGTTTAATCAAATGCCAAAATTTTAGTTAATTATAACGTGCTCAATTTGATTAGACAGTCACTATAGTTTCTGAATAAGAGTGTTATTCAAACATTGTTGAAATTAGAAAAGGATTTTCTAATTAAATAGGGTATTTTTGCAATTACCAGAATTATTCAGTGCTGGCTGGAGAATACTTGCTTGGAGAAATTCTGTATCTCCAAACACTGTTTTGCAAAACAATTTGCAAGAGAACCAAACAAAAAGATAACTTAGATGGCAGAAGGAGATATGAAATCTGTGAAACTCAGAGAACACCACCAGTATGAAACTTACATACATTTGTCATATGCACCCTGATTAATAAGCCTTCTTATGAGAAAATATTAATTTTTCTGCAGCTAGAGTTTTCTTTATCCAATGCTTTATATTTGCCTGCCAAAGTATCATACAGACATTTGGAGTCACATCATAATATAATTTTACAGGGCATTTGGTTTTCTCAAATAACTTGATATTTTTAATAGAACTAGCAAAGTGATTTTCCCTGTTACTAGAGAATATGCTAAACAGATTATCCAGGTGTCTCCCAGCACAATCAGAAGAAAGGAGGATTTACTGTTTACATTATTTTAATTATAATGCATTCGAATTTAGAGCATCTCAAAGGAAGTAGTGCTCTTTAGGGAACAGGAAATAGAGTTTTATTTTCTTGTGTAAACCAGACACTATTTTTTACACAAAAGATGTCATAGTATTTATTGTATTCCTTGCTTTTTTTGCTGGTTGACCTCAGCAGTGAATTTTGATAACATAAAAAAAAAATTTTCCTGATTATATTTACACTCAGGGGTACTGCATTAATATAAACAGCACTAGTAAAACACTTGAATTATAACTTCCTGATCATTATTTTCAGTTTTTCAGCTTCAATGTAGATTACTTGAATAGGGCTACTTTAAAGTTTTAAACAGAAAAATAGCAGCTCAATAGGCTAAAACAGTAGTGGTTAGGTAATGAGAGTGGTTTTAAATTGATAGTGACTAAGAGCTGCTTTTATGGGAGGAGGTACAAAACTCACTCCTGAAAAATAAATAAAGTTTTGTTAGTTTTGGGAGCTTTCTTTGGGGTTTGTTTGGGTTGTTGGGGCGTTCTTTTTGTTTGTGGTTTTGTTTGTTTTGGTTTTTTTATGTTTGTTTTTGTTGTGAGGTGTCAGTTTTATTCCACATGTCTTAAAAAAGTCCAGTAAAGAAAAAGGAAAGGATTATTCCTAAGAAAGTTTATAAAAGAGTGCTGGGCTGGAGGATTTCTATGTTTGTTTTTTCTCCTTTGTGGTACTGTTGGACATATATTACTACATATTACGAAACAATTTAAAAAGTATTTATGTTTTTTTTCTTTGTCTGTGTTTGTTGTTAAGCCATTTGTTATTTTCTTTACTGCTTGCTGATAATAAAGGCTGAAAAAACCTATTAGAGGTTCAAAACTAAACATCATCATATAGATAAATTGTTTTTCTTGTATTATTTCTTGTAAATTATATAAATAATAGGCTTTCTAAAGGCAAAGAGAAAAAAAACCCTAAATATTCCACTCAATAAATACTCATATTCCATCTCTGTCACTGTAAGGATATTAATAGCTTGTTTCAGATTTTTTTTCATAATGCTACAGTAGAAATGCATTAAAGTGTGTTACTGTACCTCCTCTTTCCAAGACAGAAAATTCAAAACTCTGTTGACCTTAGCTAGAAAGGCCAAATTTAGAGAAATAAACTAACATGGAAAATATCTTAAACATGTCTGAAAAAATAATCCTGATATTTTTAGAACATCAATAATGTGTTTCTCTGGTGGGACTTAGGAATGGTTCCAAATCACTTGGTTACACTTAAACCAACTATTTGATGGTCCAAGCTGTTTCAAGGACTAAAACAGAAATAGGGTGAAGACTGGGGTACCTGTAACCTGGGTGTAAATTGCTGACCCATCTCCTGCATAGCTGACTTGTTAGTGACCTTCTATTACCCTGCTGTGTTCTGTTTTGAATTAAGTGTAGATCCATTTGCATGCTTCCATTCCAGGAGCAGCAATCTTCCCTTCCACTGCAGAGTCAGAGGTGGGAAGAGGGAGGCAGAAATTAGTGTAGCAAGCATCTTAGTTTTCACCCACTTGTGGAAAATATAAATATAGTTAATTATCTTCATAATTTAAAAAAATTAAGTGCTTTTATTTCTGTTTTTCCTTCATTTCATAAATGTTTCTGATCCCTTGTTTCTAATTCCTATTCCCAACACAGGCCTGAGTAACACTCATGATGGTGTGGGTTAGATGACAACACCAGGACTTATGTGTTTCTCAAATAAATTTCTGAAAATGTAGTACATTTTTAGGAATTGAGAACGGGACTTTCTCGAGCTCTGCACTATCAGCTGGAAGTGCCTTAAGGCCTAAGTCAGCCATCTGTGACAATTAGACAGTGATGCTTCTGACTGATTGATTACAATATCTGTGAACTGCTCATGTAGCTAAGCCCATGTTCAATCCTCCTGCTGGTGGTACTTATTTGCCTTCCCACACTATATTTTTTCCATCTTCTCCATCTGTCATCCTCGGGGTGACCTTGCTGTGGTCTTTCAGTACCTGGAGGGAGCCTATGAGAAAGATGGAGAGAAACTTTTTAAAAGACTGTAATGGCTCCAAACAGAAAGTAGGCTTAGATTAGATATTAGAAAAATCTTTACTGTGAAGATGGTGAGACACTGGAACAGATTGCCCAGAGAGGCTGTGGATGCCCTATCCCTGGAAGTGCTTAAAGCTGGGCTGGAGGGAGCTCTGAGGAACCTGGTCTAGTGAGGTGTTACCCCTGCCCACTGGAGGGGTTGGAAGTAGATGATTTTTAAGGTCACTTCCAACTCGGACCATTCTATGATTCTATTATTTCCTTTCATCTCATTAAAAATGTTGGTATATATATATATATATTTATGTGGCAATCCAGAGGGTATATTTATATATTATTTATTTTTCTAATACTTTTTATATGGAAGCTTTAGAATGCTGTAGAATGGATACACTTAGAATAGGATTAATTTAATTTAACCTTAGTTTGCTAATGCACTTAAAATTAGACCTGTTTATAAAAGTTTTCCTTGTAAAAAGCAGGTAAGAGCTCAAATCTGTGGCTTCTGTGGGGCAGAAAGCCCTGTACACTGTAGTGCACCATGATGGCAGTGAGGGCTTGTGAGGCTCCATCATTTGCCTTTGGTTAACATTTCATGGTGGGTGGGAGGGAAACTTCCAAGTGCACCCTGCTGGAATGAAAATCTCCACTCTGCTGTTCTCTTAGGCTGAGCAGCCTGCAGCATAGGGTTTGTGGTGGAAAGTTTACTGGCCTTACATCATTAACAGCCTTTTATCAGGAGGCATCTGCTGAATTCACAATGAAAAATAATCATTAGTGCACAGGAAACAGCCTTCTACTTCTTAATTCAAAATGCAATTACATTGCTCCTTTGTCCTGGTGAACTTCTCTACATGAGTTCTCTGTCATTACATTGTGTGGCACTAGAATGGGAATCTCAAAGTGGAGAGAAAAAGAGGGGAAGAGGGTGGAACATACTCCTTTTAAGCAACATCTGGCTTTTTAGCAAAGTCTTTGGTTTTTGAAAATAGTTGAGTGTGCTCTGATGAAATTATTAAAGAATGGGGTGATTAATCTCTACCATAAAATGTCATTTCCTTTTATCTTCTATCAGAATAAAAGAGTGCATTTGGAAGAAAATAAAACCTAAGAAAAGTGCCCCAAGATAGCATTCGTGAGGGTTGGGATTAAGGATGTTAATGGAAATAACATTCAAGCAACTTCCTCTCCTGAATCCTTGCTAAGAAAAAGCAAGATAATAAAGAGTAAAGGTTATTTAATTTGAAACATTTTGGAACTAAAATAAATCACAGTAAATTTCTGCCATATCCATTATCTTTGATTTGTTTAGACCATATGCAAAATACATTGTAGTCTGAAAAATGGATAGATACAGTTTGTTTTAAAAACATGCAAAACATTTTATTTTATGTGAAATTTCTATAGCAGGGAGATTTGAGCTATAAAAAGAAATTTAAAAAAAAATGTCCTTAAGCCTCAAATTTGCTTTTTGCAAGGCAGAAAAGCATATAATTGTCAGAAATGAGTTTACAATATGTTAAATGTTTCATAAAATACAGAAACTGTAACTGCAAGTATTGCAAAACCTATTTCAGCAGTTCTAATGCATCCTGTGCATTCATTTTTGCACAGTAAACCTCACTAGTTTTGTATAAATCTATCTCATTAGTAGAATATTTGTATCAGAACCATTCAAACAATTAATGAGAACAAGTGCTGTCAGACAAGACATACTTCATTGATTTTTCTCTTCTAGTTGGCCATGATGATTTTAATCTTCTTAAGCTCAGACTCACAACCACACCTCATTACACAGATGTGTGGGAGAAGAATAAGTATGGCTTTCCCAAAAAGCTGAACCAATTACATATATTTGCATTTCCTAGACTTCAGAATAGCATGAAGGTTTTTTAACAACACCAGAAGCCACAAATGGAGGATAAAATTCGCTTTGGGATCTGCCTAAAAGATGTGGAGTGCAAATATATTGCTAATATGTGATGATAGATCCAAGGGTGACATGAAGTCACAAAAAGCACTAACAGATTGTCTTGAGTCTTTATGCTGCACTTTATCATGGCATGTTGTACTTTAGTAGGGTATGAACTAGTCTGTCTGTGGAGAAGAAGATGAGATACCCTTGTCATCTAACAATTGTCTTGCTGATTTTTAAATGATCAGTTACAGCATATTTTTTACTAGAAGTGATGTTTTTTCCAGTTTTTTTTCATAGTTTTTCTTACTGGCTACTAGTTTACCATATATGAATAGGTTTTGGATAATTATCAGAGTCACTTATTCTGACAGTCCTATATTTAATCTCACACTGACCTAGACAGAGACTGCAACAAATATTTTATTAACAGTCATTTGAAACCGGCAGGTGGAGCGGGTAGATCAACTATTCTATCAAAGTCTGAATTTTTTCTTTGGGTAATCAGAATTTTGGAAGACCAAGGAAAGGCCCATTGCTTGTTCTGCATATAACTATGTTGAGGTTACAGCCAAACACTTCTAGGAGAATATTCTAGATGGTAGGAGGCAAACCATAACACTTTACTATTTCATTGCTCAGGATCTGATTTTCCCTACCTTAAGTTTACTCCAGCCAGTAATTCCATGGAAAAGCTTTGCATAGACTCAAACAGACAAAATATAATGCAAAATTGTTATAAATTTTGCAAGCAGATGAAAATAGAATTATAGGTTTTGTTCTGTGTTTTAAATTTCACAGAAACTGCTATGTATGGTAACTAGTAGATACCCGCACTATAATTTTATGTAATTCCAGACAATATGAAATTCACAGTAATTTAACATTAAATTAATGATCACTTGCTGGTTTAGCCACCTGTTTTCTGAGCTACAACAGGTGCCTGGATTTGAAGGGGTCATGGGTATATGATAAACATTTTGAATATGTTTTCTTTAAGCTGATAGGAAAGTCCATATTTTCAGATAAGCTGGATCAGTATGTTAAAGACTAGGAATGATGGAAAGGTTGATACAACTGAAATGATAGGATACTCATAAGGTAGTCTGCACTGAAAGAAAGGGAGAGAAGAAATAGGATGACTATTGTGGTTATATCCCTTTTTTTGAAGAGAAAATTACTTCCTTTACTCTCCTTTGCAAATAGAATTATGCCGTTTCATTAAAATGTGTAACTCTCCTTTTGCTCAGAACTAACCTTATGTATGTCCTAAGCATGCCCACACCTGTGTCTCTTTTTTGAGGCTGCTTTCAGAGACTTTTAGATGTTCGTTTAAGAATGAGCTCATGTTTATCCAAATTCCAGAGCAAAACACTGCATGCAGTGAAAGACTGTCCAAGTTTGAGAAGAATTACCTGTGTTCCATTCTTCATGAAATATTTTCTGATGATATGTCAATTTTCAGGTGTGCAAATGATGCCTACTTATCCTGTGTTGAATAACAGAGGAACAAATAAAAGTGTGAGAATCACAGAGTGGTTAAGGTTGGAAGAGACCCCTAGAGGTTTCTGTCAAGCAGGACCACCTAGAGCCTGCTTCCCTGGCCCATATCCATATGACTTTTGAATACCTCCAAGGATGGAGGTTCCACAATCTCCCTGGGCAAACTGTGTCAGCTTGCTCACTAACACAGTAAAAAACGTGTTTCCTGATGTTCAGACAGACCCTCCTGTGTTTCATTTCCTGCTGTCTCTGGTCCTTTCCCTGGGCATCGCTCAGAAACGCCTGGTGCTGTGTTCTTTACACCACCCCTTCAAGAACTTATACACATTGATGAGTTCCCCTCTGAGCCTTCTCTTCTCTAGGCTGCACAGCCCAGCCCTCAGGCCTTTCCTTGTATGACTGATGCTCCAGTCCCCTAATCATTGTAGCCCTTCACTGGATTCTCTCCTTTATGTCTATGTCTCTTGTACTGGGAAGGCCAAAACTGGATCCAGCACTCCAGGCTTGGCCTCAGCAGGGCTGAATAGAGGGAAAGGATCATCCCTCTTGACCTGGTAATATTTTCTTAATGCATCCCAAGATACCATTAGCCTTGCTTGTTGCAAAGGCACATTACTGGTTCATGCTCAATTGGTGTCCACCATCTCTCCAGGCCCTGTCTGTTTCTGCAAAAGCTATAGGTTATAACCTCTGTAGAATTTGTAGCATGAAACTGCTAAAAATTGAGAAAAACCAAAATTTTAAGCCTGATGAAACTCTACCAGTTGAATTTAAATTTTGCATTAAATTGCAAATACAAGTTAGAGTAGAAGTTAGCTTCAACTCTTTTTTAACTCTTACCCCTGTCTACCACCAGTTTTCTTCCACTGCCAGTGGTTTGGTCTTGGGAGATTTCTGCTGTTGCTTTTCCACTGAGAATCCTCTGAAGGTTCCCCATTTCTTAGGAGACATGCTCCCTCCACAGATTTCCCCAAGGATGCACAGGAGGTGCAAGTTATGAGCTGTTAATGAAGGTAGTGCATGTAGGCAAGGCTTTCATGCATGAGAATATCTTGTATTTTGTGTCCCAAATCAAGCAGAACAGGTCAATGAACATATGAACAGTCTTATACGTACTGGATCCTGCTGGCTCTTGAAGCATCACCAAATAGAGCTGCAAGGTAATGTAGGAGACCAATTTGTTCAAGAAAACTCAATTCTGACCCCAAAGGCTTCACTACTTCACTACTGACTTTGGGGTCAGAATAATATTGGATAAACTTATAACCGACGAAAACTGTAATATTCACTTCTATAGAAACATATTAAAATAGAATTTATTCCCAGAATAATTATACAGTAGTTTTCTTTTCTCCAAGTAAATACACAGTCAGAAATCTTGCAGTGAGGCAGAATCAGAAATATCTAGGTCATTTCCAGTAAAAAGTTTGACTTCTCTTGCTAATTGTATGCCCACAGTTGACTACTAATACATATTTCACACTAACCTTCACAGAGTTTCATTTTGTTCATTTCAAATTCTCATTTTGATTTCCCAAGAACATGCTGAATTCTGTTCTCCACAGAGTCTGGGATCTCTCCCACACTGGGACAATTTGCAAGCTTTTCGTTACTGGATCGCTGAAGTTATTAATAAGTAAAACTTTGTCCAAGACAGATCCCTGGGCTCTCACTTGAAACATCCTCACTATCTCACACTGAGCTAACATCTGCTTTTTGTGTATATTTAGGCTGGGTGATTTCATTTAGATAGGAGTTTTCCCTGTAAGCTTCTAATATGAAGAGGAGGAGGGGAAAAAGGGGGTGACTGCTAAATCCTGCCATCCTTCCTTTCCTTGTATCTGACCTTGCTTCCTCTCTGCAGTGGTAAACCCTCCCTCAGCTGGCTGCAGAGAGCCAAGATGCACCTTTTGAACCATGCAGGCTCCGTGTATATCCCTGTCTGCAGAGAGGAAGAGATAAGGAAAGTGCAGTGCAGGATGCAAAAATGTATTTATATGCCAAATATGACCATTGACTGGCCAAATATGACCAGTGTTTCTTATGAATCTGAAGTTTTAGAACACAAAAGGTTTTGGTAACTTCTGAACTCCACTGATCCTTTCCCCTGGAGATGAACGAAAGAATGACATGGTCCTTTTTGATTCCAAGGGGTATGCTGGAAATAAGAGTGGCTGGAAGTAATTTTTACATTGTTTAATATGCATTCTTAGGCTTAATATAACTGAAGAAAACATTTCTAGCCGTACATTGTGTCATATGTGGCCTGGGACGGGAACTTTTTGTTCCTTGGGGAAGAGCAATGGGTAAATAGCACGATCCCATGATACTCAAGGAATCGATTAACTCTGCAGTAACTAATACTTACTGACTGCATTTATCTCTCCTCACTCTGGTACACAAATTCCACATTGAATTTGATCCAATTACATTAGTGCTCAGGCCAGCGAGCCTGAAATTGAGACCTCAAGTCGTGGGGTAATTGCCCATGCAATGAGAACAACAGCTTTGCAATTGTGCCCTATGCAAGATCCACACCACGTGCAATAAGGCTCCTCCCCAGGCCGGCTGCTTCTGGCTCCAGCTACACATTTGACTGGCATTGTGACAGTGGTGGTATGATCCCAATTCCTGCATGTGGCCCTGTATAATTAATCCATTTTCTTGCATGTGCCTCCTCCAAGTTTGAATAAGCCTTTTTGTTCTCTTTTCAGTGGTAAAGTAGCCCTTGAATCTTTTTGGATCCTTTCTCCCTCTTGCCAGTTTGCACAAAAGCATCATATTGCCATTCATTGCTGAGCTGCTGTGCGTTCTCCAGGGAGGTTTGTTAGGTTGCATTAATACAGATTAAGATCTGCTCTGTCTCCACTCCTCCCAGTGCCAGCTCATTGCTCACCAACCGTGAGGCCAAGAGATCTTTGTTTTCTGTCAAACAGCAGCGGCTGCTCTTATGAGCACTGTAGCAACCTCCAGCTCACCAGACTGTCATGTAGATAGAGCCACAGGGGGCATTCATTAAATATACTGCAGGATGTAGTAGGGGGTTTTAGCCACCCTATTTTATTCCTATAGCCATTGCTGGGTTTGCTTTTTTTTTATTTTTCTGATTCCACAGATCAGTTTGGCTGACAGAAGAATGGGAAGGGTCTGTGAAAGAGCTGTCTAGCCAGGAAATTAATTTACTTATTTTTTGCTTTTTTTTTTTTCCCTTAAAATAACTCCAGGAGATGCATTAGCTCTTCTGTTTTACAATATAATCAGCTTGGTCAGAGTTTAGTGACTGAATAGTGATTCAGCTCTTCCAAGAAACAAGTCATTCAAGAGCAAGGACCTGATCAGTCAGACTGGAAAACAAATAACACTTATCTGCAGTATATTTATTCAGGTTCATAAGAAAAAAACAAAACCATTCAATCTCCCAAAAACTCATCCAAATGCATTTTAGACTTTTCAGGAAATATTTGAAAGCTGTGTCAATTCTCTAACCCTTTCTAGCATTTTTTCACACCTTTCACCATTCACCTCTTGGACACCGCTGGCCCTTCTCTCTATTCTCATTTTTTTTCCCAAGTCCAAATGGCAGTTTAACATTAATGCTTTCAGAGCCAGAAGAGCAATAATGATGCCTGATGCCAAAATGGCAGAAAAGGCCGTCACACCAGGTCCAAAACCCCAAAGAGATGGAGGAGAAAGCACCTGGAGCCAGGCATGGTGAGAACTGTCCTTCTGGGGCAGATCTTGCGGGCAATATTGGGTGATGGACACAGGGACACTTCTTGTACACAAGGAGACTGGCCAACTTCTTCAGAGGGGTGTCAAGGACAGAGAAATGAGATCATCTGTCAGTCTGACAGTCTTCCCTTTGCACATTTTCTGTCTTGCAGGGGTTTCCTTTTTTTCTTTTTTTATCTATTGTGTCTATTGTGTCTATTAGATTTGTCTTAATAGATTGTGTCTATTTCTAAAGGGGTGTGAGATGAGCACACTTCCATACTGGGTTGTGACCATGAAGCTGGCAGTATGGACAAACTTGCTCTTTCCTAAATAATTCCAACATATTTTTTAGAGTGCTTGTGTTCATTAATTTCCTAGTTATTCTGCTAACTTTATAGGCTAGGGCTGATTATTTTTGTGTTTGGAGTGACCTTCACTGCTGATAGAATTCCCTTTTCATAAACTCAAACCAATGACTGTTAAAGGCAATAACACTTTTGATCTGCTGGTCACATCTATGCCTCTGCCAGTCAGCTTTCCAGAAAAACAGCAATGGAAGAAACATCTCATGAGCATCTCGTGAGTTTAGGGTAATGTTGCAGCTGCAGGGGGAAAGCAGAAGGCAATGAGCAATTGAGAAGTTTAATTTTCATTTTATGCAAGGGGTTTCATAGCCTGAGGAAGTGGGCACCACATTTAATGCCCCAAGAGGTCTCTTCTAGCCATAGCTTGCTAAAGGAAGGAGCTGCTCACTCAGCCAAGCTCAGAGCATGGTGTCCTTCTGTCCCCTACAAAATGGTCATCTCTTAGTACTCTCTGTCAGTAATGGCAGAGAAAAAAAGGCTCAGGTAGCTTCCTGAGGGCGAAGTAAGGCAAAAAGACACAATAAATATACCCACATGTGTAAGTTGGTCTTAGTTCAAGAAAAGTAATTAATAAAATGCTGAACTTCAGACAACATTGCCATGCTTTTCTGAGTTTTATGAAAACTCTTGTCTGAATCTGGCAAAAGAAAGTGTGTAAGGGTATCACTTGTGGTATGATCATTTCTCATCTCAGTTCTCCTTGTGATTTTAGTAACATAAAACAAATTAGTGTGATCACAGCAGTGGATTTTCTCCTGGTATCATACAATAATGCTTTTGAGTTTCAGAAAACTTCTTTCTTTTCATGCATCTGAAAGACCTACAGGTTTAGCCATCAGGACTTGGCCAACTCTACAGCATCCTTTTCACTTGTCTGTCTCTGCTCTCTGTGTTTGTCAGTCTAAAGAGAGCTATTAAATCTGGGTGTTGTCTGAAAATCTTTTCCTGTGGTGAAAAAGAAATAGCTTTTTGGGTAGAACAGCAATGTTTTAGCAATTTTACAAGTGCCTGGGGCTTATTTCCAACAGTCTGTTAATACTCAAGTCTGTTAGACTTGATGAGAGGCATGGAAGAAGAGTGCTAGCTGTATGTGACTCAGACCAACAGGGGAACAATTTAATGAGTTTGATCCATATATTGTGTTACAAAGTGCCATACCAGGATCATACACCTAATCTGAGGTGATGTACACTTGAAAATAATTTCTAATGCTGCATAATTTGTAAGAATTGTTATTTTACCTGTATAAATGCATGTTGTGTGTATGGGGAAAAACCCTGAAAAATCCCGAAACAAGGCATGCATGATTCTGAGAAAATGTAAATTGGAAGAGATCTGAAACCAGTGAAACTATGTGAATTTAGACCTCGTATCTCTAAGATTGGAGGTACAAATGTGAGCTTGAATATTAGACTGTTACATACTCAGTACATCTCTACTTTTGGAATTACTATAAACATAATTTTCCCTTGGAATGTGTAGGATAATTCAAAATATTCTTTTTGTAAATTGGTTGGAGAACAAACTATAGT
Source organism: Dicaeum eximium (assembly GCA_013396995.1). Lineage (NCBI taxonomy): Eukaryota > Metazoa > Chordata > Aves > Passeriformes > Dicaeidae > Dicaeum > Dicaeum eximium. Next base: position 4,120,359 of record VWZP01004826.1, on the reverse strand, counting down.
AACCTTATTAATCTTTACTTTATTTTATTGTTGTTTCAGGTTAGGTTTCCCCATGATGATCGTGTCCTGTACCATTGGGATGTGCTATCTTCTTGTTGCTCATGTTGTAGTAGGTTGGAACTCATAGTACTTTATACTTTCAAGACTCGGATTAGCTTTCTCTTTTGTTTAGTTTGTATCAGAATGCTAAGAACACATATGAAAGGAAAAAGATGAGTAAAACCCCACCATATGGTAGCAATCAAAATGATTGTTGGCATAAACATCAAATATGGTCATTCTTAACCTTTTTTTTTATGAACAATATGCAGAACAAGACAATCAAAATTGAAAGAATCCATACATTTCATTATGAATGCAATTAGCATGTAGATAAAAAGGAACCATCTCAAGGGAATATGCTGTGCCTGAAAGTTTGTATTGACACAATCTGAGTATAGTCACAGATGAAAAACTCATTCACAATAGCAGATGTTCAGTAAATTCTTTTTAGGGCTTCATTTTTCTTTGTCAATATATTTAGCTATTTGTATGAAAGTAATTAATATTCAAGTTGTAATAATTGAAAGTTATGCAGAAAATCTGTACACTTTGAAGGATGTATCATTATCTACATTAAAAATAAACATATGTCCTGAAAATGTGCTGTGGAAGGAATTCTTATTTTGGAAGCAGGACTGTATTCCCTGGAGGCTTTATTTTTCATTTTAAAGCTCCTAAACAGTGTTAGGCTGCCTCTATTTTTTTTTTTCCTTAAAATAAACTAATGCTACTGTTATTACAAAAGGACAAACATTAATAGTGATAAAACATCAGACATCTTTTATTTAATCATAAATTCACCTTTGTGAAGGAGTACTCTAAATATTTTAATCAATGAATATGCTATATGGAAGAATGAGCTCATACTTTGGCTTTGCTATCCTTATCTCTGGCGATAATGTTATAAACCACATATATTGTTTTGTAAAATTGGCTGCCACAACAGGTCAAAATTGTCATTATGGGTATTATGTCCTGTGAGGTATTCAAGAGATCAATTCCCATCTTCCAAAACCTTGGTGGGTTTGGCCTGAATTAATGGTGGGTGTGTTTTATCTTGAGTCAGAAAAATTAGCAACCTGGTGAGGGCAACCCAGGTGGACAAGGCTGAATTACAGTAGAGATGATCAAATGTGTCTTTTCCTTCTGCTTAGTCCTTGAGATAACCAGGTAAGTGAGAAAGAAGCAGTATCTTCCCTGAGTGAGGAGATGTGAGATGATTCATACATCCCGTTTTACTCATATATAGGCTGTATCCCTCACCAGGATTTGTTTTAAGAGTGAAATGTCATATTGAGAGGCCCATGGAAATGAGGCACAGCACCCACTCTAAGCAAGATAAGTCTGGATCAAAACAAAATAAAACTAAACAAAACAAAGAATAAATTATGACCCTAAAAGACTCTCGTTCATATAGTTTTTCTGCGATTGAATTTGGCCTGTCTCTGTCAAGAGCAGTTTACTATGTAATACCTGGAATTCTGTTTCAATTAAATAAACATTTATTTTAATCAGCTTAACATTGATCTCTGGTTAAAAATAGTCACAGGGTATTTTATAACCCTCAATAACCCCTTTCACAATGGGGCAATATTGGTGCAGTCATTGATTGCACAAGAAGCCCTAGAAAATGCAAAATCAGCTTCTGCTAAAACACGACATTTTAAGTTTTTTTTTCTTTTGTCTTACATTAAAACAGCATTTGCATGTAGGAGTATAAAAATGAGACTATGGTCACACAAATAAGTGTGCTAATTATTTTTAATTGTGCTTTGTAAGGAATAAAAAAATGAACTAAAACCGTATCCTGCTTCTGAACCCTTGAAACTCTCCTGCAGATTCTGACCAAATTGTGCTAATAATGCAATCACACTAGCTGGCACAAAAATGCATGTTTGCATTTACAGTTTGCTGGGAGGAGCAAAGCAGAAATGCAGCAAATGACATCCCCTTATTCATGTCAGCAAATACTTCTGAACACTTTGGAGCAAGAGAGATCTCACTGGCTTCAGAAGTGCTACATCAACAGGACTCAAATGCGATTTTCTTTCTGCTATGTTACTTGTCCTGTCAACAGAAGACAAGTAATGCACAGGGAGTACAAAATCATGTTGATAACACTTTTAGGGAACCAAACTTGAGTTTATTCTGCTTCAAGGATTTTTTTTAATGACATATTGTTTTGCTAAGGGCTTTCTTAATATAAACTGACTTTTCTTCCTTCAACAGTCTTATTTTCTTCTTTTGCACAGCCAAGAGCTTAGTAAGACCTTAAATGAAAAAGCAAATTGTAAAAATAAAATAAAATTGTTTGTTTACACAGAGCTTTATGTGAGTGTAATGAAAATTACCCAGGTGCTTTGAATAATTTCAAGGTAATGAAGCACACCTTTCATTGCCTTCCTTTATAGTTATCAATGTAATCTGAACATCAAAAGGGCACAATTACAGTGGCTACATCCTTGACAAAACTAGTGTGCAGAATTCCATAAAAATGGATTGGATCTGAAGAGTGGATGGAGGTTATTTTTCCAGCGAAATTCTCTTTAATTAACTAAATAAAATATTAGTTAAGTAATAAATAACATAGAAGTATATGCTTGTGGCTGATCTCAGAGGATGATTTCCTCATTTTCATTGACATCCCATTAGGCTATTTGGTGATGTTTGCTTTAAGACATACAGTAAATATAAATATATGATTCTCTGAGGTCTATTTCTTTCTGAGCTGTTTCTCTGAGGTCTATTTACCCTTTCTGAGCTGTGTAAAATGCAGTAAGACAGCAACACAGGAATTACAGCACCACCAGGCAATGTGCACCATGCCAAGTAAAAGAAGCCATCTCCAGTAGAGAAGCAAGGGAATCACTGAAAGCAAGGAAAGAATCAGGGAAATACCAGAGCTCCACCAAATAGAGAGCTATCTAGTAAAGAATAACACTGAGAGTGGCCAGGGGTCTCTCAGCCCAGCATCTGCCCTGGCAATTGGGCTGAGCAGCCGCCTCTTTTGAAGAGTAGGGCAAACATAAAATTGCATTCTCTGTGACCCAAAGATTCTTGAATGAAAGACTGAGAGACAGCACCTCAATGACCTTACAGCCGGTGGATTGTCCTTCCACAAACTTATCCAGCTCCTTGCTGAACCTGTGTAAATTCAACTCTCTCAAGGAGTTTCACAGATAAACTATACACCGTGGGAAAATGATTCCAGATGTTTGCTTTGTACTTGTCCTTTGCTAATTTATTTTTATGACACTTCTCTCCCAACTCCTTTCCCAAGTCTTTGGTTGGGAAGGGATAATGCATAGCCATCTTTTTTCTGAATCATGATTCTAAAGATCTATTTTCAGTCTGGACATCACAGTCTATTTGTCCAGTTCCTATAAGGAAATGCTCTCATGTCTTTGCTCATCCCCTTTTCCACCTTCCAAAAGTTTTGCTATGGCCCTTTTTGAGTTGAAAAGGTGAGAAGTATCAACGCTAGCCAAGACACCATGGATTTACACTGCAGCCTTCTTATTTCCTCTTATTTTCCATTTTATTCCTAATAATTGTTAAGATCACTGCTTGGACTGTATTTATGAGACTGTATTAACAACTGAGGAATATATTTTTATAGAATAACATCTTACAATAACAAGCAGCATTTCCTGAGTCGTAATTATTAGCTCACATTGTTTAGCATGTCAGTTAAAGTTAATTTTGCTCCTCTATCTTACTTTACAACTGTCCACAGTGAATGTCATAGAACAATTTTTCCCAGTTGTTTGCTCTTGCTAGGGTTTTCTGTAATTCTTTACTATTTGTGTTCTTCTGAATAACCCTTAGACTTCCACATTAAACCTTTTCCTTCAAACTGTAGACCATTTAAAAATATGTTGACCATTGCAGAGCCAACCTGATTCCCTCTAGAACTTCATGGAAGGTCATACCCCTTATACTGTGGTGGTTTAATATTTTTAAGAGCTGCTGGACTGGATATATTTAATCTCTATAGTAACTATAGGTCAAATTGAAATGAGTTTAAAAACTGGAAATGTTTTCCTCTATGGCACAGTGAGTTTATGAACACCTTGCTATCAAGATGTTACTGAGGTATGATTCAAAAATGTTTCTCAATTCTATTAGAGTAATAGAACTGAACTGTGGAATTTAGAAACAGCCAACTGTCTTGAGAAAGATATTATGGTTTATTCTTTGAGGAATAAGCCAAATGCAGATCACAGCTATAAAAGGAAACACCTGATTGTAGGGATTGTTTCACAATACTCATAAAAACTTATTTTAGAACATGTTAAAGCTTCTGGTACCATGTCTTCATTAATATGAAGTCTAATCCTGAAAAGCAATTCTGATTTTCTAATCAGAAAGCACTTCTGATTTTCTTAATAAAAGCTGAAATAAAGGGTATTATTTCTAAATACAAAATTTAAAAGGTATAGTAATAAATGAAAATTGCTTGACCATCCAGGAAGAGAAATGTCTCATCTAAAAAGTCAGATGTTATTTACAAAGTATTTGTAAAATTTATCTTCAGACAACTGGCACTACAGGCTTCCTCCAGTGACTCAACATGGTTTTAGATTTAGTATATGGGAACAGGTCCAGGAGTAAAAGGCTTCTATTACCTGCTGAGTTGCTGCCTTTCTGTGTAACTTTTTATAGTCAATGGATTTGTTCACATATTTGTTTCCTGAACACATACAAATTTCTGAAGTGTGTACTAAAGATACTTTTTCTTTATGGATGCTTTGGGTTTTGCAAAAGAAATAAATATCATTGAACACATAGCAAAATATGCAGTTATATGCAAACAATATTGTTTTAGATGCTAATAGAAATGTGGAAACATCAGTGTAACATAAATCAGATGGTTATTCCCTACATTTACCACATTAAAGAATTCATAGGTTTCAAATAGCAGAAAAACAGTGGCACCTGAAATAGACAGAAAATAAATATATGAAACATAAGCCTCTGTGTTTGTTCCATTGGGATGCTCGGAAAATTATTGGGAACCAAATAAAAAAAAATAATGGAATAGCTGAAGCATTAAATTAATATTTCTGAAGTGAATTTATGATAGGAAATCCTAGCAATTCAGAATAAGTGCTAACTAGCTCAGATGGAATCAGCATTTTAAGATTTGAGTGATTTATTAATTTATTAATTTATAAATAAATTATAATTTATGAAAGCCAACAAGTGGTGATTTATTGAGAGGAGGATTAAAATCTTCCTCCATAGATGCTCTAAAGGGAGAGGAGAAGAGAAATCTTTCTTCACACATTTCTTATTAGGGAGAATATTATAGGATTAGCAACATCCTGGAGCTACTCAAAATAATAAAAAGCAAAAGGGGTTTTGCACAATGTTTAAAGTTGACCACATACTGTTATTTTCTCTTTTCAGGTTATTGCTGCAACTTTGATAGGCAGCAGTGATTCATTAGCAGTAGTTTCAGTTAGTGCTTTGCCTAATGAATCAGTAATGGGAAAAAAGCCCTCTCAAGATGTGGTCTTGGCCATCATTACTATTATCCTGGCTGGAGTAAAAGACTTGCTGTTGTTTCTAAGAAAATCAACACATACTGGTTTGTCCATGGTGTATGAGCTGCCTAACTGTACAAGATAATAGGAGTAAGGTTGCTGCAGAGTGCTACAACAAGAGATATAATCCAGCAGAGAGCTGCAGATTTTTCTTTTTTTCCTCCTTCCTTTCATGTCTCCTTCTTTCCTCTTGCATTTATTGTCTACCAGATTTTTTCCTTTCATACATATCTGCTATTTTAAACCTTATGCCTTGTTCATTTACACTCTGTTTGTCAAATAAAACCTTAACTTATTTGTTTTTCCTGCCCCACTTTTCTCTGGATGGCCTCTGTCTATTTATCATTAATAAAGTTTATGAGGGAGAGAAACTCCCTCTTGCAAACAATTTTAAGGAAAATAAGAAAAATGGTTATTTCCTAATTTCAGTGATGTGCAGAGTCTCCTTCTATTTAACATACACACCTATTGTACTTTCCACCCTATAACCACTTGTGTGTGTTTCAAGCATTGGTCATGCAGACCATTACAGACACTGAATTGAAGTAAAAAAATCACAGCAAGTCTGACAGTGCTGAGGCTTATAAACATAAATTGACTACTCAAGATTCTCCTCTACTTGACTCAGAAGTGTTAATGGTTCAGGATGTCTTGTTCATCTTTCCTGAACTCAGTTTTGAACTCAGATGACTCATTTATTAAGCTCTCAGAGTGCCTAAGAAAAGGAAACCTGTGGAGTAAATATATATTTTTTAAGGTTTTATAAAAATAAGGAGCAACTTATCAGCTAGATAAAAATATATCAAAGTTAGTGCTGCTAGTTTGATTATAGCATACAAATTATTCAATTTTGATCTAGATTTTTAGTGGTGGTTAAAGCTGTGAGCAATGAAATATAATCCACACATTCCCTGCCTTAAACGTATGTGCATTTCCATAGGCAAAGATTAGTCCATGATCTCAGGAAACACGTGACTGTTTAAGGTCTGGTTGGAAAAGAGCTTGGGGGATTAATGTGGGAAAATACTCTATACTCTGAGCAAAATCTTTATTTGTAGATGCGCCCAAGCAGTGTGACTTGACTGGCAATAATTTATGTGAAGAAATTTTTCTGTCTTGACTTTGTGAAAATGGGAAGAAATATTAATGTCAGGCTGAAGAAGGATATGAATAATGTATGCTGAGTTTTTGTACCATACCAGCTGAAGTCAGTGAAGAGTCCGAATATAATTTGCTTGAGCTCAAAGACCTCAGTTTACTACTATGTATGATGTAAGGTATGCACATGCACGACATGCATGGTGACTGCAAGCAAAATCTTGTCAGGATTCCTTCCAGATAATAAATATTGTCATTACTGGCACAGTTTTCAGTGTTGCCAGTAAATAAGGCCACTTGACAGTTCAAGATATTTGTCAAGAACAAGATTAAAGGAAGATGAATATTAAACACATAATCACACAATCCTTTCTCTTGCAATAAAATACTTCCTGTATTCTTATTTCCACTGTCAGATTGGAAAAATAAGTAGGCGGTTAGGTTGTCTCCAAAGCAGGTTAGAGCTGAAAATTTGTTTCTAGATAAGGACTCCAATTCATTGTAAATATTCTATATTTACAGAAAACTGATTTTTTTTTGTTTGTTTGCATTTTAATTGCTATAAACACCTTTAGATATCAACAAAATCCAGAGAACATCTGTTGTATATACTGCATATAAACAGACTGGAGATTTTGAAATATTTAAATTTGTAAATATTTACACTTTGGATTTAGCATGTTGAAAGAGTTTTTGAAATCTTTACAGTAAATTTTTCCTGATATAATCAAATTTTGCATGAATTTTCTGTGGTCCAAATTAGGAATGATTTTTCTATTTTGTTGCCCAGGTAAAATATCTGTCAAACTTGACATCTCTGCACGGGAAAAAAAATATGTCTATACTTGCTGCATACACAAACACTGAAAGAGTTTGCAAGGCAAGCACTCAGAATGAGAACGCCAAAATAAAAGTTACACAACCAAGCTTAGGTTTGTTCCTTTGTGTTTTATAGATAAAACAGAGCCCTTTGCACCACCTTTTGATAAATGGCTGCATTTATTCTCTTTGCACTGTTGCCTGCAGAAGTCCTCCTTGGATTTCAAATGTCTATGTTTTTTTTTCTGTTTCAAAGATTAGTAAAGATATCACAGAAAACTGGACCTCATAAAAAGCTCAGACAGGTTCATGTGAAACATCTCCTCCCAATCAGATGTATTAAGCGTATGTTCTTCAGAAAAAGTCCTTAATTTGGGAAAACATTTTTATATAGAAGCATTTAAATGATATTTGTTTCTAAAAAGACATCTGTGTTCTTGAATGGTGAAACACTTGCTTAACTGCTTTCCTGAACTGGGGCTTAGAGTGAATATTTAAGGTTATTTATCTTGGTTCTATTACTCTGATCATCATAACTTGGAGATAGGGAATGGGCTTGTCCCTGAAAAAGTACTGAACTACTGAAATGTTTGTCTAATTGCACTGTTAATATGTGCAAATCTCAACTTGGAGGTTTACAAAATGATGTGTCCCCAAAGGGCAAGCGTTTAATAATGTAAACATATCTGTACTGAGAAGTGGGAAGAATATCTATATTTATTTGTAGAAAAGCCTTCATAAAATATTCAGAAATACATGGGGTTAGTGGCAGTGAGGACAGTGAGGGAGCCAAGTTTCAGGGTGTCTGAGAAAGTTAGACTTCTCAAAAAAAGTGCAGCTGACTATAACAGGTTGTGTGATGAAGATGGTATTCTTATTATGCTAATAGGTTTTGTGCTAAAACAAAATCTGCTTTAAAGTCCTCGATTTTGTAAACAGGCTGTCAACAACACTTTTTATGCATTCACATTATGTTTTGGCTTATTATTAGTAAAACTGATGCCAGTTTGCATTACGTTTGATTGTGGAATGCTAAACACATCTCAGTGATAGAACATAAAGGGATTCATAGAGTTTTCTCCTCTATAAGGCTAAATAAAACATTTTGTGTACCATAAATACACATTTGGCTCTTCAATGCGCTTAAAAATAGAAGTCTCTTAGTGGCAGGAGGTAAGCAGCACTGAAGACACTGCATCTCGTATTAAAATTCAGAGGATGATAGGGGAAAGGGATGGCAAGAGATTTTATGCAGCAGATAAGAAATGAGAGTTTGCAATCTCCATGCCATTAAATAGGGCAGTTAGAGTCAGACCTACTCTCTTTTCTACATTTCTGGTTATTTGCTGCCTGGCAGCTGGGTGTGAGCTTTTCACTTCTGTTGCTGTTATCATCATTATGTCTCAAGGAGGTGAATTAATCAGAGCTGCTTCAAACAACACAGCAGTGATATTTACTTTTGTAACTGAAGGAGGACAAAGTTCAAAGAAGGAAATAAAATGAGAGGGGATTTCTTCAGCCTTGCTCATGAGGCAAATTTACCCCTGAGGATGGAGCCATTGATTCTGACATGAGACATTTCTGCACCTGTATCTTGATGGCTCATCCTCACAGAAGATCTGCTTTAGGACTGCACAGTGAATTCTCCTGGGGTGAAATGGAGCAAGAAGTAGGACTTTGTCATTGGTGGGCTGTTCAAGAACCAATTCTGATGGGTAGCATGAAAATAACACCTCCTTAAACCATCCTGCGGTTCACAGATCCCAGTGGCTTCTTAGTGCAGCTTCATTTCACAGTGAGTTGTTCTGTTTTGCTGGAACTTTATGGGTAGTCATTGCCTTCAATGACAACTGAAAACATCTGCTTGGGCAGCCAAGGGGGCCATTGCAGGACCAAAAGCAAAAAGCAATGAACACAAAAAAAACACCCTGGAGAAGACAGATGCAAGGGAAGCATCAATAAACTCCTGGCTGCACAACTATCTCTGCTTCCTGGAAAGAAATTATTCACATCATTTTGCCTGCTGGCAGGACCTGCTCTTTGTTGGTGTAGTCATAGAGGCCAGTGGGAATGGGATGAAGCTTCATGGCTGTAAGCAACTGTCAGCAATAGTGTCTTGTAAGGCAATTTCTCCCCTGCTGCAACTGATATGGAAGGGAAAGGGTGACTGAACCTCAACCAAAAAGCCTGCAGGGTACCTTACAGTTGTTTATGTTATTGCAAACATTGTTAGGTGAGGTTTAATACTGATTTTGTGAAAGCATAAGTGGTTGTGCTAAGAATTCTTTTGTCGTCCATTAAATCTTGTGCATAATTTTCTGTTTCTGTTCATGCATTTAGAAATGGGTCAATGTAAATAGTAGATAAAACCAAGGAGATGTGAAGGAGAAAGAGAATCCTGTGGTGTAAGGATGGTCCATAGCCTATGCCCATGTCAAGTCTGGAAATAAGTCTAGAAAGTGTAATATGCACAAATGAGTATGAGCTGGGTAAACAGTTTTGAGTTAGTACTTTCCTTGCACGGAATTTAGTGCAATCCCTACCTCATTGACATTCTCCTTCAAAGAGATGTTATGGTTTCTTTTAATTCTATTCCTAACTCATCTGATCAAACTAGAATGTATTGTTGTTCAGGATTTTTAGATGAAACCCTGAAGTGGTCCTGTTGAAAATTTTTGCTAACTGCTCTTTTTCTCCCCATGTAGCAAGATTTTTTGATTCCTCTTGTCTACTTCCGAGGAGGAGAAACGCTCCCAACTCTTCCAGCAGCTCTGTCACGTATACAGAATACCTAGGTACCTCTTTAATGTCTCCTAAAGAAATGATCCTGTAAGCTAGTAGCTTCAGAAGTGTTGTAGATTTGTGTTAACATCATAATGTTAAATGAAACTACACTTTGAAACCTAAAACATGAACAGAAAATGAAATGTAGTACCTTTTATAGAAACCAAGAGGGTCTTTTGATGGAATATGCAAGCCATATAATACCATAAAGGGACTGATGGCATATACATCTACAGACAACTCACAAGAGGGGTCAGAGAAAGTTGACACATAAAGGTCTACCTAGAGGTTACCTTTGTCACCCTTAATGGTTACACTTCTGACCCAAAAAGCAGAAAGATCATCCTGTATTTTTTGCCCAGAGAAACCCTGGCTAGCAAATCTATTGTGCCTGTGTTATAATGCACATGTTTTCAAGAAAAAGCAAATGAGATGTAGCTCTCCTTCTATCCACATTTCTGAGAAAACCAAGGCTGGTTAGTAAGCTGATGAAGGCAAAAGAATCTGTCTCTCCATCAGTATCTTTTCTCTAATAATTAATGCTTCCTTGCTACTGCATTGGCATACACTCGGCTCTGTTATTAATGAGCTTAACTTCACTGATTATGCTTTGTTGTGGAAATTTCTGTAATATAGAGACCTCTCTGGCTCTGCTGGAGTGGGTTCATTAAAACATCATATAGGGAAGTGTAGCCCTGTCACCTTTAAGACTGACCACCAAGGATCTTGCTCCGGATTCCTGGCTCAGGACTTGTTTCTGTGATGATGCACCTGCTCACATTAGAAATAAAACTGATGCTGTCTATCCACTCAGTATGAAAAAGGATACAATAACTACAACAGCTCTAACTCTGCTTTGTGCTGGTTTGTTAAATGTGATAAATTGATATAAAAATCCCTTTTAGATGTGAATACACAGTAGAAGAAAACCAATTAATTAGAACTTGGATTAATTGAGCATAAGTGTTTGTTGTGGAAGTGGTCCCTGCTGCTATATAGAAAGCCTCAGTCCTCAAGAGTCTGTGCCTAAAGGACACCAGACTGAATCACTCAAGTAGTTGTGCTGTCAGTAAACATTTATGAAGTTTGCTTTTGCATACTAATAATAGAAACTCTGGTCCCTGTTGTGTGAATCTTTATTATCTTCTGTCTAAGAAAGCAATCCAGCTTCAAAAATATTAGTAGTTGGAAGGGATGAGCATAGCAGTTAGTGCTGTCCATCTGTGCATGAATTATCTGGCTTACCAGATCTACTGAGGTACCCTTGGCATGCAAGCACTGGTTCAGTCAGCTGACATCCATTGTGCCTCAAATGCAGTGTAATTGCAATGAAACTCAAGAGAAAGGAGGATTAGTTTGTGCTGCAGTCTTGCTCTCTTTGATGTGATTCATAACTGCACTTGAAAGATGTTCAAAATATGCAAGTACCAGGTTTTCTCCCCAGTGTCCAGCACTGAGTGTGGAGGATCCCTGCACATGTGGTTGGGTGTTTCTGCCATCTGCTTTGCCCCTGAGCTTAGGTGCAGTGAACAGGACTGAGGTTAGAAGCCCAAAGCTTTAGTCTTCCCTCAGAACTGTAACTGTGTGTGTGAGGAGGAAATGAAATTGCCTAAACTGACAATAGTGTTCTCTGCAAAGGAAAAAATATCCTTTCATCAGAAAGCTTGCAGTCGAAGTCTGTATCTGAGGTGTCTTGGCATGAGAGGATCCATGCAGGGACTGGAAACTTTTGTTTGAAAGCTGAATCTATTGTTTGACTGTAGAAGTGAAACCTTTCTGCAATACAACTTGAGGCTCCATTAAAGAGCTTCCCTGTGGCTACTGCTGCAATTCCTTATCTCTTTCTTTTCCAGCCTGACTGTTGCTTTGCTTTTGTGACTATTAGTTGTATTCCTGCCCTGCAGATTTTCCATTTCTTTTATGAATATGGTCTACTGATACCAACACATTAAGATCTACAATGCTTGTGCAGTAGCAAGGGTTTTATAAGCCAGGACAAGTTAGAAAGTGAAGCACAGATAATCCCACTTTGGTGGTTCTTGCATTCCTTTTGGAAACATTTGTGTGCAGCATTTGACATCAGAGTACCAACCTTTAAAAAGTTTTCACTAATTCATTACAAGAAGTCATTCCTGGATTCACAGTAACAAATTAATAGTGTAGGATGTGTTTCAGCAATATGGTATTTGTGTACAAATATTCAGCAGCTATGATGAAAATTAATTCCAGGACGAGATTAATCTACATATTCATCTCCTTCAGTTGTGTTCAAAATGGAAAGCAAGAACACTTGAGAAGCAAAGTTAGATTAACTAGCAATGTATGAATATTCTGGGCTTGATTAACTGTTTTTAAGACTACTGTTTTCCAACTGAAAAGGATCACCACAGCATTACTCCTCTTATCTTGTACTTTATAACAATGGCTGGCTTTCATGTGTCTCCCTGCAGGCTGGGATTTAAATTTGTATCTTATTCTCCCTTGACAGTATTTGTTTTCTTTGCCTCATTGGTTCCAGATAATTATTTATACCAATTTTACTTTCAGATTTTTGTAGCCTTGACAGCTTTGCCTACAGGGATATTTTCCTGGTTTACCATACAGTTTCATAACCACCTGTCTGTTCTGTTGAGATCAGGTTCTTTAATAATTCTCCTGTATGGACTGTAAGAGGTAACTCATGGTACTGCACTTCTACAGACCACACTTTGGGGTGCTGCCAGTCTTGAGCCCTTTACACTTCAGAAGTGGAGGCATTTAAAGCATTTAACTTGGAAAAAAAATTAAATCATAGCTTTGCTCTTCCAAGAAAATAGCAAAATGATACAGTGTCTTTTTTTTCTGACTGCTTCATACAGTTCCACATAACATTGACTGAAACAGTCATTTTAAGCCCACTGATTTGTAGCATAATTTTGTAGAAATGGCATAAACTAACAAAGTGATGAATACAGGTAGATATTTTCTATGAGGTAAATGATTCAGAGTAAATGTGACAATTTAATTCTCTAAGATATTCCAAAGTGCCCTTTTCTGTTTTTCTTTTTTTTCTTTAGATTTGTTTTTTTTTTTTTTTTTGAGAAAAGGTAACTTGTTTGGTTGTGGTTTTGTTTTGTTTTGTTTTGTTTTGTTTTGTTTTGTTGGGTTTTTTTTGAGTGAGACTTGATCTTGGCAAACTGTGATTGCGGATGCTGGCAGAAAAAGGAGTCATGGATGGTTCTGGACCCAGAATCAATCACCAACAAAAATTGCAATTTCCACTTGTCCCAGTTGCTGTTCAAAGGCAGAGAAGTCATACCTGTGGGAGACTGCTGCTTGCTCTTTCATCCACCTCTGTGCTGAGACAGCCAGTAGGAAAATACTTCAGACATTGTGGTTTTATAAAGGTGGTAAATCCTTGCTCTATTAAAAATAATGGAAGTTTTCCCACCATATTTTAAAGTGCACAGATCTGTTTACTCTTCATTTCTGTGGCAGTACTGTCCTGTCTCCCCCTCCCCACCACAGCTTCTCTTTTAATAAGATAGTTCTAGAATCCCACAGGACAGTTGCTGTCTCTCTTGGAGATGGGAAAGCTCCCTAGTACCCTGCCTTACCTTACTCTTGGAGGCATCTGTGTGCTCCAGGGGATGCTCTGTGACCTCTGAGAGCTCAGATGAGAGAAGAGACATTTAAAAGTGGGAATATACGAGTGGCTGGGCTGGTACTATGACATTCTGCTGGTAAACAAAAATCTTCTGCAGACACCTTGTCCAAAAATCATCTATGTATACATATATGTATGGATACATGTAAAAAGTATGTAGAGATATATATTTATGTGTATATCCACAGATAAAATAGCTTTTAGAACCTTCTCCATATGGAAGCCCTCCCAGCCCCCATGTTATGCCCTGGCTGCTGTGAGCATGGAATTCAGTTGCAGTTTGCATCAAACAGCTGTCAAGTATGTCTCTGTTCTGAGGTCCATACACTTGGATGTGTATGGACAATGACTGGAAGATGGAGTGAATTAGTACTGGTATTATTTTATTATTTGTGTCCATTCTTGCATTATTTTTTAAAGGCCTGAAGCATATGTTTCACAATCCCATTTACTCCCATTAGCACACAGACATACTCTGTTTCAAATTGACTTTTAAAACATATGTGTTATCAAAACCACGTTAAAAATAGTTTGTACCTACCCCGGGGAGATCTGGAGTCCTTTAAAGCCTACGGCAATTTACATTCTGAAAAAATGTTCAAGTCAAGCTTTATCAGCTCATACTGAGCAGTTTGGTGTGTTCAGAGTGGATTGTGAAAAAATAAGAGCTTTGTTACTTGTAGCAGTGTGAACAGAGGGTTGATACAGTGTTCAGGATAAAAGAACAGGTTATTTCTCTTCAATAAAAGGAACAAAATGAGTGTTTTGGACCTTGCATCCTCTGCTTGATTAGAGGCGTTAATTATTTCAGCATAATCACTGTCTGTGTTCACAAAGTGTGGTCCCCTCAGGACTGCTGTGCTACCTCTTATCAGCTGCCTTTGAATGGCAGCACTCGGCTCAGCTGTAGCTGTGCTTTGCAAAGCATGTCAGATGGGGTCAATAGATCTTTTCAGCTCCTGCTTTACAGCCATGTATCTGCCTGAGTGCTCTTTAGTTATTTATATGCTTTGAGTAACTGGGTATTACAAGAGGAAAAGTCATTTTCCTTCTCCATGTTTTAGTCGTACACTGTTCCAACCTTATCTTCAGTTAAGTTTTAGAGAACTCTTCTGGGATAAGAGCAGGGAAGTTTGTGGGGTCATCTGCAAACCCACTTGTAAAGATTTCCACTGCATTTCTGCAGTAATCCTAGATGTGTCCCGAAGGATCAAGCAAGGGTTTTGAGCATCTAAGTCCTTGAGCTTCTTATGGGTACAGCCACTTGTTGGCAACAGGAAATGTGTGTATCCCCTAAAAGGAGATTCTTCAGTCTTTAGAGTCAACAGTGTGGTTCACAAGCTTAATAGAGGGGAAAAAAAGGAACAGAGGTGATGGGAAACTAAACTTTCAAATCTATATGATATCTTCAAGTGCTGCTAACTTTCTGATGACTTCTATCCATCTTCAAATCTACAAGATTGCACTCTCCCTGTTTATTGAGCTAAGCCATTGCTGACATTACCATTCTTCAACGTTTTCTATATTTCCACATGCTGAGTAATTGCTCTTGTACCTTTGTCTCCTTTATTTATCTTTTCTGTAGAACATGAGTTATCCTCAGAGAATTCTTTATGTTAGCAGCAAAGTTATGTCCTAGAGTGCATATCACAGATTTATTTCATATCTGAAATTGCCTATCATTTTTTCATCTCAAAGAACAATCTCTTTTTCTTTGGCAGCATCTTCTTTGAACTAAGCTTTCATGAGTTTTCTTGCATCCCTCAAAGAGAAAAAGTAAGTCTAATGCATTTCCTCCAATTGTCACCCTGCATTCTTGTACTGCCAGATCATAATTCTAAAAGAAACAAATGATTGAGGAACTAAAAAAAAAAGTTAAATAGTAGATTTTAAATTAAGGGACCAGCACATAATTTGAATTCAGTGCAATATATGAGCATTTCCATCTAGCTGGATCACAATTCACGATTGGCTGCACACTGGCAGAAATGTTCTCTGGTGCTGTCTTGCTGCAGGTCCTATACTTCAGACCCTTTAACAGCTTCAGGAGCAAGCTGGAGCTTTTTAAATAATAGTTTTCAATAATGATAATTGCAAACCTGTCATACAGTCAGGAATGCTGCAGAGAAATTCAGTGAAGAAGTGAGACCTGCGATTTTCAGGAAAAAATTGTTATTGCCTCTAAGGACAGTTGAATTAGAAATAACTGTTCTGTGATGTGTCAAGAGAGCAGCTGGAGATCAAGCTCAATCTGTAGCTGAAACACTTGAAAGGTGGGCTGGAAAGTAGAAAAATTGCATTTTTTGCATTTTCCTTTCCATTGTGTGTAAGATCTTCCAAAGACTTCTTTTTCTTTCCTCCTTTTTTCCCTCTTCTTTTTTCCCTCTTCTTTTCTTTTTAACATTTTACACTTTAGATCAGGTACCTGAAACAATGAAGCTACCCAAAGACATAGTTAGCCAGGTTCCCTTACTCCACTTACCACATTTACTGGCAAAAACTCTTATTTGTGTGGGGGTCATCATTGTTTGGGCATTTCAGAGGCCTTATCAACAAACTTAGAGGAAACTCAAATAATTTAGTAAAGCAAGAAACAAGAGGCAGTTAAAACCAGAAGCATGTGAGCAATCACAGTTACCTTTAGCATGGACATGAGCAGTGTTTTGTAGGTAATATAGTCCAATGATCTCTGTTACAAAGGAGAAACAGCTGTAAGGGAAGGTCTCTCTGTAGCAGAAAAACATAGTCTCCCTACCTTTTTTACTGATTTAGGAAGACAGGACAACAGATTTGAAAAGGGAAAAACTTTTCAAACTTCCTGACTGTGGCAGAGGAAATGACATCCTATGGGGGATGTCTGTAGGAACAGATGTCCATCCATTTGGTGCTGACAGGGCTGAAGACTGGTCTGCTGGGGGACCCATTTTCTTCCCTCCCTGGCAGCAAAATCACTCCCCAGGAGGCCCATTTGTTGCTATTTTGGATTTTCTTTGTCTACTTCTGCCTGCTCTGTCCCTGTCCCTCAGCTTTCTGAATCACAGCAAACTTTCTTTCCTTCACTTGTAAATTTTGCTATGTGTTTTCATCACTCTGTGTGGCAGTGTTTTCATATCAGAGAACATCTTACACTGCCTTGCCATTTCTCTGAGACTTGCTGAGTCTCCTCACTGACTTTTATCCTCTCCTTCTTCCTTCCATCTCTGTCTGACTCCAGGCTGTTCTTCACTTAGAAAAGAAAAGCCAGATACTGTGTGAGACCTAAACCTTCGGATGCCTCTGACTTGACTGTCATGCCTGTTAGTCAAACTTCAATCATTTCTTTGTTAGAGCTTCTTGTGACAAAGGATTTTTACTCAGCAGAATCAGTTATCCAAGCTATCACTGCATTATGTTTATGCTGCTCCATCTTCTCCCAGTAATGCATCTAGACTATTCCTTAATTTTAAGTTCTTCAAATAAAAGAAAAAGAAAGAATGCTGCAAAACCCAGAGGCCACGTAAAAATTTCCATTTTTCAGAGAGTGCTGGCTGTGTTTCTGTCTTTCAAGCCTGCACAAGTTCTGCTGATAGAGTAGTGATTTAGTGGACTGCAAAGAAGATGAAGAATTTTAAGGTGTTGAAGCAAAATAGTTTAAATCTCACCTAACTGAAGACAAAGAAAGATTTTTTTTAAAAAAACAACCTTGTTTTTCATCAAGTAAGCTAACTTTTTTGTTTTCCCAAGCAAGTCATATCTTTGAGTGTAAATCACTTTGGAAGGTAGATGTGTTCATTCAGGTTCAGCAGTTTCAGTGTCTCCATCATTCTGGTATCAGTGACACCAGCTGATACCAGCAGTTTTAGTGTTGGAGAGCATTTAGGTACAAACTGCATCTGACTGGGGTTATGTTGAAGTTTTCATACTCTTGGGTTCCCCTAGCTGAAAAAATGCTTGAGACAGGAACTAAAGCCCTGTCTGAAGAGGCTGATTTTTATCCAAAAAATACAATCAGCATCTTAGATTTCCAATAACCTCCTGAAGAAAGAAGCCTGATTCTGGTGCAAATTCTAAGTAATAATATCTTGCTGAACAGGGTTTCAACACAAGAAAATTATACGAAATAAACCCAAAATCATTCAAAAGATTAGTTGCAA
Source organism: Dicaeum eximium (assembly GCA_013396995.1). NCBI lineage: Eukaryota > Metazoa > Chordata > Aves > Passeriformes > Dicaeidae > Dicaeum > Dicaeum eximium. The sequence continues at coordinate 4,102,288 of VWZP01004826.1, read as the reverse complement.
ATTTATACAGCTGCTTTTATTTCTGAGCAGATTATGACCCTGATATTTCAAAATTGCTGAAAAAAGTAGGGACAAACTCATGCTGGAAATATATAAATGGTATTTCTCATATTTCTGGGAGATGGCATGCACAGATCCAGATGAAACAACAGATTATGTGATATTAACACATGGTTAGAAACAAAGCCAAACCCAGTGAAAATTTTGAAAGTGTTATAAAACCTATCAATCAGTCAAAGAACTTTCCAAATGATAAGGTGTATATTAAGATTTGGAGTAAATACATTCTGATACCCTGTTGGGCTACCATTCCCCCAAGCTACCAGCATATTATCTCTGTGAAACTAAAACTCCAAAACTGGTATTTTTCCAGCTGTTGTTCAGCTCCATGGACAAACAGGACTTTCCTTATCACACACTTCAAGGATAGGCATCCTGCACATGCAGTGAGTTTTTTTGGTTTACTGGCTCAGAGACTCAACAAAAAGGAAGAGCAGGTTGTCACGGTTTAACCCCAGCTGGCAACCAAGCCTCACTCGGCCGCTCACTTGCTCCCCATCAGCAGGATCAGGGAAAGAATGGAAAAGGTAAAAGCCAGAAAACTCACGGGTTTAGATAAATACACTTTAATAGGGAAATCTGGACATTTAAGCAATGCAAAACAAGGAATTGTTTCAGTGCTTCCCATGGGCAGGCAGGTGTTCAGCCATCTCCAGGAGAGCAGGGACCCATCATGCAAAAGGGTTACTTGGGAAGACAAATGCCGTCATTCCAAACAACCCCCTCTTCCTCCTTCTCCAACCCTCTCTGTATAGTGAGCATGATGTAGTATGGTCTGGAATATCCCTTTGGTCAGTTGGGGTCACCTGTCCTGGCTGTGTCTCCTCCCAGGCATCCCCAGCTTCCTCACCAGTGTGGAAGTATGGAAAGCAGAAAAGGCCTTGGCTCTGTGGAAGCCCTGCTCAGGAATAACAAAGATGTCTCTGTATTATCAACCCTGTGTTCAGCACAAATCCAAAGTACAGCCCTATACTAGTCTCTGTGAAAAAAATTAACTCTACCCCAGCCAAAAACTAGCACACAACTTCACTTTATATATAAAGTTTGTATATAAGGTTTGGACTGAATGTTTACAACACAAAGAAATATGTGATGAGTTTACCTGAGCTTACCCTTTGCATGATTTTCTGATTCAAGCTTCTTTAAGTTGCACACAGAATTTTGTAGTCTTTTTCAGCTGTAAGAAATGTCATTTCCTTGCCTTTATTAAAAAGATTTATGAAGTTACATGTTGGGACTCTTTTTTCCTACTAGTCTTTTCCATTCCTTGGCCTGTTACCTACTCTATGACATCATACAGTATGGTATTTCATAACTAAATTATTCCATGTTAAGTAAAATATTTTTAAAGTATTTTAAAGAATTGCCTTCATTTCTATTCAAAACAACATAAAGCTAGTGATTAAGAATATGAAACAAAGAAGTAATAAAGGTAATTAGGTAAGGTCTGCATTTTGCCTGAATCAAAATAATAATAAAGAAATATTTTGCATCATAATGAGTCTTAAGCCTTTGGGCAAATATCTGTGATTAATACTATGCATAGATTTTATTCCTCTTTGTTTTCTCTGCCTCACAGCAAAATTTGCAGTTGTAGGGGAGCTACCTAATCACTGCCTCAATTTCTGCTTCTGTAAAATAGGGGTTATATTACCATGCTTAATCCATTTTCATACAGATGAATGATGGGTCCTCTGCAAGTTCTCTTTTTCTTTTGCTGGCTCTTGAATAGAGAATATGTTTTTTTTCATGAGATTTTCAAGAGTAAATTCACTGCTGGGAGAAACTGCTGCTATAAGACAGACCCCCCTCACCTAAGCACTGGTGGAACAAGTTGCTGCTGTTCCCTTTCTTCTATTTCCTTTCCTTTTTATCAAATACAGGTTTGCTGGGCACCTAGAACACAACCACCAGATGCTGCTGGGGCAAAGCTAGGAAGATGTTTCTTTTGGCTACTTGTTGGCAGCTACTGTATGAGTGGTAGAGGAAGGTTCCATATGTTTCATTACTGTGGTGTTCTGAGGAAAAAATAAAAGGCAGACCCGACATGCAGTGCTTGAGCTGAAGATAAGAAATTTTGCTGGCTACATAGGGAATCTTGCATTCCTGAGCCCCAGCTGGTGAGCAGGGGACCCTTGTGATGCCATCTGGTCACCCAGAAGACAAGATACATGAGGAGGGAATCATAGAATCATTTGGGTTGGAAAAGACCCCTAAGGTCATTGAGTCCAATCACAAACCCAGCACTGCCCAGCCCACTACTAAACCATCTCCCCAGGTGCCACAGTTACATGGCTTTTAAATATCTTCAGGGACAGTGACTCAAGCACTTCCCTGGGGAACTTGTTCCAATGCCTGACCACTCTTGCAGTGAAGAAATTCTTCCAAATATCCAATCTAAACTTCTCCTGGAACAATCTGAGGCCTGCCCTGTCTCTTGTGACTTGGGAGAGAAGCCTGAGACTTTCAGCCCCCTCTTCCTGCCCCTCACTCCAGCCTCCTTTCTGGTGGTTGTAGAGAGGGATAAAGCCACCCCTGAGCATCCTTTTCTCCAGGCTGAACAACCCCAGCTCCCCCAACCATTTCTCACAGGACTTGTGCTCCAGCCCCTTCACCAGCTCTGTCATCCTTCTCTGGACGTGGTCCAGCACCTCAATGTCCTTCCTGGAGTGAGGGGCCCAGAACTGGACATGGGATTCAAGGTGGGAATACTAGAGCAGCAAGAATGACACCCAGTCTGCAGACAGCCCTGGCAAGTGCCCCTAAGGTTCTGTGTATGTTTTTTATAAAGACTGATTGTCCTTCTGCAACGTTACAATTAATTTCCTTTTAATGGCATAGTATTTGAATTTCACATAAGAACCTTAAACATTTTGTTTGGACCTAGAAATGCAACAGGTTACTTGGCTAACTAAAATTATGCCATATGTAGTGCCTGTTTTAGAATTAGTCTATTTTTTGTCTGTTTAATAATTAAGAGAGAATGAGTGCAACTTTTGTGCCTGTATGAGGTGGCACCCAAATGTTAGGAGAAAAACAATGCACTGGATTTGCATCCAAAAACATTCTGAGAGGGTGAGGCCACAGCAGCTCCATGCCCCATGTCCAACCAGCAGTGAAACTGAAGATGCATTCCCAATTAGCACAGTTACACACAGCACGTATATGCATCATAATATACATTATATACATGTTGGCCACACAAATCACAGACAGACATACAGAACACTCACATTATTATTCAGAAATTACAACAGATTCCAAGGACAAGCAATTCAAAAACTATGACAGCATCCTTAAAATGAGATCTAAAAAACAGCAGTTTATTTCAGCTGCAAATAAAGAGTGCTGAGGAACAAAAAATATAGCTGTTTTCATAAATTATAGAACACCTAATCCTAAATCCAAATTCTCTCACTCTTCCACTTTGGTATTCTGTAGTTATGGTCCTCAGTGGAGCTATATAATCGATATTTATGCTTTACATACAGAAATAGCATTTCAAGACAGAACACAGAGACTTAAAAGCAGAACATTTTCAAAGCTCAGTAAATACTAAACAACACTTTCCAATCAAGCTATTGTTCATGTTTCTACAAACACTTAAGAACACTTTTATTTTTTCCTAGTGGCAAGTGTGCTTAATGGTGATGACTTGAAGGCATATAATGTAGATGCTCTTTGCTAATATCTTTCTTTTCAGCAAACTTGTGTTTCATAGGCAATGCTTGTGACAAATGCTGTGTCTTTGTTTTATTTGGAAAAAGAGTAACACACTAAAAATAAAGTTTAAAACTACATGCCTCTGTAAGTAACACACCAGGGAAATCTATCAATCCAGTAAGCTCCCTGTGTTCTAAAACTTTTGACCACAACCTGGAAATGTGAAAGTTCTTGTTGGTGTTTTACACTTCCAGTGTGCTATAAGTAATAGACATATAGATAGCAATTTTTATAGATGTAGATATATAGATAGCAACAGATGTAGATAGCAATTTTTACAAGCCAAAACTCTAAGAGGTAGTAAATGTCATACCTTTTTTACCTTTTTTTCTTTCTAGATGTGTATTTTATCTCTTTCCTCACTTATCTAGGAAGATCAGATGCATGAAGCTGTCACAATACATTTACTAGATACAAGAAATCAAGTATTTAACAATTAGGGTATCTACTGAAATGCCAATATAGCAACAGAGGCAATATTTTCTATCTTAATTTGTCATTTGAAAGGTGGCTCTTACTGTGATGTTTCTGATTAAAATGTACCAACAAAAATAAGTTAAAATAAAAACTGACAATTTTGTCATATCTCTATCAAGAGCAGCAGTATGTCTTTTGACTTTTCTGATGTGGTAAAACTTGATACCAGATTCCCTCTTCTCAGTGTCTAAGGATTTCATTATGAACTGTGTATAAAATTACAAGTCTAGCTTCTACATTTCACCTCTGAAAAGTGGTGATGCTGTTAATACTTAAAGTATAGTTTTCTTGCATTGCTATTTTTCTTTAGGCATAGTAAGAGAAGTTCAAAAGGCTTGTAGATGCATTTTTTGGTGTTGTGGATCTGAGGGAAACCTAAGCTTTTTGGTGGTATTATGTCCACATTCCTTCAGTTCTCAGGAAATTATATTACCTTGAAAACAACAAAGCCCTAAGTTTTTTCTATAACATTCATTATATGTTGAAGAAAAAGCAATGAATCAGGATCTACTTTAATTTCTTAAAACTCTGAAAATAAAAGACTGTGTTTGTAATTCTGTAAATTCCCCCAGATTGTTGCCAGGAAAAGAAAATGTGCAGTGAAGGTGATTTTATTTGCAAGTGATATCGGAGAGATCAGAGGCACTGAATGGCTTTCATCTCTGCCTACAATTCACTTCCTTTGAGAAGCCACATATGTACAAATAAAAACATAGGCCAAACCAGGTTTGTGACAGCTGGTCTCCTGCAAATGTACATCATCTTCAAATATGCATTGGAGAAGAGAGTTTAAATTTATCTGTGAATCCTAATCCTCTCAGGATAACATCAGAATTATCCAAATACTGTCACAGCCTCTAGGTTAAGTAACAGCATCCAAACCTGAGTACATCTGTCAGTAGCAGATTGCAGCTAACACCATGCAATTGGCACCATGCAGCCAGAGACTGATTAGAAAGAGCCAAGTGATTTTGCTCTTTAGTTCTTTCCTTTTGTTTGCTAATTAATTAATGTATACATTACATTAAAAAAAAAAAAGAATGGAAATTTCCTGGTTTACATTGAAATAACCTTTAATTAGGATATATAAATTTTTGCAGGTTTTTTTGTAGGTGTCTGTTGTAATTTCACAGGGGAGTAGCTAAATGCATTTAGACATAACTTATTTCAATTCTGCAATGGCTCCCTGCAATATCCTTCTTTAATTTATAGATGAAATTTATTACTGGGCACATTTTTCAACCTGCTGAATTCCCCTTGACAGTTAAAAATATTGGACATTTGCTATTTCAGAGTCTTCTATTTAGCTAAAGCATTTGGAAGTTATCTACTGTCCTCCTACTTTGAGGCTTCCCTATGTCTAAACAAAGATTTCTCCTACACCTAAATCTGCCCATGAATGATTAGTTGCTATTTGGCAGATAACTAAATTTAGGAGAAAAAAAAGCATAGTAGATCAGTATTAAAAATATGATGCTGATTAAAAAAAACCCTTTATAAATAGATGCAATAAAGATATCTGACTTTCTCCACTACCACTAATAATGAGGGTGTTTGCTCAAAGTAAATATGTACTATACAATAAATTTAATATATTATTTTCCTTATCTGAGAAACTGCAGGCATCAGCAGGCATCATTCACTCTCATGGATGAACAAAGAAGAAAACCAGAAAACTAATTCAATACTGCCACGTGTTAGCACTCTCCTGCTTCATTCCTTTGCCCTCAAAAGAAAACAACAAACAAGGGAAGTGTTTCAAATGGAGTTTGTCTCCTACTTCAGAATGAAACCCATGCAAGAGACTGTATGTAGAACAGATTGCTTTTAGAAAACTAATTTTACTTTTACTGTCATCTACTTGTATGTCTCCAAAGGGCAGAGTTGAATTCAGTGTCAGCTGGATGTGCCTGTACTTGAGTGCACCCAGGGCTGCACCATGAAGAGGTCACAGCACTGTGATGGGCAGTGGTGATGGAAGGGATGGAGCAGGAGGGATGGAGGGGGCTCCTACTGGATGCAGTCCAGCCACACTCTGTGCTGGATGGTTTTGTACAGCAAAGGAAGCAAACCCAATCTTTCAATCTTGGTCCAAATTAAGGATTTGCAGTTATTTAGAAAAGAGAAGCACAGAAGATGATAGACTGGGTTTGTAAGGGTAGAAAGGTGTTTGGTTTGCCATTGGTGATGGCCAAGGTGAAAACCTGAGAGAAAAAATGATATTCCGCAAAGCAGAAATGTGGTTTGAAAGAGAAAAGTGTTTGAAACTTGCCCCAAAATAGGGTAACGGCACCTCTCATGCTGTTTGTAGGCCTTGGTCCTGAGCTGCAGACTATGAGTTGTGCTCTGTTTGGCATGGTGGATAAGTGCTCAGAAGAGCAGTGCTTACTGACAGGCACAGGGCTGCCACTGAGCTGCTTGGCTGAGTAACCTGGAGGCCAGAGGTACAGCTGTGGAGACACATGCCATCCAGGCAGAACAGCAGTAGGGCTCTTGCAAGCCATCCAGCTGGGATTTCCAGAAACCTCAGGGATGTCACTGCTCTGAGGCACTTTGCAGAGCCTTGACTGAGCACTACAACCATTCACACCACTCACCCTCAACCAGTGCAACCTCTCAGGACATGTTTAGTGTAAAACGTCTTGCAGAGCTGTCACAGGGGGCTGCACCCTGACCCAGACCCCACATCTAGCAGCATTTCCTACTACTCTCAAAACCATCTGTGTCCCTCCAAGTGAGGCAGGCAGTTCCTTTTTGCTCTCTTGGGTTTCCTTGAGTCCTGTGAGGTGCAACCAACTCCTGACCTAGCAGTGTCTGGAGGACTCCTGAATGCACAGGGAGTTTTGGCAGGTAAGGAAGAGCCCATCCTGTGTGCAATTGGTTCCACCCTTCCTCATAGGGGCATTGAGGAGTTTTCATCTCTTGCCACGCTGTGACACTAAGAGTCCCTTAGCCAAGGGTGCACCTTCCTTGTCCTCAATACTGTTTTCTCCCTCCAGAGTAAGGGTGTGCTGTTTCCCAGGTAGGATGCAAAGGCTACATTTGCTCTGTATGAACAATTAAATAACACAGCATGTCTGCAGATCAAAGCAGATGTTTGTGAAGATCTGAGAGATGCCTTTCAGGGGAGTTTATTTTGGACTAGTTCTGGCTTTCTTGGTGGACTGCATGCTGTTTAGGAGTTGGAGTGCTTTTTGGGTGCTCCTGGCACTCTTCTAGTTCACTTTAATCCATGGGTAATGTAGTTCATGCACTTTGTTGACACTTCATCAATGTGAACTAAAGTACAACAGGGAAATTGGCTTCAAAATACTTCTGGTGAAACACCAAGGTAGAGTCATTCAGAGAAACCTGGAAGACCTTAGACTGGAAAGTTGATATATGTGATTTGCATGTTGTATGTGTTCCACAAGCCCTTAAACATCCTTTCTCTAGATACCCCAGGGCCTCTCTTTAGTTTTTTGAAAGATGAATGCAGACTATAATAAACCCATTGAATATAGTAAGGTATTTCCTCAGGGTGACATCTTTCATTGGCAGTGGGTAGTGAGACCAACTGTGCCAGAAGAATTGAGATAATTCAGAAAAGGACAGAAAAAAGAACAAAAGGGTTGATTGAATTCCCTTTTACAATGGAATACTAAATAAATATTTAGGTACAAAAAATTGTTTTCCTTCCTAATCCACACCTTCACAATTTTATGAAGGACTGAGGGCACTTTCTTACAGAAGAGTTTCACACTGAATGTTTTGCATATAAAACGTGCCAAGCTTTTCCAGAATCAGCCATTGCTACTGCCTTTTCCTTATCAGACCACAATGAAGCAAAGAGAACATTAACATCTGAGCTGTACTAGTGTTTAAATTTCTGATTTGGCCACTAAAATGAGACATTTACAAACATTTTAAAATTCTTTCAGAATAAGGCTCTTCACTTACAGCTTGTTACAGTTCACATTGCTAAACAGTCTTTGGTCTCAGAAGAGAAAGAAAATCTCTGAGGAAATTTAATAAAGGTGCTTGCTGCAAAATGTCAGTTTGAATCTCTGCTTGTATGAATATTAATTTTACATAAAGTATAACAAGATAGGTGTCTTTGGGAAGGGTTGCTGTGAATCACTGCTCTGATTCAGGCAGAATGAGGGTTTGAATCTGGATGTCTCACATGTCTGACCAGCACCTTGACTCAGTGAGCTGGATTTGGGGGCTGTTGGAGACAGAAGAGAGATGACAACTCATTTTCCTGATTTTTGTGGATCGCGTCACAGTCCTGGCCCTTAAAAGCAAAACAGCAGGAATGGGATGCAGATGTTTATTATTACTTGGCCAAAGCCAAATATTTATCAAACAAAACACATTCCCCACTAATCTCCTGCTTTCATCTGGTAATTACTCATGTGAAAATGCAAAACAAATTTCCAAGATCAGTCTTACACCACTGCTGTAAAGAACAAAAGACATATTTCCATCCACTATTTCACTCACAGATACATCTCTAGGAAATGAGTGATGAGCAGAAAGTCTCTAAATGTCACAGGCGTGCTGACCTTATGAAGCTCTGTGTCTAAAGAAAATTAGGTGGTAGCACAGAGCAATTAATTCCTCATATAATTGGAAAAAAAAAATGTCTGTGACAACCAGAGTGATTCAGCAACAGCAAAGGTCTTGCAGTGTGTGCTGCACTGGGCTTTCCTAAACAGGCATTTAATATTAATGCAAAACCATATCTGGGGAGATTGCTGGATCTTGCCTGTCAGCACAGGTCATGTCATTTATGGGTATAGTATATGGGTTTCATATAACAATTCCTCATCTTTTTTTTTTTTTTTTTGTTCTGCCATACTGCATAAAGAAACTCCCCTCCATTTTGCTGTTGTGCATATAGCAACTCAAACATGTTGCACAGCCCCCCTGAAAATACTGCTTGAGATACTCTTAGCTTTAGTTAAAACTCCTTTTTAGTTCAAGTGCTTTGAACTGTAGTTACATGAGAAAATGGGGGACTGACCATAGTTTTAAAAATTCAGTTAATGAACAAAATTACACTTACAATAGTGAGCATTCTGGTTTCCATACAACAGACAGGTTGTTTACAGAGTTTTTTTTTTGTTTGGTTTGGTTTTTGTTTTGTTTTGTTTTGTTTTGTTTTGGGGGGGGGTTTGTGGGTTTTTTGAGGGTTTTTTGTTTTCTGGTTTTTTTTTTTTTTTTTTTTTTTTTTGAAGCCTTTGCTTTAAACTCATCCTGGGATGTCTGGTCAGTTGTTAATGCTGTTACTTGAATGTCAGTAAATGAAAACAAAATGTCCTTGTGTTCAGTGCAGCTCACAGTTGGGATGCTCTTTGTTTCAGAAAAGGGAAGGACATATGATCTCTGGATGTGGGAAAAAAAGCATTACTCTTTCTTTGTCAGAGATAAAACAGCTGGCAAATGGACAGACTGGGTGACTTGCTGGAGCTCACAGAGGATCAGCAGGGAGACCTGAACTCTTCCAACAATATTCTGATCACCTATCCACAAATTCATCCCTTTCCAAAGAGAAAAATCAGAGCAACTTGCAACCCGGGAATCCAATTTTCAACTCTGAGTCACTCATTTCTCTGCTAAGGATCATCTGCTCTCCAAGTGCCTCGCATCAACTTGCATAGTAAAAGAGATAAAGAAAGGAATGACTTCTTGTCCTCCTGCTACTAAAACCCTCTAGCAGCTCAGGGGTAGCACCTCTCCTGCATTTTGAGAAGAGAGGGAGCTGTTTTCCAGGGGCTTCTGTGGTAAACCTGGCCCAGCCCTGCTGACAGGGAGCAGGGGCTGAGGCAGTGCCAAACCAGCCTGGAATGTCCCTTCTTTCTTTCCAAGCTTGGCTGTCGCCTGACTGGGTATGAGAACACTAACTTGGGTTTTGGGTATTATCTTATTATTATATGATATTATATCATATCATATCATTAATAATTATATAATTATATTATCTTATTATCTTTCTTTTCCTCCTTAATTCAATATATTGTACCTAATAATTTTTGGCTGACATTTCTTGATCTCTCTAAACCATGTCCAGAATTTGTGCTGTCAAAATCTTTTGGAGTCTGTTCAGTACACATAGGTCTCTACCTATTTAATCTCTGAGTATCCCATGACACATACTGCTTACAAATACTGAAAAATGTTCAGAGCATCTGGAATCTAAATTCCTTCCTGCATGGCATAAACTTTGCCATGCTGTTACTTTGCAGATTGGCATGGAGTACTCAGGCAAGATGAAGAATCGCTTAAACATGAAAGCCCCAGACAATGAAACTAATTAGGCAGCTAATTAGGCTTACACTACCTAGCTCAGTACTCTCCACCTCCTTGCACACAAGTGGATGCATCTGGGGGAAGTCCTTCTGTCAATCCCATCACAGAGAGGCTAGAAGTCGTCATAAGGCTTTACTCAGTGTGACGTGTAAGGGGCTAATTAAGTTTTTCTTGTCCTTAAGCAAGAACCCCATGCCTTGCTATACTTAATGGCAAAGGAAAAAGTCCCAGGAGAACAGACCTTGTCTATGTTCAAAAGGATTATCTGAGCAATGGGATAATCCTCACCATGTCAGCTTGAACAAGGCTTTAGGTCTGGATTATGTTTGCAATGCAATGCAAAGCGATGATACCAGATCAGAGAATCTGGCCCATTTTGTGTGGTGAATGACAATCCTGAATGTTGCCAGAAGGCATCTGTCATTTAATATATGTATACATACAAAGAGAAGGTTTTTTGGTTTTATTCTTGCTTATTATGTGGAATTACAAGAAAAGCTTGGCTGTGGTACAGTAGCTCTCTTGATCCACAGATGGCACTAAGAAAAATAAGGCTTCAATTCATGAAAAAAATGTGGGTAAGCAAACAAGTTTCCACATAAAAACTCAGTTCATCATAGATATAATTTTAGAGAAAGATTTGACTACTCTATGCTATTACTTTGCTAAATATCAGTATTTTATTCAGAAATTTAACTGGAAAAATGATAGACATTTCATTCTGGTGATTGAGAAACAATTTAAGAGATGTCCAAGAATCAGATAAGATAGAGATTAATTTATTTATTTATTGTTTTAAATTTTACTTAGACACATTTCCCCCTCCCCTCAAGTTATGAAAGTTATTGCAAGCCAGTCAGAACAATTTACTTCATTGTAAATCAAGGCAGTGGGTTTGATATTTTTTGTTACCTATTGTAATTGCATGGTGAAATTATTTACTGCCCTTATATTAAGATTTAAATTATTTTTTTTTTAATACCTCCTCCTGTCTGGCATCAGGCCATGGCTTGAAGTAATCTAAAATGCTGCCAGCTAAACATATTCAACCCATCTACGAGCTCTCATTTTTCAAATGCAAACCCAAATAATCTACAGATACTCAGATTTTCCTTTTTATATTGTTCTGCTGGATCTGCTGAGGTTGAGTTAAGCAATTCCTTTCTGAGTGATGAAAAAAACCCAAGAAGTAGTAATGTATCAAAGCTTGATGAATGATATTACACACATATTTGTCAAGAATGACATTATCCCACCTGACCTGACCTACAGAAAGGCTTAGACAGGCTTCCTGATCTCCCTTCTGTGGCTCTCTGACCCCCAGTGAGGCTAATTTCTGTTTGTGCCATGCTGCTCTCTGCATCTTTAGCAGGACACAGCTTCCTTGAAGATGCCTTTGGCTCCAGCCCCAGGATCCCAGAGGCAAGGTGTTGTAGGCTATGGGGCTGTGCTGGTCACTGACATTGTTCATGTCCACACCTGGCCTGGAGCATTTTTAAGGACTATAAGTAACCAGGCTGGTTGTCTTATTTAACCTGTCTGGGATTTATTGTCTGTCACAAAATGTGCTCAGCAGGAATCTCAAAGTTTATAGCAGGAGTGAGCACCCCGCGTGGCTGACTGAGTATGGCTGCGCTGGGAGGGCTGAGGTTTGCCTGCACAATGTTTTCTCACAGCACAGACAGCTGCAATATCTCAGCTACCTGAGCCCTCACAGCCAAGTGTAAGGTATTATTTATGCTGAAAATGACGCCTGCAAGAAGGGTTTTCAGATTTAAAATGCTCCAAATTTTTTCAGCTTTTGTAAACCCAAGCACATAAAAGTAAAATAATACTTTTAACTCTAGATGAATAGACAAATAGAATGGTGGCAGTTAGAAAATTATGGTAATATTCAGTGTCCACAACGTTTAGTTATTTATATATTTTATAATGTTTTATAACATTCACTAGCTCATGGGAAAACACCATTCCTTTCTCAAGTGCTTTACACTACCCTGTAGCTTCCTTGAAAATTAAAACTGCCAAATAAATTTAATGCAGGTCTGCAAAGTGAACATTGACTTCAGACTCATTTCTGGGACATCTTCACAGAAGGGAAAGTCATTGGCTGAGCGTTGTCCACGTATAATAATGAATAATACATATCTGATATATGGCTAAACTAAAATTCAAAGAACACGATACAGGGAAAAAACAGGAAAAAAGAGCAACAGAGCAATCATCTCTTGTGAGAAATCTGATACCTGAGTTTAGAGGTGCAAGGACTTGAGAATAACAGCAGGAGGACGAGGCAGAAAAAATATCACCGCAGCAGTTTAGGTGAACGATTGCGGAGTGAAAGGCTACAAAATTGCAAATCTGAGCTTTAGCATTACAAAGGTTAAGGCACAGTGTGGCACGGGGGAGCTTGAGGCATTTGATGAGACAGTCATTATTCCTCAAAGAAAGAAAGGCAAGATCAATAGGAAAATAAATACACCACTCTGCAGCTTGACAAGATTTTACAAGATCCTCTAATTGCTTAGTTTCCTCCCTTTGTGTCTTTCAGAGAAATAATGACACCTGGCTCTGTAAGTCACTGCTAAGAAACCAGCTTGACAGCTTCAACTGAGGAGTTCAGATTTTAGTTTAGAGCTCCTCCGTGGACAAGATACTACCGCAGAAAAGGAGGGAATTGTTAGGTGCATGGCAAATACGCCAACAGCTATGGATGATGGATATGGAAGTGGAGCCTCTTTGCAGAGATTTGGAGTTAGAATAATTTTGTGCTTTTTAGGGCTTGCTGACCTGATGATGCTATCATGACTATCATCTGCTGACATGCAAAAGTGTCCCCTTCTACTAAGTGAGGGTCCCAGCTGTTTGGTCAGCCAAAGGTTTAGCTGTAAATAACCCCAGGCTGGCTCTTGCAAAGCCTCCATCCTCTTGACCTCTGAGGACACACCAAAGAAGGGGACTATTGGAGAATTTCTTAAGTCAGAACATGCTTGCTTATCCTGTTCAAGTTTTGTGAAAAATATCTCTAAAGAGAAATTCATCTAGTTGCTTAACATCAACAACTCTAATGGGTATGGAAGCCAAAAACCAGGGAAGTTAAATAAGATCGAGTAAAAGAGGTAACAGCCAGGACTCTCTTTGTGAAGCTGTTTCTCCACAAAGACCAAGCAGCTGGCAAAGCAAATTCTAACCCGAGGAAATTGGTAGAAGATAGAGAGAGTAGTTTCTCTGGAGGATGGTATGATGCCCTTGGCACAGACTGTGGTTGCCCTTGGAAGTGTGCAGTAGATACTGGTGGGTTTTTCAGAATCTGGTAATTGAAACTACATTGCTGTTACTTCTTTCTTCTTTCAAATTCTAGGAGTTCCCCTACTATGAACTGAAGGCAGGCAGTTTTACATAAGAATAATAATTTTAAAACTTCAATCAGCTATGCATAAATTGCCTAAACCCATGCTGATACTCTTGGTTTCATAGCTCAGTGAAAAAAACTTCATGGCTCGAAGTTTGTAAAAAGAAGAGTGACACTGCATAGAAAACCCTTGAGAAATGTTGGTCTTGAATTGCCTGTTTGGGAATGACATTAATTACAAAATAGCTGGGCAGAGAAACCACATAGAAAGCTGTCCCTGACAATGGCATGAATGCTCCTAAGAGCTTTGTCACACAACCTACATATTTTTACATCTAATCAAGTTGATTAATAAAATGACAGATTACAAGTTATTTCTTCTGCCCCAAAATGCAACCCAAACATTGCTGCACAGCTCAGAATTGCTCTCCTGTGACTCTGGTGTCTCTTAGGGATACTTGTTGCTCTTGAATATTTAGCCCTTAGATGAGACTCTGCAATCAAGATATACACACTTTTAAGGGATAAAACAATTATGCCAACACGCACAAAAATTAGCTGTGCCTATGAAGCCACCTGACTTGTTATATTTTCCACCCAAATAAGACACTGAAAGAGTGTTTGCTGGCCAGGTAAGCATTAGTCAGGTAGGCATTGGTCAGGAAGAGGAATTAGGCAGAAATTAAACTGCTCTGCTGCATAGCTTAGATTCTGCTCCTGAGCTGCTACTTTTCAGCATTACATTTGGAGATTTTTTGTTTGGTTGGTTGGTTGGTTTTTTGTGTTTCATTTTGGTTTTTGAAAAATTTATTTTATAACCTTCCATGACAGTGCTTTCCTTCTTGAATCCTAGAGCTACTAATGATCTCGTCTCAGCATTCTTACCTCTCTGCAACTTTATCTTCCTTATCTTTGCTCTACAGACTTTTTCACAGCTCATTCTCAAGAGTACTTAAGAAGTCGGAGCCAAGGTTGTGCAACTCAGCCACATCCTTATGAGGCTTCACATTCCTGGCGAGCCTGGGACAAGTTAGAGGGGTGAAGACAGGGAAAACTACACCACCTTGCATTTCATATTCTCCACCAGGAAAAGCACAGTGAAGCAAAGAACAGAAACTATAGCAAAAACTTTCCTATATGCTACAATTTCACTTTAACACAGCTTCTAATGCTATTTGAAAGAGCTTCTATATAAATCCTTTCTATAAATCCTTTCTAGAAATCCTTACTTTCAAAATAGGATGGTGCTAACATATATTACTTTGCACTAGAAATGTGATTCTGAAGTACAGATGCAGAGATTAAAAAGATAAGGAATAATTCCCACATGTGAATTTGAGCCTCACAGGCCTCTTGGTGCCCTCCTGGCTCAGGCTAGATCTTTATAAAGATTATAATATGAAAGGGGGGTTATATTAGACCCTCAGGGTTTGATTTGCCTGTCAATGCCCCAGGAAAGCCGAGACCCTTGTGCTTGACCAGTCTATCAGTGTCCCATTAGGAGCACCCTTCACTGAGCAGTCAGGTGGATCAGAAGGTGATTCAGCTGACTTGTTCACTGAGGAACACATACCAACAGCTCGAGGGACAGCCCTCAGCAGGTCTCCTACATTATTTGAGTCTGTTATCTTCTGCTGGTGACGGTCAGCGCCTACGAAGGACCCACATTAGCAGTTTATGGAATAACCCTCTTTGATTTTAAACATTTTAAATTTAATTTGAATAGAAAATTGTGACAGGTTAAGGTTCAAGGATTGCCAGTGATAGTATCTGACTCCAAAAATGTATTCAAAGCAATACACAGATAAGCCCTAATCCCAAATTCAGTGTGAAAGAAGTGTGGTTCTTACCCACCAGGCATGCCTATGGGGCAGAAGACAGGTTCAGTCCATCAACAGATCCCAGAATTATCATGGAGTTTTCCCTGGCTTCTCCCCATTCTCTACTTACTTTTGTACTGTTTCTTTATGTTTAGAGCTTGAGTGACTTTAGTCAAACATACCTTTGTTAAGTCAAACCATTTTTACTGATTGGTGTAAAATTCTCTTGCTTCTCTCTGAAAGATACAGTAAAAAAGTATAAGCGCATGTACAGTGAGGGGTGGTTGTACCTTGGAGGCAAGAAACTTTGGGATGAAGGTGTGGGTTAATATTACTATGAGATTATAATGAACCAAGTTCATCTGAGGGGGACATAGTTGGCTCAGCAGCAGGACATCTCCTGTCTCCCTTGGTACTTTGTTATTTTTCAACTGCAAAGTACCAGAAGTTACCATCGAGTTCCTCTCCCTGCAAGGGTTTCCACAGAGCCTGGCTGTGGTTTCTCCACACTGCTCCACCCTCTCCATTCCACATCCCTTAGCAGGTGCTTACAGTTGCAGATTGTGGGTGTGAGGAATCATTGTGGAACAGGTTTCCAGCATGCCAGCCACATTCCATCCAGGGAGTAGCAGTTGCATTTCACCCTATAATTCCTGTACTTCTGTGGAAATGTGAATATAACTTCTCAGTTTCCTCTAATTTTGCCTCCAGCTATCTTTCCACAAAGATTAGAATAATGTCTCTTCTTCTGCACAATTGTTTCTGGAACTGAGCAATATTTTCAACCTCACATAAGACCAGAGACTAATTTAGGTTAGAAGAGAACTGTGGAGATCTCTAGTCCACACCCTGCTCAAAAGAATGCTGGCTTCAAAGATAGATCAAATTGCTCTGACCCAGTTATGAAAATCTGCAAGGATGGTGATCACACAAAATGTCTTGTCAGGATAACCCAGTGTTTGACAATCCTCACCGCGGACACCACTTTCCTCATTTTCAGTCAGAATTTTTGTGGCAACTTGGACACATTGTCTTTTGTTCTTTGTAGTGTACAGGGAAGAGTCTGTCCTCCCAAGGAGGGAATATGCCCCAGTTACAACCATGGGCAACACAGACTCGACTTGGGGAAATTAATTTAATGTATTACTAATCAAGTCAGAGTAGGATGATGAGAAACAAACCCAAATTTTAAAACACCTTTCTCCCACCCTTCCTTCTTCTCTGGCTCACAATTTCTCTAGCTCCTCCTCTCTTGGTGGCATGGGGGATGTGATGTGGTCAGTTCATTGCATTTTGTATTCTACTTCCTCTTCAGGGGGAAGACTCCTCCCATTCTTCCTGTCTCCACACACTTAGATTGACAACTAGGTATAACAGTTATTATAACTCCAGTTGTTATGCACTGTCATTATTTCCTTCACTGGATTGAATGCCTCTTTTCCATTGTTTTTCTCCCCTTACTTTTGGATGCACAAGAAGGATGCAAATGCAATCTGAACTTTAAAAATTGAGGGAAATCTGTCATTTAGTCCAGTAGATTCTTGTCAATATTTCTTCTGTTATAAAAAAGAAAAAATTTTGGCTAAGAAAATGCAGTGAATGAAGACTACATCAGCACATTTCATAGTTTACATTGCTGAACATTATGAAACACAAAAAACTTCAGATACTATATAAAACACCCAAGATCCTTGCAGCAGAGTAGTTCATTTTGCCTTTATGTTAATTTTGGCTTGTAATTTGCTTAAAAGCTTTGCAGAGAGAATCATTTATGTTTTCATAAAAATGGTTAGCAAATATGTCAGTTCACTTAGATTGTCTTGTTTGCATGGGCAATGAAGTTTAAGGTTAATCTCATCTAATCTAAATGACGTTCACTTTAGACTTTGCCAGAGTGAGGGATCCCATGGCTGTGCAGCAAAGCGGGCACTTACCTCCCAGATTTCTTAAAAGGAGCATTATTTCCAGATGCCTTGTCCTTATATTGTATCCTCAGCTCAACTCCAACATCAGAAAGCAATTAACTGTTTTCATCCCTGCTTCTGGCTGGGTGCACAGGCAGTGGCAAGCTGCTTGCTTGTCAGAACATTTGACGTGAAGGGCTGAATTTCCACGCCAGTGTGAGACATTCATCCCTCTGCCTCCTATTAACATTAATGGGGATCCCTTCACTAAATCCCCTGCAGGACACTAAAAATCTCTTCCTGTTTATAACTCAGGGTCATGTTGTTTTTTCTCCCTGGATTGTGTCCTGAGGGGATTATTTCCATTTTTATGCCCATGCTCTCAGATGAAATAGATGATTTTTACGTTTTCAGGCAGTGTAATTTGCTTTTCATGAGTCTCTAGAAGCTTTAAGATGATTAATATGTTGCAGTCCTAATTTTCCTCTATGGCTGGACACACCAAGAAGCAGTTCTTCTGGCCCCCAAATAACAACAAAGAAAGAAGAGGAACATACATCCTCTCAGATCTCTTCTTTAGTTTTATTGCAAGCTGCTTCAAGACCTGAAATCGCAATCTGCAGCTGGTCTGAACTAGTATTTTGCAAAAGTACACTGTCTTTCTTGTGTGGGTCATGTGCATAGACCTTGCTTTAATGTACTGCTGAGGATGTTGAGGAATTTTACCCCCTGGAAAGCATTCATAAATTTCATAGTATATAAGTAGTCCTTCTGTAAAAGAGCTGTGTGTGTAT
Organism: Dicaeum eximium; assembly: GCA_013396995.1. NCBI lineage: Eukaryota > Metazoa > Chordata > Aves > Passeriformes > Dicaeidae > Dicaeum > Dicaeum eximium. The sequence goes on along the minus strand of VWZP01004826.1, from coordinate 4,083,864 downwards.
GAGGTGAGTTACTGAATTGTCTTTGCAGCTGTAGATTTGTAATAGTAAACAGAGAGTTATTTGGACAAAGCTGGTCACAGCTGTCTCTTCAGGGTGGAATAGAGTTGCAGTAAGTGTTAAAGTGGGAAAGCTGCAAAAACATTAAGGAGTCAATGCTTTAAAATCTGCCTGAAATGTCGAATATGACCACAGAGCAAAGTGAAAATGCTGTATTCAAAGACTACTTTTCTAGCAGTAAACAAAATGTGCCTAGGCACAATCATGGGCATTGATTGGTACCAAGGTCCCTCTCTGCAAAGAAACTGTATTACTCTCCTGCCCTGGTTTCAATTGGGATAGTTAATTTTCTTCTTGTATAATGTCTGTGTTTTGGATTTATATGAGAAAAACATTGATAACACATTGATGTTTTAACAGTTTCAGAGTAATGCTTCCTCTAACTCAAGGACTTGCCAGTTTCCCATCCTCTGCAGACAAGTAGGTGCACAAGAAGCTGGAGGGGAGTCATGACCAGGACAGCTGACCCAAACTGCACAAGGGGCTCTTCCCTATGATAGAACATCATGCTCAGTATAGGAACTCATGGAAGGGGCCTATTGCTGTCTGGGCATCTGTCAGCAGGTGTTGAGCAACTGAACTGTGCATCACTTGCCTCTCTTGGGCTTTATTTCTCTCTTTCTCTCCTTTTCAATTTAATAATAACAATAGTAAAAATAATAACAATAACAATAATAATAATAATATAATATTTTTTTTTTCAATTATGAAACCGTTCTCATCTCAGCCCATGAGGTTTAGTCTTTTTGCCTGGTGCTAGCTGGGGTTAAACCATGACATCTCCCAGAGCAGTTTTTCCTGCCTGCAAACTGTATGTGTGTGGGGAATTGTCCCTTGCATGTGCTGACTCCTGAGCTATGCCTGGGAATTATTTATACCACACCGACTGGTTTGGACCAGAACAAACCCAGAGTTCACCTATTTAACCATAAAAAGGGCTGTGCTGCTTAATCCCCTAGTATAAATGTATCCACACTGTTTGCACATTTATGTTTGCTAGTTTAAATAACTGGCATAAGAAAAGTAGTGAAGATGCATCAACTCAGGCTTTATCTGAGGTAAATGACAAGGTGCAAACTCTTGACTCCAGGAGCTGATTCTGTATGTGACCTTCTAGCAGCACATGCTGACATTGAAACTATCCCATCCTGTTGCTGTTACTGCCCCTGCTATCTAGATTAAATCTGCCACATTTTTTGTGGTGTGGACAGGCCATATGTTCCTTAGAATTTAATTTCCATTTTAAAAATCATTTGGGTGTTTAGCTGCCTTAAACTTCCTGAAAGTCAGCAAAGTTGAGGTCACAAAACACTTGGCAAACTCGTGCAAATGCTGCTCAGTGCCTGTCACAGGCTGGCAGCCAGGGGACCAATGCTGCAGCTTGCACCTGGCCCTGGAGGACTATGTCTGGGCTGTCCTGCTTCAGGGCAGACTCTCCTTGTGTTGACACCCAGGGCAGCCACAGCATTCCATGGTGCACTGGGCAGAGCTCTGTATATGAGTTAGGAGCTCACATGCTTTTGTCAATCTGCCCTTGCTCGCTTTGCTTTAAATCATAGCCCAGTCCTACTTGGAGCAGCTTCAGCCTACCTGCCTCTCACACAGGATGCTCAGGGCTGTAAAGAGCTTCTCAGGTGAACTTTGCAGCCAGTGTTAATCTCATGTCTTTGACTTGGTGTGCAGGCTAGCTAATTTAAGGGTAATTGGGACCTGCTTAAATTACTCCACAGGCACAGCATAGCTCTCAGCAGAGCCACACACCAAGAGAACAATCAGGCCAGCAAACTGCTGCCTGTGCACGTTTGAATACTTACAGAAACATGGTTCATGGCTCCTCTAATATACTGGTTTGTATCTGTAGGTCAGAGAAAAGGCTTGTCCTTTCCTGGCCCAATCCTCTTACCAACCACAGTTTCCCCCTTCAGTGCCCATGCAAGGTCTGAGTTGGCTCAGGCATAATGTCAGTGTCAGCTGTAGTCTGTATTTTCCTCATTTGCTGCTCAGGGCAGTAGATAAAGAGAAGTGCATTCAGAAAAAGCTTCACAGGCATTGTGAAAACATGGCTCACTCACCACTGGCTTATGAACACTACCAGGAATCTCTAATAATCACAAGTGGCTATGACTAAGGACTATGGTCCTTCGTGAGAAAAAAACCCCCACTAAAACACTTTTAGTTCACTGCACTATGAAAAATATTAGAGCTTGAATCAGAAGGGAGAGTCCTGTCAGCTGAGTCAAATTCATCTTCACATTAATACTAAATATAATTATCCTGGCTACTGGAAGTTCTACATTTTTAAATAAGGACTGATGTAGCCTGTTCTACAGCAAGCATACATTTTTAAATGGACAAAAATTATATAACAATAGGAAGTTTTGTTATATTTTTGCATGAAAATAATCTCCATATGTCTTTACTTGAAGATCAGCCAAAGACTCTAACCTTTCTCCAATCCAAATAAAGACTTGCACTTTGAAGAGGGGAGATCACATATAGGCAATGGTTAACCCCAATTTAAAAGCTAAAACAGGTTGTAGCAACTACTATATGTGTTTTATTGACTGCCATATTTATTTTAGTGACTTTGGAGCCAAATTCCTCGGATGGTGGGAAACACTGAAGCACAATCCCCTAAAAAATCCTCCAAACCAACTGACACAGACCTTTCCTTTTTTCTCAAGTTTGTGCTGTGTGTCAATAATCATATTTCCAAGATTCATTGAGTATGTCCCTGCTGGCTATTTAAAGGCATCGATAATTCTGCAGTTATATTGTTCATTTATCATTGTCTTGCAGCTCTTCAGAGCAAGATTGTTTAGGTTTCTTTTTCTGCCCACTTTTTGATATAAAGTTTTTAAAAAACACTACGGGGAACATATTTATGACAGCCATATCCTGCTAATGGACATAGAGCTGCATCCTCAGGGAATACTGGGAGATTCTTTTAATTACCTGCACCACCAGGGTCCAACTGACTGAACTTTACTCCCTTCTCATTTTTCATTCAGACTGTACTCCTTTGGGACATACTCACTGCACTCCAATGAGTTACATTTGTCAATCTATTGCAAGCAATGCTTTAACTCATGGGTGACTGTAGCCTGTGTCTGTGCTCGGGTGTGCCTGCTGAGGAGGATCCCTGCTGTGCTGCGTGTGTGAATTGAGTTGAGCTTGAAGGTAAATTGATGAACCTTAGCTAGGTCTAAGTGTCAACAAGGAAACCTAAGAGTTTCAGCCAGGCTGTGAGATCTTATGTATGTAACAAGGTTCTTTGCCCCCTGTATTCTCTGTGTTCGTGTTTTATCCTTACAAAGTATTTTTTTTCAACAGGTATTTCCCAAATTTCTTGTGCTGTGTTGAAACAAAGAAAATAGGAGCATAGATAAAGGATAACAGGCAGGTTAGGAAACCTTTGTTCTTTTAGCTTACTTATGCTGTATTAATACATTCTTTACTACTTGGATTTTTAAAATTTTGTTGTGGTAAAAAGACAAAGTTCATTTTTTTCCAGATGTTAGTCTACCACTTATAAGGTATCCTTTTGAAGGGACTAAGCCCACTGTTAAGCACTTTTTGCAGGTAAACACTGGAAGAGATTGCTTTGGGGTGTAACTAAATCTCCCTTACTGAAGACCTTTATGAATATCTGCTATGAAGGTTATAGGTCCAGCAAGCCCAGCTGTGGGGGGAAACTGAGTAATCTCTTGGGGTACCTTTGTAAGTCAGTCTTACTTAAGTTTTGTAAGAGTTAAATCAAAAATAAAACCTCAAAAATCCATAAGGAAGATACAGAACTAAACCCAGTTTTTTTTTCCTCTTAGGTCTGAAGATCTGTAGAGTATAAACCTGAAAGAGGGCTGTAGTTATTCTATAACTTTTAAGTGGATTAAATAAGTTGTGAGAAATTTACCAGAATCAAATACTCTTTTGAGTATTGCATAGATATTAAAAATAATGACACTGTAGAGCTGGTTGCTTCCTTCCTAGTGGCTCTGCTTGCAGTGGCTTTGAGATGCTCAGGGACCATGACACTTCTTAAGTTTGTCATCTTCCCTGCAGAGAAAAGTGCCTACTTCTTTTTCTTCAAATACTGGAGTTCTGACATTAAGATGAGACACAAATCATGATATACAAGACAGATTTTTATGTCCCCTTCCATCTTGCAAGACTAATTTTGCTCTTTACAAGACTGACAGAGTACTATGTGCATAAGGACAGCAGATTTGACATCTTGTAGAAACAGGACACTTAATATAGTGCAAATCTGTCCACAGATTGTTGAAGGCATGTCCGTGTATCCATTTATGCTTGCTTCAACTATTTCCATAATTTTTAATAGCTAAGATTTACTTGCTTTTCTTCATTAAAATGTTGAACTTAGGGCAACAAACTCAGAAAAATGTTGCCAGTACTCACTGCTTGTGCTTCTAATCCTTTATCAACATGCTTGGATGAGCTCTGCTTGTTCCTTCTGTCTGCTGTCATTGTTTGTGGTGTGTTTTGGTGGACAGCCAGGAGAGAAAAAAAAAAAGGAAAAAGAAGGAAAACAGGTCACAGCTGTATAAAGGAAATGTGTGAAAAAAATTGCACATGAAGTACCAGTGAATAACAAGCTAATTGAATTTCCCTGTATGTTTTAACTTTATAGAATAGTATATAGGATAACATCTTTCTAGATATATTGTCCCTATGACAGTAATGGTGATGATCTTAGAAATATTTGGAATATCTGGAAATAGGAATAGTTATGAAAAGCTATTTCTGGCAAAGATATGTTTGGTGGCAATTTGGAAAACAATCAATAATTTGGGCTTTATAACTCATCTCTGACAAGGGAGACCTATTGCATGGGCAGTGACAAAATGACATTTCTAGAAGGTCAGGTGTTCCTGAGGGCTGCTAAATGAATTCTGCCTCCACTTTGGAGAGACTTGAAACAGGAGTATAATTAACACCTTCGCCTCTTGATTTCTGGCTTGTGACATAAAATCTCAGAGAACAGAATACTCTCTGTAGGTAAATAATATATATATATAGATTCCCTTGATGTTTGCTCTTGCTCTTTGAAAAAGAAAAAAAATGCTATTTAATGAGTGTGAGATGGTTTGTATTTATTTTTCAATGGAAGATACAAGGCAGTGGAGAATCTGACCCCTGATATTTTCTCTATTTGAGATGAAAAAAATCATCTCATTTTGTTCATTGAAAGTGGAAAGATATAAATCTCTGTAGGACTCACTGAAGCAATAATAAATTTCAGTGTACAAAACTGTGCAAAATGAATAAAAAAATAATATCTTGCTTTCTTTACTCTTGATATAGACAATGATGTCAAGGACAGAAGTGTTGTCACTGGACTGCTTATCAATTTTTTTCATGTACTTCTGGAAGCTGCCTTGAGTCATGCTGATACCTTCTCTTTGATTATTACTGCATTGACAAATTTTCTGATCTATCAGGATTTCCAAATGAATCTGTGGAGATGTTGTTTATGGATTCCTATTTTAGAAATGGATTCATTAAAGAATGTAAAATGCATATTTTCTTGAGCAAAATCTGTTGCAAAAACTATAGATAGGTGTGCTAAAGGAAAGAGCATTTGCCTTCATTTTAACCAGGACAAGCTCGCATAGGGTTGAGAAGATGAATTTTGCAATTTCTGTGCATCCTGCTCTATGGTCAGACAACCTGGTTGTGTCTGATTTGTAAGAGGGGTTGGTATTAATAATGGAGGGAATTAAAAATAAAAAGTTAGTTCTAACACAGATGTATCAAGAGTTATAGTAGGAAGATAGGACATTATATATATATATCTATATATATATATAATATATATATGTACTGATAAACTAAAGTCATGTATCAGGTGTTTGAGAAAAAGCCTTTAGTGGGAGGTTAAATATTTGAGAAGCCTACACTGAATCATTCATTGGTCACTTGTGATGTGGCAACATTAGGACACCAGGGTTAAAGAACAGCTAAATGACAGTGATAAACAAAGAGAACTCAACTCCATGTTTTTGATAATAGATGGGTGCTTAGACAAAATGGGCAAAAATTATTCCTCTCTAAAACTGATCAAGCTGATTTAATCTTGGTGAGTTTTTCTTTACAGTAAGACTGAGGTATCCTGGCAGATCATGCAGTGCATCTACAAGGCAAGTGAGGAGGAGTCATGCAGAATGGTCCCATACTTCAGACAACTTCTATGAGAAGCACTTAAATGTTCTTAGACAGTCTGGCATTAATTATCAATAAGAGCCTGTCACGAACAAATTACAATTATAGAAATAACTACATAATTATTATAACTTCTCAATGAGATGGCATGCTCTACTTGATGCCAAAGCTCTCCTAACTGGCATGTGACACTTGGTCTGAAATTAGTACCTTCTTTGAAGGTCTAAACTGGTGTGCAGGCCTTGTTCTGGCCTTTGAACTCCAAAAGCAAGGATTCTCTTTAAGGACAACTATAATTTTGTTAAAACATCTGAAAAATGCAGATGGTTCCTGAATATCTCCATGTCTCTCTTGTGCGGGGGAGCCCAGAACTGGACACAGCACTCCAGATGTGACCTCATCAGGGCTGAATAAAGGGGTAGAATCATCCCTCTTGACCTGCTGGCAATGCTCTTCCTGATGATCCCCAAAACACCATTGGCATTCTTGGCCCCAAGGACACGCTGCTGGCTCATGGACAGCTTTTTGTCCACAAATTAGTAAGGAATGAAAGATTAAGGAGAATTGCAGCATATGGTTCTCCTGGAAAACATAAAGTTGTGGTGATAAAGGTAATAAAAAAAATCTGTTAGAAAAATGCATCTTAATATCTTCCAAAAATCTCACATACGCTTAAAGGGAACTGGAATAATAACTGTAGGGAAAATGGGGAAAAGAGGATGCAGTAAAATGGTATAATGATCACTTGCTAATTTTGGTTACTTATTCCTATTGGCTCATTGACCCCTTGCATACTTCTCTGTGTTAATCACCACGCATTGTATGTCAAAGTAGCTAAGAAGAGCAGAATTTTCTTATGTTGCTGTTTTAGTAGGCTTTACTGAGTAATGTCTGAATTCTTTGAAAACCAGAAAAATCTTTCCATCAGAGGAGTTTTGCACTTTTTTTTTTCTTGCCTGGTCAACTGCGTGTAGGCCAAGGAAAATAATGCCACCTTAGCTGGTTGTATTATGACTTACACTTAAAAGTAATAGTATGTTCCATGTGGAGATTATCTGAGGTTCTGAGTGAAATAGATGGACAATGAAAAAAGTATATCAGACTTTCAATAAGACTATTTTTCTTTTATAGCTGTGGCTGCTCATTCAAAATTGTGCAGAATAACTGCAGTTTATTGTGCCCCAGAGACTCATTAAGGATGTTTCAGTAGACACTGGTGCAAATCTGATGTTTAAATCTACCCTCAACTTTAGAATAATATTCTAATTTTTTCAAAGTCCACAGTTTCCAGCTGTGTGCAGTTTGTAAGCTGGAGAATTCATAGTGTAAATATATTCAGCAAAAAATATTTCATAATGGACTTTTGAAAATGCTGTAATCCAGTAACAATAACTCCTTTTGAATGGTGAATCAATATGCAGATAGAACTTTGCACAAGGAGAGTATCTTTTTCTTTTTGTGTCTGTGAATTGAGAAACTTTAATGAGAATAATGAGTGCACCACAAAGCTTTTTTAGGCCAAATTTGTCTTCTTCAAAAAGAATGGAAACTTAGCCTTGATCCTGTAGCGGAAATTATAAATATGGAATAAGTAAGATTATACTCACAAAGCAGAAAGATATTCCAAACTGTAAACCCTATGGTAATTTATCTGCAACCTCTGGCCAAGTGCTCTGCTCTGGTAACTTCCTCGCTCAGACAGGACTTGCTGAGGGCTTCTCAGTGGTCCAAGGAGAGACTCAGTAAGGAAAAGTTGTTATCTGGCTAACGCAGAGAAGATAGCTCATGTGTTTGTGATGCTGTTTGTGAGTTTAGTGATTTAGTTTTCAGCATTACCAATCTCTTCATCTCAAGGTATTTCCTGCAGTGTCTGCTGACCTGCTTGCTTAGTTTAACCTATGTTAATACAGGAGGCTCAAATTCCCAGACCAGCTTCTTAGCATATGTGCACATGCCACATTAGAGTGAATATCTACACTCTGAGAATGCACCTTCCCTGAGTTTAAATCTAAAATGTCTTTAGTATTGATGGAAGAAAGCCCTTTGCATTTTGTCACTTTCCTTGAAAGCTTTTCTCTAGAGGTCTAGACAAGCTCTATGACCTTTTTCAGCTTGAGCAATTCTGCAAGGTTAATTAAAAAAATTATCCCATAAAATTATTTTCTGGAATTCACATACACACTTTGACTTTTATCAACAACTGAAATAAATGTGCTGACTTTTTTTTTTTTTGCATAAATCACCAACTGTTTTTAACAAATTGTCAAAGAATGGAGGAATGACCCTGTTATCAGTAGAGAAAAAAGGCATGGTGGGTCCCCTCCTTTGTTCAGAAACTACAGCATTAGTAATTACTTATAATGCATGAAAAATACATACTGGTTTTAGAAGTCAAAAGCACATAATGGTGCAAGTATTCCTAACTGAGGAATGTGATAGTTGGTGTGATAGTTGTGCTAATAACTGTGCATTGGTAAGTTCCTACCAATTTTTTCCCCTTATCAGTTCTATGTGATATATGAACACTTTTATTCCTAAAATAAAGCCAAAAGATTCTAATTATGTTCTTTTGAAAAAAGAATTACATGTTAAAATGGCTTATGGGGGGAAATAAATCTCAATAACCATCCTTGTTAATAAAGGACTTTCTCTATATGAAGTGTTTCTGAAGAGGCATGCTATAGGCCAGACACGGACCATCTTTTATCCATAGCGTTGCCAAGCAACACTTCCTTGCATTCTTAAAATTAAAATTATTTCTCTTTCATTCTGCAGAGAAATAAGGTTGAAAGGGAGGGCGTATATAAGGCCTTCAAGTAAAAAAAAGGAGCTGGAACTTTATATGTTACTTATTCTCTGTGTAATTAAGCAACATATGAACATTCCTGTTCTGCAGCACAAAAATCATTTACAGTGGCCATGGCTGCAGTGTGTGAGCAGATGTGTGTATCAGATGGAGCACACCAGTTGGGGACTTTTGAGGGGTTTTTTTGGGGGTATTTTTTCTAATCATCAAATTGTTCTGTGCTAGAAGTTATCTATCATGTATCTGATGCTGAAAAGGGATTTACAGTGCTGATACCAAGTGACTAACAAAGCAAGGACAAGAACAGCTGATCACTCCTCATCATCATCATAAGGCATCAGCTGCAGTCCAGAGGATTGGCTCCTCCACAGCTACATGACCAAATCAACTAATGATTCCCTGGAGGAGGGATGACACACTTACTCCACTGGAACTTGAAAAGAGACATTTTCTTGGCTTGAGAGGATTACAGGTTTCCACAGGTATTTGGGAGATTTGGAAGAGCTGGCATTGATATTTAGATGTAGCAAGTTGATCTCTTATACATTTCTAAAGGCAAAAATCTATAAAGAGACCCCAGAAATCCCCCAAATGCAGGGGTCAAGTTCAGCTGTGGATTGAGACAGTGAGTTTCAGGAACTGTAATTGTACGTGACACAGATATCTAAGCTCCTAGGATGGAGACAGTACAAAGGATCTACTCTAGTGACATATCCACCTCATCCTTAAAGGACAGTGCAGGTGACAATGTTTTATCACCTGAACAGATCTCTTTAGGCATCTCTGTCTTTACTGTGGCCTTGTTATAGGCAACTATGTGAAGGTATAGATCACCACTGATGATAATGAGAACTTAGATGTACAGCATACAGGCTGATATCTATGACAGGATACCTGATGCTGTCTGAAACTTAGGCTTAATGCTCCCCACATGTGATAATTTACATGTCTAAATATTGGTACCTACTCCTGTTTCAGCTCTTTGGGGGTATCCCCATGGGTGCTACATGCCAGCAACAGCCCTATGCCCACAGCCCTGCCATTTCCACAAGCCTCACCTGCACATTCTGGACTCTGTATGATATCTGAAGTGATGCTGGATTTCTCTGTTTAGGCAGAGGTCTCCATGGCACCCAGTGCTTTAATTTACTTTTGTACCCATTCCCTAAGAGTCCAAACAGTGCAATTGTAAAGCAAGTGGTTGGATTCATCTCATCATGCCCAGAGGTTTCAAGTGTAGAAGCAAATTTCAGTTTCCAGAGAGAGTTTTCTAGGATCATTTCAGACCATTTCAGTATTATCTGAAATTTCCGCTAATTTCTTCAGTTAGGTATAATGCAGGACCTATAGAAGGATAGGTTTTGAATCAAGGTGAGATAATTTGGTAGATTTGAAATGGTAATAGGCACCTATTTTTAGGTAGCTGAATTTCATCCTAGAGGTCTATATCTAGGCTGTCCACCTCATACTTCTTTTATTCTCTGTAGAGGGAAGCAGGCCCCTAGAGACATGATAAAAATATTAAATCCACATATAAATTTCTGGTCTGCAAAGCTTGAATGTTGACATGCATTGTAATTGTCTAAACAAGGCAAAATTAAGGTGGCTGCAGTTTTCCTCTCAGGTTCACCTTAACTGTAAAGCAAGGATGTCACTGGAATGTAAGGTTACATCTGCATTCTGTTTTCTGAGGAAGCCCTGCTTCAGAAAAAAGACATATAAAGTGTATATTTATAACACCAATACCTACAGCTTGTTCAAACCTTGGTGTACTTTCATGTGAAGGTTTTTTTAAAATGCAAAACTTAGACTAAGAGTTTGCACAGGATGTTTTTCAAATGCAGCTCTAGACCTATTTACTTTAATAAAGAGGAATAAAGATGTCTGAAGAGATGATAATGTAAGAATCACCTATGGTTTTCATGACTATATAAATGTTACTGTTGAGCCAATTATGCACTGGAGAGGTTAATAACTTCTCAAACAGTGAGCTCATGAAGCTTAATAGTCTAAGATCGAGTGACATTTCTTAGACTGACATTATGCCACCGTGTTGCTTGCACTGTTGGTAAAGGTGAAAATTATTCCTGATCTCATTCCTCTGAAGTTTGTTTCTGTGGTGATATTTAAGCAAGCATCATTAGTGAGGCATGAGGTGAGAATAGGTGTGAAACAGTGTATATTTACACACTAGATAGCAGGATTTCTGGGTGTGAAGGGACTGTATTGCCTGAATGTTATACAATCATATAATCTCTCAGATGGAAAGGACAAAAAAGGATCTTTAAATACAATTCCCTGCTCCATGCAGGGCTGCCTAAAAGTAAACCATGCTAGTAAAAGCATAATCCAGACGCTCTTTGACCTCTGGCACTGTGACCACTTCCCTGTGGATCCCGTTCCCATGACAGACCACCTGAATTTTTTCTTACAAAAAACACAGCCATATCTGAGATGGTTTTCCTCAACAACTTTTCAGTTCTGTCTGTTTTCTGCAGAGCTATATAGAAAGTAATCTGAGGTTAACTGCTTTTCATTTGTGAACCTAAGCAGAACATTTCTACCCTGTCAGAAACTGTTAAAGTATAGAGGGGACTTCCATGACCTTTTCTGATTACAAGCTGGAGACCCTTATTGCATTTTGTTTCCCATCTATCTGAGTGAGAGGAAAATTACAGATACAGCCCAGTAGGGAACAAGATCCTAAAAGGGAACAACAGTGGGAAAGGAGTGTTAGTGTAATAAAAGTTGAAAAACACCACTACAATGCAGCTAATACAGTACACAGTAAAATTAGTATTTCTAAGAAAACCTCCATCCACTAAGCAATAGAAAAATCTCTTGTAGTTATTTTTTTGTGCTCTGAAAAGAAGACCAATGAATGTGATTCATTCTCTTATAATTTATCTGAAATACGTTCTCAGTCTGATTTATAAAATACACCACATTCTTTGAGTTGGGCTGGAACCCTGAGCCTTAATTAATGCCAGTACAACTTGTTTAGAAACATCCTGGGGCCAGAAAGCTCCCTTATATTTTATTTAAATGTTCCTCCTTTTGCTCAATGTCCTATCTTGTCTTCATGACTTTAGGAAACACTTGGGTGCCCAGTAGAGATAATAAATTGTATGACATTTGCAAATGCCAGTTTAATAAACATCACTGGAGATCCTGGGTATTGTCCTTGGCTTGCCTTAACACAAGAAGAATGAAAAGCAGCTTCTCTTTACCAATTACAGCCTATGAACCGATATAAACTGATGGATGAACAGATATAAACTGTTGGACAGCAGATATACTATTCTCCTGACTGTCAGGTAATACAGCTTACCTAGCTAGACAGTGTCCTTTTCCACCAAAATTACTGTAGGTAAATCTTACAGAGTTCGCCTTTCTTCTCCAATTATTTCTTCCCCAATTATTTCTTCCAAGTACTGTAAGTTATTTCCCTTGGCTTTCATAAATCTTAATTTTCAATACCGGCATCTTTCCGGCAATTAAACTTTTTTTGTTTATTTTCATAAAAAAAAAAAAGGCAAATTTTTCCCCCTAAACCTATTTTTCATTATTTTTTCTCATATCTCTCTGATGCATCAGAGCAAGATTTGACTTTTCCAGCCTGGGCTGCCCAGGTGTAGGTATAAGCAGCACAGCCACTTTTTCAGGCTCTAAGAAAGAAATTTAGCCTCTCTGTTTACATTACTTCCATTCCTTGGACTGCAAAGGTGATTCTAACTTCCCATAATAAAGACTGCAAAACAGACTGATGACAGACTGAAAAATCAAAGCTGCTCATCAGAATAAACACCACGTCGTAATATTTTTATTAGACAATATTGGAAATCAGAGACCTTTTACAGGATAGCTGCTTCTGAATGCCTAGAGAGGAAAGAGGAATTGTTAAAATGCTGAGGGAAAAGCAATTTCCAGGGCTTCCTTCTGATGGAAATACTACAGTGCTCCTGGCTATGCTGGAAGAGGAATGTGAGAGGTAACTTAGTTAAACTTTTGCAGTTTAACATTCAGGAATGTCTGACAGTTGGTAGAAAAATAAGCATGAATGAAATACAGAGAGTGGAAATGTGAACTAACATGAAGGAACTTGACACCTGGTGCAAGGGAGTAACAGAAATCCTAAGAACTAACACTGAAAAGAAAGCAAATTTAGGGAGATAATGCTTAAAAAAAGAGGCCAATAATAAAAGAAAGGGTTATCTCAGATACTGTTCCCCTTCATGCTGCTGCAGAAAAATTATTCTAATGAAATCTCTTGCATCCTTTAAAAGCACAAAAATTAACTATTATTATTATAATTCACTGAGAGAGAAATGGAGCAAAGAGATTATGTGACCCAGGACAGCAGCAGAGGACATTGGCTGGGGGGATGGGACTATAACTTTTAATACTTGGGTTCCCAACCCTCTTATGTCTGAAAAAACAAAACAGGGAGATTTTAAAAGAGGGTTGGAGATAGTGATAGGCATTTCCTAACAACCAAGTGCCTCTTTTAGAAGGCACTTTTAGAAGGCCTACTCATGTTCTTTTTGCATAGTTTCCTGTTGACAGCTGTGTTTCTGTTCAGCCTGACACTCTTTTTGAGAATATATCCGTTACATAATGAAGAACAAAGAAGCAAGAGGAAGACACAGACCTTGCTTTTGCTCTTTTGTTAATCATAGTCTGTTAACTTCACCAAACTTCATCATACCACTCAACTTCCCAAGTGGGACTGGATCTTGGAACAAGCAGGTTCAATGCTATTGACGTCAATGGCTTCACAGACAAAAAAACTCGTTGTGCTTTTCCCCCTGCATCTAGAAAAATGTTTTTTTCAGGAGAAAATGTGTTGATAGGAATCAGGATAAATTTTACTAAAGTGGCTGTGGCTAAATGCAGAAATTACACTTTATAAAAAAAAAATAAAAACAAATGTTGTATCCTGTTAATTATGTCAAACATTTTGTCTTTGAAAAAGTCTGGCACTCCACTTCGGTGGTGCAAACCAAATTTTGGGAAATAACAATCTTTTACAGGAGCCTGCTGTGAGTATACTGAGGCCAAATAATAAATTCAGGGTGAGAATGCAAAATCTGTATTTTAGACTCCTGACTGAGATCTACAAACTGCCTCCCTAAAAGCTCTCTTTTGGCTTTTATTTAGCATCCAGGTTAGATGATAAGGGGTTTTTTTGTTTGGTTGGTTGGGTTTTTTGTTGTTGTTTGTTTTGTTTGTTTTTTTTTTTTAAACATTTTCTTTATTAGACTACACAGTTACTTTCCATTCTATCTGCTAAGTGAGGTGTCCTGTTTGCATCATGTCCTAAACTTCAGGATTCTCTTGTGATATTAATTGATGAAAAAACAAAGCAGGAACACAGAGCTCTTTAAGTTGCCCACATTAGAAAAATCCATCAGTTCATGAAGATCAGAAATGTCTGGAGTAGATAAAGTCTAAGCCAACTAATTCACATGTATGTTTTGTAGAACTTTGCCTCATTTCTCTTTAGAAAAGCAAACAGCTTTATTTTGCCTCTGGAATGAATGTAATGATTCTGCTCAAGAGTTGAAAAAACTGGGTAATTAAAATGCATCCAATTTTAATTTTTTTTTTTTGTATGACAATCTTACAGAGTTGGGATTGAAGAATCTGTCTGCAAAGTAGGTTCAACTGCTTTTTAACTTAAAAGAAGAGGGAAAAACTCTGCAGCTGATGTCCCCCTGGAATTCAAGGAGGGAATAAAACTTGGGTGTGTTCCTGGTAGCCTCCCAGAAACATTACCATTTGCATCCAGAAAACTCCCCAGAGTGGCGAGAAGAAGCAGAATCATGGCTTATAAGAGTAAATGTTTGAGGCTTAAAAACCACAAAGCTTTAGTTTGCAACTGTTGGAAAACGCAGGCACTCCTGTAGGCACTGGGGAATACGGTGCACAACAGCCCAAGCTGGATGTGCACAGAACCAGATCTTACCTCCCTGCTTGGTTTTAGTGTCTTGTGGATATAAACACACCATTTAACTTTGGACCTGAGTAAAGAATTAATGATATGCTCTTTATGTGGGCTGCTAGCTCAAACACAGGTCTGCACTACCACTGAGATACAGCTGTCAGACTAGAACCAGTTCCAGCTCTCACTCCATATCCCTGAAAGTCTTTTCTTTGTGAAAAGCAGTAGGCAGGTAGAAGTAGCTCATTTTGGTCCCCTCCCATCTTTTCAAGGCACAGTTTGAGCCATTAATGAACAAAGGTCTTCTGTAGAAATAAGCAAAAGTGTCTACCCAAAACGACTTATGTATTCCTCTTCCTGTCATAAGTGGCAGAATTCTAGGAAGAAACCTAAAATCATTGTTTTATAGTTCTTTATAAGTGCCTTTCTTCATTTCATCTTCACAGCCACCTAAGTTTGTATTGAATTCCCATTGTGCAGAAGAAAGACAGAATACAGTTCAATGATATCTTGATCTTCTAGGTCTCATTTCATTTTCCTGCAACTTCCTCTTCACATATCTTAAAGAAAGGACTAATAATTCAAATATTGTCTTTATGGTTGTTTATATTTAATATGTTATGAGCTCAGATAAAAGGTATTAGGTCTTTGAATTTTTCTGTCTTGTGAAGAAGATCAGGGGACTTGCTTTGACACTCCAGCACTTGTCAGTTTTTTAGGATTATTGGCATCAACTCTCAGATTAGCAGTCTACACCTTTTGCTATGGACCGTTTCATGTACTGCTCCTGTCAGGAAGTATTGTAATGCACAATACCCAGTCTTTTGCTCCTACTTTGCCTTTCTCCTTCCTTTTTTCACAGGACCCAGAGTTTTCTATGTCTTCTGCCAGCCCACCACACTCCTCCTCCTTTCTGTGCTGTCATGTCTTTCCATTTCCTTTCTACTCAACTCCTCTGCTCACTTTCCATGGTCATATTAGTTTACTTCCCTGTTTCCTGTCACTCCTTATTGTCTGCTATACCTTCCAAATCACTAAAAAGGGGATTTTGTGGGGAAGTTGAAATAGCTGGAGACTTAGATATTGCCTTAAGTGATGCCTTGATACTGTGAGCCTACAGTTTGTTGACATTTGCAGTTTTCCAAGTCCTGCAAACTGCCCCACTCCACACTCACTTCCACATTGAAGATTTTCTTTATGTATATACAGTCTTATTTTTCACCCTTTTTCTTTCTGGAATACAGCTTCATGTATTCAAATATGTTCCTAACCAAAGGCAAGAAACGTGCAAATTAAAAAAACCCAGTAGATTCTCATTTGATCACTTAACGATAGGAGCAGGGCATTAAGACAATACAAAAATTATAGAATTTGGAAATATGGCAATGTAGTTAAAGCATTGAGCAAATGTGACTATCTGTTCTTTTCTCTTTTTAAAAATTTTCTTGTGAAAGTGGGATGAATATAATTGACATATAAGTTTTAAATAAAGAGAAATTTGATCTGAGACATAAGACTTAGTTCTGATTGCTCTGTGTAGATCTTGAAAAAGTGTCTTGAATAAATATTCCTGTGTAGCCTGCTTTAGGTGACCCTGCCTTGGCAAAGGGGTTGGACTCTTCAGAGGTCCCTTCCAACCCTAACAATTCAGTGATTCTGTGATTCTGTGAATATGAATTAACCACTGTTCCCTTTGCTATGTTAATGTGACATACAGATAGAGCACTCCATTGTGACATGACAACACTTATGTACAATCTCATATAATAATATTTTTTCTTATGAAAGCAACTTTGATGTTTGGATGCTATTTTTATAACTATTCATCAGCTTTTCTTCATACTGATTACACTTAATACATACCAAAATTGTTTCTAGGCAAGTACTAATTAAAGCTATCTTTATGGACAAATAGGAGAACAGAAAGAAAACCAGTCTGAGTATAGAGTTTTGCCTTTAACCCTTTCATACACATCTGGGAAATGTCTTCAGGGCTTCATGAGGAAAATTTGATAGCACTTGTCTGTATTACTCTGCTGTCAGAAGCACATTAACTGATTATAATGCCCCAATAACATAAGAACACCAGAGTTAATATCCATATTTAAGTGGAGGAGAAACAGCTAAGTTTCACAAAACCCACAAAAAATATGGCCTCAGTTATTTCAGACACACATTTTGCTCTTCTGATTTGGGAAAAAAGCAAGGTGAAATTATAAGACAAATTTGAAATGCTGAGAATGTTGCTGCTCACTTTGCTCAGAGAAGGAATGGCACTGAAATGGAATTTTTTTGTGCTGCTCAAAGCAGAAATTCTGCTCAGTTTATATAATTTAATGTATCACTCTTCTGTAATTACCATTTCAGTTTTTATGCTGATTTTATAAGAGTGTGTGGCTTAAAAGACTCTGGTGTGTAGCTGTCTGTGTGTGATTTGGACAACTTTTAAACTTTGAATCAAATTCCTTCATGCTGACATTCTTACAGTTATCAAAATAGGAGAATCAAGTGGAGAATAGATATACTTTATTTTGTTTTCATGGAAGAAAGGCTAAAATAAGACTTCAGGTCTATTTTCTTATGACAGAATCAATATATGCTTTGCTATATAATTTGTTCACCATTTTACTTGTGTGGTTTTCCCAGGACTCGTTTACTCTATGCCTTTCAGCCTTTGAAGGGTACACATAAATATTATTGAATCATAGAACCATAAAATAAACTGAAGGGACCCATCAGGATCATCAAGTCCAACTCCTGGCCCTGCATAGGTGTCATGGTTTGAGGCTTACCCGGAAATGGTCAGATTTATGGGCGGCTCAGTGAGATCCCAAGTGAAGAAATTCAGGAGGAGGAAGGAGGAGCTTCCTCTTTTCCAGGCAGGGAGCACAGAGGTGAGAGCTCTTGCCTGGGCCTGGGTGGGGCTGGGCCCCTGCCCCAGGCCCGGCCAGCCGGCCATTCGGCAGCTGCGGG